>PVJL010001382.1:0-269705 GCA_004026885.1 Lyroderma lyra | reverse complement strand
GAAAAACATATGCAAAAGAATGAACCTGAGCTGTGAACTCTCTCCATATACAAAAATTAACTCAAAATGGATTAAAGACCTTCATATCAGACCTGCAACAATAAACTGTATAGAAGAAGACATTGGTACTAAACTTATAGACCTAGGACTCAAGGAAGACTTCATGAACCTGTCCTCAAAGGCAAGGGAAGTAAAAGCAGAAATAAATGAATGGGATTATATCAAACTAAAACGCTTCTGCACAGCAAAAGAAACCATCAACAAGGCAAAGAGACAGCCAACTGAATGGGAGAAAATATTTGCAAATAATGCATCAGATAAGGGTCTAATATCTAAAATATATAAAGAACTAATAAGATGAGGTACAATGAGATACCACCTCACACCTGTCAGAATGGCTGTTATCAACAAGACAAGGAATAACAAGTGCTAGAGAGGGTGTGGAGAAAAAGGGATTCTTGCACACTGCTGGTGGGAATGCAAACTGGTACAACCACTGTGGAAGGCAGTGTGGAGTTTCCTCAGAAAATTGGGAATGGAGTTATCATATGACCCAGCAATCCCCCTTCTGGGGATCTACCCAAAGAACTTGAAAACCTTTGTCCGCAAAGACTTATGTACCCCAATGTTCATCGCAGCGCTGCTCACAGTGGCCAAAACATGGAAACAACCAAAGGTCCCTGCGACAGACGACTGGATAAAGAAGCTGTGGTACATATACACAATGGAATATTCCTCAGCTGTAAGAAAAGATGAAATACTGCCATTTGCCACAAAATGGATGGACCTGGAGATCATCATGCTTAGTGAAATAAGCCAGACAGAAAAAACAAAGAACTGCATGATTTCACTCATATGAGGAATATAAAACTGAAAGCAAAGAAAAAAGAAATGAACAAACAAATAACCCATGGACACAATCAATAGTTTAATGTTTATTTGGGAACGAGTGGATTAGGGAGGGGAGAAAGGGGAGGGGGTGAGAGAGGAGGGAGGGGAAGCTAAATATAAGGTGATGGAAAGGGAACTCACACTGGGTGGTGAACTTATTATACAACAAGTTGACAATGCACTGTAGAATTGTATGCATGAAACCTAAGTAATCCTTGCTAACAGAAGTTACACAATAAGTGTAACAATAAAAATGAATTAAAAAAAAAAGGTAATGGGGGTGTGTGTGTGAAAGAGAGAGAGAGAGAGAGAGAGAGAGAGAAAACCCAAGATGGAAGTTGCAATATATTTTATAAAACTAAAATTGGAAGTGACACACCATCACTTCTGATGGATGCTATTGATCACACACATACCAACACTGAGACAATGTGGAAGGAACCAGGCAGGATGTGACTACCAGAAGGCAGGCGTCATTTGGGCAACATCTTGGAGGCTGACCACCATCATAATAAAGCAAAAAAGAACAATGCATGGACCAATGATGACGATGTGTCAGAAGCAATTATGTGTACCTGGGTTTGGAAAATAAAGACATTCAATTCTGAAAACAAAATACAGGGGATGGATTGAGATGAGTTTGAGCATTAATTCTAGCTCCACTACTTTCTAGCTTTATGACTTTGGGCTAGTTATTTGATTTCCTTCCATTTGTAATAAAAAGGATGAGGATATTTACTTCTTTAAAAAATTTTTATTATGAAAATATTCAAACACACAAAAAATAATGTGGTATAATGAATACCATATACTCATCACCCAGAATCAACAACTTCCTAGATTTTAGCAATTTGCTTCACCTGTTTTTTTCTCCTAAGTGTCTTAAAGTAAATCCTTGACATTCTATTATTTTATACCTACATGCTTCAGTATGTATTTCTTTAAAATATATTTTCTAATGTACTCACACATAAAATTAATAGTAATTTCTTTGTAATATCTAATCTATCAAAACTATTATTACACTTCAGATTTCTTTGTCGCAGAATTTGCTTTTTAGTCTGACAGAATCAGGATCCAAAAATGTCCACACATCACACTTACCTCTCAAAACCTTTCAGTCTCAAGGAGTCCTACTCATTCCCATCTTCCCCCCACCTTGTTGAAGAAACCCAGTCAGTTGGCCTGTAGAGTATCTGCTGATTGGTCTGTTTGCTTCTTCGTGAAGTTATTTCACATGTTCTACTCCCTCTTATGTTTCTAGAAAATTAGAAGCTAGTCCGAAAGGCTTGATGAGATTTAGATTCCACTATTTTGGCAAAAATATTTCATAGGCAGTGCTGTGTACTTACTTCACAATGCACACCAGGAGGCATAATCTGCGTGCACTTCCCACTCCCAGTGACGCTGACACTGGTTAGTGGTGGCAGGTGTTGTCGGGCCAAGGCCTCTGTTACAAAGTTGCCCATTAGCCTCTCACCTATTGATCGTTGTTGCCTGAATCAACTATTTCATAAGGAATTACAATATGGTGACTTTCTAATTCCATCTTTTCTCTCTCTTTTATTAGATGCAATTATATTATAAAGAGCTTAATGGGGCTGTTTGGTTATCCCATTAAAAGAGGATGTTTCACATCCTCTCAGCGGCCTCTTACTTCAGTCATTGCTGAAGCAACTCTCTTCCTGCAGGTGTAACCTAACAGCATCTCCTCCTATGTACTGCATCCATCTCACATTTTGCACCCAAGTTCCTCTGATCCATGAGGGTGAGATATCTGCCTAGCACTCACAAGACAGCTTTGAAATACCAGGAGGCTAAGGCCCCAAGGGGGAAACTTGGACCAATGGAAGCTGGGAGCTGGTAAGTAACTGCTCCTCTCCTGCACCAAGCTGACAATTATGAAGTATATCCTACATGGCAAGTCCAAGAGTCCTAGCAGTTTCAAGGACTCTTAGCCCATAGTGATGACTAACTCGAGAACACCCTTGTATGTGTTTCACTCTCCCTAGTCATTCGCTGCTGTTTCCTGAGATCTCCGTCCAAATTAAACTACTAAAAAGTAAGCCCTTGTTTCAGGTTCAGCTTTCAATGGTATAAGCCAGGCTAAAATACACATGTACTTCATACAGGAAAGGCGGGATAAATGCCTGATTCTTTCATTATATTGTGAATATTCTGAGTATTGCTCTAGTTATATCTAATAATGCACTCAAAGATTTATATGTCATCAATGAATTTCCATCAGTTGTAGTTCTTACTCTTTTTTGATGCTCAGATTGTCCCCTTTTCTACTAGTGGGAGCTTCGTTGGGGTGATATTTGTCCCTCTGACCTCTCCCATTACACTTTAGACTTTAATAGCTTCCTTGATTTCTGGCACAACAGGGTGTGTCAGGGTCCTCCTACATCTGATAGCTGTCATTCCTCTAAAGAGCCTTGTTCCTTTTAATAAGTAATGATGCATTGAAAGTACAATATGAATGCCAAAGACTGCTACAAGATTATACTACTTCTAGGCCTTTTCAAAGGACAAAGCAAGTATACGTTTTGTTTTTTGTCAATACATGTAAAACTTTACCAATTGGGATAAAAGGAACATATTTTTTTATAGGAAAAATCGTAAGTTCATGTTATTTCCCAATCACCTTTACTATTGCGTGGATTCTACTTATTCTGAAAATCATCATTCCTAATAACTCTAGTATTTTTTTACCTATAATATACAAGAATAGTTTAAAGTAATAATATCTATACTTTTTACTAGCAATAAGGCTACTGAATGAAGATTTCTTTGTAGATCTCTTTATCCTGAAAGCGTATTTCCACTGTGAATGTAAAGTGCAAACACTATTTTCTTCTTTTTTATTGTTAAATTTATTGGGGTGACATTGATTAGCAAAAATTACATAGGTTCCATGTGTACAATTCTACAATACATTGTCTGTGTGTTGCTTTACGCGTTCACCATCCAGAGTCAGTTCTCTTTCCATCACCATATATTTGACTCCCCCTCCCTTGGGTCCCACCTCCTCCCCGCTTACCCTCAGGTAACCACTAAAATATTGACTGTGAAAACACTGTTTTCTAAAGTCCTCTGTTTACCTGATGTGGTCATGCCACCAACTCAATATAGAGTTAGGTCATTTGCTTCAGTTTTTTTCAAACTTTAGGAATTACATATTCCTATGAATTTAAAATTATTTTGACTATATACACTATGTACATGATTGTAAAGTCAAAACTATATATAGTCAAGGTATATTCAGCGTAGTTTGTTTCCATGCCTGTCCCCACCACCTGTTTTCTCCCATCCCAAATATATGCAAATAATATATTTGTAGTTCACCTATCTTATAAAAAAAAAGCATACTATACTGCTCTGCACCTTGGTTGTTTTTTTTTTAAATATGTATTATCATTCCACATCAGTGTAATGACATGGTCCTCATTCTTTTTTACAATAGCACAGTGTGTTTCATTGTATCAGTCTACCCTAGTTTATGCAACCAGTCTCCTACCTGTGATTGGTTTGTTTAGAATCTTTTGCTATTACAAATAACACTGCAATGAATAACCTTGTGCAGAAATCATTTTGTATTTTGGAAAGATAACTAGAATTGGGACTTCTGGGTCAAGGGGTAAATATGTATGTAATTTTTGAGAGGGATTGTCAAATCCACTTCCATAGGTGTTGTGTACCATTTCACATTCTCATTGGAAATATGTGCTCTTCCTGTTCTACACAGCTTGCCAATGCAGTAGGTGGTCCAACTTTTGCATTTTTGCTAATCTGATTACTTGCCTCCTTTTATCACTCTACCCAAGATATACCACGATGCTTTCATTTGCTTTTGGAAGACCTCTCTTGGCACAAACAATAGGTGATTGTGTTGAGGGTGATAGGAGAGTGGCTGCGGTGTCCCTGTTTCCACTCACCTAATCATGAAAATGCCAAAGCCCCAAGCATACACCAACTTTGTTGAGACCTTGTATTTCCAAAGGTTGGTTTGGGTTTCCAAACCAAAGCCAAAAAAAAAAAAAAAAAGAAAGAAAGAAAGACATCAAATATGACCTCACTTCTTTCACTTCTTTCTAAGGTCAGCAGAATGCAGAGAGGACAGTAAGTGAAGTCCATTGGTACTTTACCAGCAGGATCCTGAGAAAGATGGAGGAGAAAATGTGATTATCTTTTGTCAGCTTGCTGCATCCAGAACAGCCCTAATGTCAAGCAGATGTCCCTGCATTTGGCTGGAAGTTTCCAGGCTGTGGAGTGACCACTCTAACCTTCAAGGCGACCTACCCCCAGACCTCTTCTTTTGCTGCTTTGTAGTAATAAATGTCATGGATGAAAATTATTATTTTCTTTTAGCTTCTCCCATTTCCCTGTACCCTCATGGGAGATTCTTCCCCCCAGGGGACATTTGAAAACATCCTGAGACAAATGTGGTTACAACTTGGAGCAGGGTACTGCTATAATCTAGTGAGTAGAGACCAGGGATGCTGCTAAACATCCACCATGCACAGGACAGCTCCCACCCGCCACATACAACAAAGAATTATTTGGTTCAAAATGTCAGTAATGCCAAGGCTGAGAAATCCTGCTCTATTCTTTCTTTATGCACACATACACAGACATCTTCAAAATGACTGTCAGTGGCAAATGAAGGGCAGAATCACAGATCCTTCCTCTCCCTGCTCCTCTAAAATTTGCCAGCAATTTAGAAATATCTTTAGTCAGAAAGACTCTGAGGAGTTATATATTTATCTGGAAGATTTAAAGAACAAATACCTTTTTAACCTTGTAAAAACTGATTATCATTAGGTATAATATAATCTTTTAACTGTAAGTAAAAAGGAAAGTGCTGATTATTTTTAAATAAATGGGACCAAAAGTCCCATGAATAATCAAAAACTTGGTTAATAGAGTATGACCAGAGAATAATGCACTTGGCTTCTGTGGAGAAATTAAAGTACATGCTGTGAATTGGTATTAAGGAAACTGCATGAAAGTTAGTCTTAAGGCACCACGAGTCTGAAGAAACAGCCTTAGGTCCACAATATATCACATTCAGCCTTTATCTCTCGTTTTTCTTTCTTTTTTTTTTTTTTTCATGACTTCTTTCACCTTGGATAACCCAGAAGCTCAGGCCCTGGCACTTTTTGGAATGGTAAGGTAGCTCACTCTCCACACTTATTTTCATCCAGAACAGACCTGAATTTTATTGCCAGGAGTTTGTCATCTCTTTCAAAGGAATTATTTTTGAACTTTCACTTGCTTTACTTATTTTTGGGGCATAGGCTGTGTTTAATACGTATGAGCAAAATTCAGTTTACCTAAAATTTACCCCTGAAAAGTTATGCCTAAATTGACTTTTTGGCAATAAAATTAATTTTTTAAATCACAAGGGAAATTTGCCATTTAAAAGGAGTCTGAGGCTAAATCTTTTGTAAAGAAAAGCATTCTTCTTTTTTATGCAAAGTGAATTACTCTATAATTTACCCTTTTTAAGTCTGATATTTTATGTAGCTCAAGTCTAGTCCAGTATTATTCATGATACTAATTTTAAAAATATCAATCATAAATTTGAAAGGATTTTGAAATTTGAAGAGTTTTACAAGCCATTTTTAAGAGTATAAAACTGCACACTATATCCTTTATTATTAACAAGGTTTTTAACACTTGGGTCATGAGGAAAGATGCTACACATACTTGAAAAAAGAATAGGTAGCATTATGGAAGCAATAACCACATTTGTAGCAATAAGGAGAAAAGAATGGATGGTAGCTTGTTATTTAGAGGCAGTGTAATGTGCTTAAGAGCATGGATTCAGATACTAGATTGCCTGGGTTCACATCCCTTCCTATGGTGGCCTTTGGCAATTGACTTTGCTGCGCCTCAGTTTATTCATATGGAGAATACTATTGTCTACCCAATGGAATTATTTTGAGGATTAAATAAACTAATTTCGTAAGCTGTAAGTGGAAAGTACTGGGGTCAGGGATGCAATTTTGAATCTTGGATGGTGAGCAGCTCTCCCTTTAAAGAGGAAGCCTTCTAAAGAGGTGCCTCTCTGCACCTCCGTGGGAGGTAGGGCGGCTTCTGCCTGGGCTGTACAACGGGGGAAACCGAGGCTCAGCGAGGAGGCCAATGACTCAGATAAGGATACAGGACATTCCTAGGGAAAAAGAACGCTTTCCGCCCCGCCAAGCCACCTTCCGTCTGGTTGGGAGCTGAAGGCACTAGGGTGAGCTCAGACCCACGCCAAGACTGGGTGCCCCCACCAGAAATGAACCATGGCCCACAGCTCCCGAAGTCCAACAGCCCCAAAAGCCGCGTCCCGTCCACTACTATTGCCAGTGGCTAGCAGAGGATAACCACAAGAGGCTTTCTAGAGGCGCTGACCGACCAGGTAGGATGGGGGCCGCACAAAAAGGCTTGGTAGTCACCGACCCTCGTTCCTGACACAGTTTACGCGTGCCCGTTCAGTGCTGGGCGCTGGAAAAGCTCTGATGTATCCGACTCGGCCCAGACTCCAGGCCCTGGGCAACCACACGGTACGCACCCCAGCTTCCCTACCCGCTCGATCCTCACAGGTCTGCAACAAGAGAGGCAGAAGCCGATGCTTTCAGACTCACAACCTCGCCTAGCCGAGTTCATTGCTAGAGCCCCGCCCGCTCGGGGCTTTCACGACTGTGCCGTAAAGTAGGGAATAATCTTTGCGCCATAACAGCCAGCCTCCAGCTTTACGGCAAGTTGCATTCCACGCCTTCAAATATGGCGTCCCCCAGTTAGGCAGCGGCCGTTGTTTCTACCCTAGCTGGCCGGGGGCAGTGCTGAGCTAGGTGTCTATTTAGACCCATGGCAGAAAGCTGTAGTTAAAGTTAGTTTCTGGCCACAACCCTAGGAATCCACTTTCCTCTGAGGGTCCGGAGTCGCCGCTTCCTGCTTGTCCGCGCAAGTTCCTTCTCTGTCACCGGTTTGTTCCCCGCGCTACCTTCGGACATCCCGAAATCCCTGACACTCCCAGACTCAAACTATGAGCTTTCGGCAGCTGCTGTTGCGCTTGCCCCGTTATCTCGGGTCCTCGAGTCCCCCGCGTCGCGTGTGGTGGTCCCCGTCTCTCGGCAGCATCTCCTCGGTAGGCTCCTGGCGTGATCAGTCCTCTAGGTCTCCGGCCCACTGGAACCAGGTGGTGTCAGAGGCGGAGAAGATCGTGGGCTATCCCACGTCCTTCATGAGCCTCCGTTGCCTGCTGAGTGACGAGCTCAGCAACATCGCTATGCAGGTGCGGAAGCTGGTGGGGACTCAGCACCCTCTGCTTACCACAGCCAGGTGAGCTACTCCCCATCCCCCTGACACACTCGCACCCACTCGAGTTCTTTTTCCTGATCGACACATTCTTCCTGCCCCCTTCACACTGGGCTGCCTGCTTATCTCTTTTTACCCCTTCTTTTCTCAGCCCTCCTAGACAGTCGATGTTGTCTCTTTTCTAGCCCACTTTTAACATTCTTTCTCTCTTTGCTCAGCTTAGCAGATAAGTGGCTTGCTTTTGAGAAACACGGCTACTCTTTTCGCTTTTTTGCTTAATTATTGAGAGTGAAGATGCAGTGATTTGTGGAGAAATTGAGTAGGGATGTGGGTTTGAGTCACTTTCCCGAAGTGGTCTTTTTGAAGTGGTATGGATTCATTTTCGGTCCTGCACTATTCAAGAAGTCAGTTCTGGAAAGAATGGGGAGAAGGGAAATAGACGGAGGGTAGACAGTTCTTTTCAACGAGAATCCCAAGCTTGAAATCCCAATTTACCCTGTCACTAGTCATGCTCTTGGGATTTTTATCACTTATGCTGGGACTGCTGTGAAATCTGCCATTAGAATTTGAAGGACCAACACTTTTGCTTCCACTTAAAACCAAACAAAACACCTTTTTATTTGTAAATTTCAAACATACTGAAAAGTTGCAAAAATAAAAATAGTACAGTGAACACAATTGTATACCCTTAATCAGATTCACCTATTATATATATATATATATATATATATACACACACACACACACACACACACACACACACAGAGAGACATATTATTCACATGTACATGTAAAATATACACACATAGACATACATATTTTTTTTCTGAATCATTCGACTAGATTGCATACATCATGGTACTTTATCCCTAACTACTTCATTGGGTATTTCCTAAGCATAGGAATGTTATTGACATAAGTTGGTTACATTACAGTAATGAACTTAAGCACATGTATAATAATATTGATACACTACCTTTATTTAATGTATTACTGATATTCCAATTTCATTAATTGACCCACTAATGTCCTTCATAACATATTTCCCTCTTCTGGTACAGGATCCAGCCTAGGGTCAGATATTGCATTTAGTTGTCATGTCTTTTTAATCTCCTTCAATCAGGAACATTTCCACAATTCTTCTTCACTTTTTTTCCTAAAGCAGTGGTTCTCCAATGGGGCAGTTTTGCCCTCTAGGGAACATTTGGCAGTGTGTGGAGATACTGTTATGGTTGAGACATGCTACTGGCATTTAGTGAGTAGAGGCCAGGGGTGCTGTTAAACACCCTACAGTGCCCATGACAGTAGTCCCCCAAAATGTCAGTAGTGCCAAGGTGGAGAAACTCTGAACAAAAATCATTATCTTTTTAAATTTTTTTAATTAAAGTTTTATTTTGAAAGAATTGTAGATTAATATACAGTTGGAAGAAATAATACAGGGAGACCCAACATTCCCTTTAGCCATTTTCTCCCAGTGGTAACATCTTGCACAACTATAGTACAATATCACAAGCAGAATATTGACATTTATAGATGCAGAACAATTTCCATCACTGCAAAGATCCCTCACATTTCCCTTTTATATCCACACCCACTTCCCTTGCCTACCCTTTGCTTTAATTTTTGAGACACCTGTAATTTTTTAAATTTCTTTTTTAAAAAATTAATTGATTATTTTAAAAAATATTTAAGTATATAAGTATAGTTGGTATACAACCCTATATTGGTTGTATTAGTTTCAGGTGTACAATATAATGATTTGACATTTTTATACCTTACAATATGCTCACCCCACTAATTATAGTAATCAACTGTCCTTGTGCAAACTTATCACAATATTATTAACTATATTTCCCTTACCCTTATCACCCATCCCTCCATCCTCTCCCTACTGGTAACCATCCCTTTGGTCTCTCTTACAGTGAGTCTGTTTTTGTTTTGTTTGTTTCGTTTAGTTTTTAGGTTACACATATAAGTGAAACTATACAGTATTTGTCTTTCTCTGCCTGACTTATTTCACTTAGCATAATACCCTCTAGGTCCATCCATGTTATTGCAAATGGCAAGATTTCATTCTTTTTTATTGCTGCATAATATTCTAGTGTGTATGTATGTCTATCACATCTTATTTGTCGTCCATTCATCTATCGATGGACACATATGTTGCTTCCATATCTTGGCATGTAAATAATGCTCCAATGAACAAAAAGCATATAGCTTTTCGAATTAGTGTTTTCATTTTCTTTGGATAAATACCCAGAAGTGGAATTGCTGGGTCATATGGTATACCCATTTTTTGTTTTTTGAGGAATCTCCATGCTGTTTTCCAAAGAAGCTGCACCAGTTTGCAGTTCCACCAGCAGTGCACAGGGTTCCCTTTTTCTCCAGATCCTCACCAATGCATGTTCACTTTTTGGTAACAGCCATTCTGACTGGTGTGAGGTGGTATCTCATTGTGGTTATGATTTGCTTTCTCTGATGATTAGTGATGTTGAACATCTTTTCATATGTCTGTTGGCCATCTGTATGTCTCCTTCAGAGAAATGTCTTTTCATGTTTTTTGCCCATTTTTTCCATCGGATTGTTTATTTTCTTGTTATTAAGTTTTACGAGTTTCTTATGTATTTTGAGTATCAGCCCCTTTTTGTATATATCACTTGCAAATATATTCTCCCTTTCGGTGGGATGCCTCTTTGTTTTGTTGAAGGTTTCTTTTGCTGTGCAGAAATTTTTTAGTTTGATGCAGTCTCATGTGTTTATTTTTGCTTTTGTTTTCTTTGCTTAAGAAGACAAGTCCAAAAAGATAATACTTAGATTGATGCGAAATAGTTTACTTCCTATATTGTCTTCTAGGAGTTTTATGGTTTCAGGCTTTACATTTAAGTCTTTTTCCCATTTTAAATTTATTTTTGTAAATGATATAAGAGTCCAGTTTCATTTCTTTCCATGTATCTGCCCAGTTTTCCCAAAACTGCTTGTTGAAGAAAATATCATTATTGTAGTGTATATTTTTACCTCATTTGTAATAGATTAGTTAACTGTATACGTGAAGGTTTATTTCTGGGCTCTTTATTTTGTTCTTTTGGTCTCTGTCTGTTTTTGTGCCAGGACCATACTCTTTTGATTATTATAGCTTTGTAGTTAGAGTTTGAGATCAGGGAGCGTGATACCTCTAACTTTGTTCTTCATTCTCAAGATTGCTTTGGCTGTTCAGGGTCTTTTGTTGTTACATACAGATTTTGTTTGTTTGTTTGTTCTATACTAATTCTAAGAAGAATGACATTGGTATTTTGATAGGAATTGCATTGAATAGGTAAATTGCTTTAGATAGTATGGTCATTTTAACAGTATTAATCCTTCCAATCCATGAGCATGGTAAATCTTTCCACTTATTTGGAGGCATGTGTAATTTCTTTGTTATTACAAAAATTACCAAAGAACAATAGAAGAGTGATTTTATTTCTTGGCATAATTCCCAATTATCAGGAATGTCATCTTGTGAGTGATCTACAGTGTAGCAGGAATGTTAGTTCTCTAGAGATTCTGTGATACACACTCAACACACAGATATATATATTTTGAAGCTTAAAATGGAACTAATCAGTTTACCACCCAATTTAAGAACTGTCACTTTATCAATCCTGTTAAAGCTATACTTCAACATTGTACTCTTTGGTCCATCTCCCTGATCCCAATTATCCTGGATTTTGTGTTTGTTTTTTTCTTTTTAAAATTATACATGTGTTTCCCTAAATAATAACATGTTTAATTTTGCTCATTTTAAAAATGTATTAATGTAGTGGTTTGTTGCATATAGTCTGCTATAACTTGCTTTTTAAATTCATCATTGTTTCTAAGATTCATCCAAATTATGTTTAACTGTACTTTATTAGTTTTTCACTCTTGTATAAAATCCTATTGTGAATGAATATGCCACAGTCTTCTTTCAGTCAGTATTTGGGTTGTTTGCATTTTTGGTATCAACTCTGAATAGGCTTATATATGTCTCATGATGTACTTGTCTTAAGAGAATAGATAAAGGAGGACATACATGCACATTTTCAGCTTTAGTAGATAACACCAAATTGTTTTCCAGAGGGGTTGTACCAGTTTACATTCTTATGAGCAGTGTTTAAATTCAGGTTGCTCCATGTTCTCACAACGCTAGAACCATGAGGTTTCTCAACTTTTGTTAATCAAATAGTGGGTTTCTTTGTGTGTGCTGGTAACAGTAGTGTTAGCTGTGGGGATTATATAGTATATTGCATTGTGTGTATTATAGTTTCTGTAATAAAGCATTAAAGTGGAAAGTATACAGCTAGAAAGAGCCTTATTAATATATATATTCTGAGAAATGCAGTTCATCTACTTGGTTGTCAGACTATCACATGGGGTCTTGGAGAGTATCTCTTCTGAGGCCACCAGAGACATACTAGATGAAATCTTGTAAGACTAATGGCTTTGAAACTTTCCTGATTATAGTCTACCCTGCCCTAGTCCCATACTACAGTGAAGAATTGGTGAGGAACAAAATAAATACATTTCAGCTAAGTTGTTATAATAACATCTATGAATTGCTTTATTTTGTAAGAAAGGAAAGCTAATCTGCATCTAGTTTTATTACATTTACTTTGATAATATGTTGCAAATTATAGTCTGAACTCATAGGTAGCTAATGAACTACCTATGGGGAGGAATATATATATATATATATATATATATATATATATATATATATATATAATCTGTATACACTATATATTGTATATATATATCTGTTTTAGCAAAAGAGCAGGCATTTGATCCATTGGGTAGTAGCCACAGACTGGGAGAAAATATTTGCAAGTAACTTATCTGAAGAAAGATTTGTATCCAGAATATGTAAAGAACTCTCTAACTCAGTAGGAAAACAATCAGTACAATTAGAAAATGGGCAAAAAGAGCCTATAAAGATGTCAAATAAGCATATGAAAAAAATGTTCAACATTATTTACCATTAGAAAAATGTAAATTAAAACTATGATGAAATACCACAGCATACCAATTATAATGGCTAAAATAAAAAAAATATTGACAACATGAAGTCCTGGTAAAGGACTAGATTTCTCATGTTTTCTTGATGGGAGTGTAAAAATTTTACTAACACTCTGGAATACAGCTTGGCAGTTTCTTATAAAATTAAACATATACGTACCATACAACCCAACAATCACACTCCTGAGCATTAATTCCCAGAGAAATAAGAACTTATGTCAAAACCTATACATGAATGTTTATAGCAACTGTATTTGTAGCAACCCCAAACTGGAACCAACCCAAATGTCATTCACTGGTGAATGGCTTAACAAACTGTGGTATATCCATACAATGAAATGCTACTCAACAATGAAAAGAAATGAGCTGTTTATTTATACTACTACTTGGATGAATCTCAAAAGAATTATGCTAATTGAAAAATATTAGTCTCATTCCTCAAAAAATTAAAAATAGAATTACCATATGATCCAGTAGTTCTACTTCTGGATATACAAGTATATCCAAAAGAATTGAAAGCAGGATCTCAAAGAGGTATTTATTAACCCACATTCATAGCAGCATTATTCACAATAGCCAGGAAGTAGAAGCAAATATGATGTCCATCAGTAGGCCAGTGGATAAACAAAATGTGTTATATACATGTAATGAGATATTATTCAACCTTAAAAAGGAAGGAAAGTCTGGCACATGTTACAACATGGATGAATCTTGAGGACATTATGCTAAGTGAAATAAGCCAGTCACAAAAAAAGACAAATGCTGTATGATTCTTTTTATATAAGTGGTATTTAGAGTAGTCAACATTCAGAGAAAACAAAGTAAAATGGTGGTTGCCAGGGGCTCAGAGGAGGGGAAAATGGGGAGTTGTTGCTTAATAGGTATAGAGTTTCAGTTTTACAAGATGAAAAAGTTCTGGAGATTGGTCGTACAACATTGCCAATAAACTTAAAATTGTACACTTAAAGATGGTTAGGATGGTAAATTTTATGAGTATTTTACCACAATTAAAGAAAAAGTCCACCTCAAAAGTTTGTATTCTATATGATTCTATTTATACAAAGTTCTCAAAATGGCAAAACTATAGAGATGGAGAACAGATGGGTGTTTGCTGGAGTAGGGACAGTGTGTGGAGTGGGAAGGAGTGTAAGTACAAATGTATTTTGTTTGTGTTGATGGAACAGTTTGGTACCTTGATTGTGATGATGGTTACATGAATCTCTACATGGGATAAAGTTGCATAGAACTGTATACACCTACACACACAAATAAATACAGTTTTTAAAATGCTGAAAATGGAATAAAGTCTTTAGTTTTGTTAACATCAATGTACTTATATTAATTTTTTGGTTTTATTATTGTACTACAGCTGGATGAAGGATACATAGGACTCTCTTTATACCATTTTTGCAACTTTCTGTAAGTCTATAAATATTTCATTATTTTGAAAAGCTAAAAAAATATCACTTTGAATTGAGAGGAAAAAATGAATGAACAAACAAATGAACAAAAGAACAAACCAACAGTAAATAAGCCTGGAGGACAGGAGACTGTATGTTCTAGTTTCATCTCTTGTCAGTAGGTAACAGTGTGACCCTAGGCAAATTATTCTATCTCTCTGGTCTTTATTCTATCTTCATTGGTCTGAGCAATGAAGTAAGGAATTTGATTAAATGATTTCTGCCAATTCTAGACTGGTGTAGAAATTAGTGTTGTAACTGAATGTGGCAGATAAAGAAGCTATCATCACTTCTCAAGCAGAGAGTGAGCAGATTGAAGGTGATATGGTGATACAAATCTATATCTTTACTATTTAAAAATCCTAAAAACTCAGAAAACAATGTTTTTTTCAGACTCATAAACCTGACCTGAACTGATGAGATTATTTATATTCTTTCTTTATCCCACTTAATGTGAATATTCTTGCATTTTACTGCAGAATTACTAATGTGTTTGATTACAGGGTGCTGCTCCATATCCTGCTGGAGTGATCAATAAAATGCACCTTCCTAAAATCAGAAAAAAATTAAATTTGGAAACACATTTGGTTTCAAGGACTTTGGATGAGGTATCGTGGGCCTATCCAAGCTGGACAGTGGTATGTAGGATGGATTAGAAGCCCAGGTATGTGGTATAAATTGGTGGTGTGGGAGAGGCCGAAGGCTATGACAGTGCATCAGCCCCACTTCTTCCCAGTACAGCTTGCACCCTGTGGTTCATTGCTGTCTTGCTGATGAAATCAACTTGTGCAGAATGTATATTTTTATTTCTAATAAATTTGTATAAATTGTCATTTTTAAGTACTTTCAGCTTTTATAAATTCACTTTGTATACTATTTACTGTCAACTTAAATGCTTTTAATAATCATATAGAGAATACTTAATTGTTTTAAAGTTGATAAGTAATACTTTTTTCATATAGAATTGATTAAATTTTTGTGGTTTAAACATAGCTGATTTTATTGAGTAACGTGGCCGTGTTTTAATTGATTACTCTTGACGGAGTTGGCTGCTAGGATTAAATTTTTGTTTAAATACTCTGTGTTTTTACTTTTGCCTTGAAAACACTCATTTCTATTTCAGATTTAGATAAATGGGATTAATTTAGTATGCATTTACTGGAGGCAGTTATGACATTTAGTCTCTTTCTTAGGGGGTATTGATTCCTTGGTAGAGGCTTGTTGTTCTTCACTGAGTTCACTACAGTTACTTGGTTACCTAAAAAAACCTTATTAGTCTTTTCTGCATGGGAACATTCTTCAGAGCTCTTTGAATTTATTATTAGAAATTTAATTTTAGTCTCTTCCATGTTTATGAAAGACCTTTTCTAGATTCAGTTCTGTAATTACTGACAGAAAACCTACATTACTTATAAAGGACTTTTTCTTGGATGACTAGGAGAAAATTATAAATTTTAATTTTATTCTGTAAATATTTGAGGTGCTCTGGGCATGGAGTGTACAAATAAAAATAAGACATAGTTGTTGCCCTTTAGGAATTTATGAGAGACAGTATAGTTGAGCATGAGCTCTGGAATCAGACTGTTAAGATTCATATCCTGGCTGTACCACTACCAAGCCCTGTGATCTGAAGCAATATATGCTTAACCTCTCTGTGCTTAGTTTCTTCATTTGTAAAGTGAGGATAAAATAATACTTATGTCTTAGGGTTTTATGAAGATTAAATGGGCAAATATAGGTTAAGTGCTTAAACTAGTACCTGGCACATAGAAAGTATCGAATATTAGCAGTAATCATTGTTGTTAGATATTCATTTAGTGGGGAGACATGCAGATAAATGATATGGTATGTGTTACCAATATACTGTAGAGCAAGCATGGCCCACCTGCAGCCCAGGATGGCTTTGAATGCAGCCCAACACAAATTCTTAAAACATTATGAGATTTTGTTGCAACCTTTTTTTTTTTTTTAGCTCATCAGCCATCATTAGTGTTAATGTATTTTATGTGTGGCCCAAGATAATTCTTCTTCCAATGTGGCCCCAGGGAAGCCAAAAGGTTGGACACTGCTGCTATAGAGCAAGCTTGTCCAACCTGTGAGCTACATGTAGCTCTAGCGGCTTTGAATGCTGCCCAACACAAATTTGTAAACTTTATTAAAACATTATGAGATATTTTTGTGATTTATTTTTTAGTTCATCAGTTGTTGTTATTGTTTATGTATTTTATATGTGGCCCAAGACAATTCTTCTTCTTCCAATGTGGCCCAGGGTAACCAAAAGGTTGGACACTCCTGTTCTAGAAACAGAGAGGGAGAAAAATATCTCTCTCAGAAAACTGAAGACTTTTAAAGATGAGGTGACATAAGAGTTGGACAATGTTGGATGAGAAGGAAATGACCAAATCAGGGAAAGAAATGAAGACACAAGGAATTATTTAACTAAGTATAGGGAAGAAGTTGTTTGGTGTGGGCTGAACATGGAATGGGATGAGGACAAAAGAGTAAGTTGGAAATGTCTACTTCTGCCAAAATAGAGTAACTAATGCTAGACTTGCCCTTCCATTGTAAACAAATAGAAAATTGGATAAAATATATAAAACAACTATTCTGCTTGGAGTATAGGTAGCACAAATTGTGATCCCTGTGGTGGGAAAACAAGTGAGCTGAGAACTATGATCACTCTGACGTTCTGCTGAGAGGTACTTTGTGAATAAAAGCACAGAGGTCGGGGGAACTCAAGCAGAGGACAGTGGTATTCTGAGTTGAGGCTGATCAAATCTGGAGAGGCTGAGGCAGCTGGAAATTGGGCAGAATACAAAACAGGAGGGAGTATACAGAGAGAGGCTCTAGAAATCTAAGGTGCCCATTTGAGTCTGCTATTGAAAACCAAACAGCACATGTATAGGATGAAATAAGTCTGGGGAACTATAAGTTGTACAGTTCTCAGAGTTCTTCCCGAATTGGGAGACATTTGAGTTCTGACTAGATATTGTAGAAAGAACAGCTGAGCACTCTTGGGACCCCAGAGAAGTTAGACCTTAGTAGTGGAAATAAACCAGCTTTAGAATACAGTGTATTCTGGAATGTCCCTAACAAACCTAAACCGCAGTTCTCAAAAGCTGACCCCAGAGTAATTGAACTGCCAGCCATGCCATGCCATACCAAAACTCTTTGAAGGAGGACTGTAAAATCCATACACTCAACAACAAAATATCACAATATCTAACATCAATAAAAAATTATAGTACATTTCAAGAAGCAAGAATATATGACCCATACCCAGGAGAAAAATTAGTCACTAGAAATAGATCCATATGAGACAGAAAGATAGATAATTAGCAGATAAGAATTTATTATAAATATGCTCAGGTATTTAAAGAAAAACACAAATAATAAAAGAAGTAATGGAAAATATGTATCAAATGTAACTTCTATAACTAAACCTTCAATATATGAAAGGAAAAATTATCTGGACTGATAAAACAGCAGATGAGACCCTACAGAAGAAAAGATAAGTGAACTGATGATATAGCAATAAGTACTCTTTTCTACCTGACAGACAGGAATCCATGAAAAATTACGGCTAATATTATTCTTAATGGTAAAAAACTGAATTCTTTCCCCTAAGATAGGAATCAAGAGAAGGATATTCTTTCTTACCCTTTCTGTTCAAAATTTTACCAGAAATTCTAGCCAGTCAAGAAAAAGAAATTAAAAGCATATTGGATTGGAAAAGAAAAGCAAGTTTTTATTACCAAGGTACATTTTATGTACTAGAAAATCCTTATAAATTTATGAAAAGGCTGTTAGAAATAATAAGTAAATATAGTAAGGTTGAGGATATAATGTTAAAATATACAAATAAATTGTATTTCTATATATATTATCAATGAACGATTAGAAAATAGATTTACAAAACAATATCATTTACAATAGTATCAAAAACATAAAGTACTGAGGGATTCACTGAACAAAGTATATAGAAAGTCTGTATACTGAGAACTATAAAACTTTGAGGAAATAAAAATAATGACCTAAATATACCATGGTCGTAGATTGGAAGATTTAATATTATTAAGATGTTAGTTCTTCCCTAATTCATCTTCAGATTTAGCATAATCTCAGTCAAAATTTCTGTAATCTTTTTGTCAAAATTGACAAGCTGAATCTAAAATTTATCTATGATTGCAAAGATCTAGAATACCCAAAACAATTTTGAAAAATTATATTGTTGTAGGGCAACATGACATGATTTCAAGACTTCCTATAAAGTATAATTTAAGGATTATGTGGAATAGATATAAAGATAGTATAATTAAATAGAGAGTTCAGAAATGGACCTATATGTATATGGTCAATCAATTTGTGACAGATATAGCAAGGTAATATAATGAGCAAAGGACAGTATTTTCAACAAATGGTGATAAGGGGAAAAAAAACCCCAAAACTCATCCATGACACATAGAAAGCCTTCTGTTAAGTACTCACAATTGGATTGAATGGAGTAAAACCTTTCCTAACCAGATGATTTTGCCTTTTTCCTACCTTTGCCTTAGTCATTACTTTAATTAGATCATGATGTTTATTGTATATATCATTCCTCATAGCATAGAACAGGAGTGTCCAATCATTTGGCTTCCCTGGGCCGCATTAGATGAAGAATTGTCTTGGGCCACACATAAAATACACTAACTCCAATGATAGCTGATGAGCTAAAAAAAAAAAAAAAAAAAAGGTCCATGCATAATTTTCGTAATGTTTTAAGAAAGTTTACTAATTCGTGTTGGGCCACATTCAAATCCATCCTGGGCTGCATGTGGGCCACGGGTTGGACAAGCTGATAGAACCTCATAGTTGAAAACAGTGATCAACTATTCCTAAAGAAAAAAAAAACATTTAAATTGCCACAGGACTGATTAAAATTAGGTAGGGAAACTTTTACTGGCTATCACAATTATAGGATGGATTACCACAGGGACTGTTGTATCTATTTATTTTAAAATTTTCCACATGATTGGCATATACCTTCTTGAAGACAGAGGAAGAGCAACGTAAAATTTCTTATGAATCTGTGCACTGTACTAGTGAATGATCAGAATGTTCCATAAAATTTTGACATCTAATATATAGCATGAAACTATATTAGCTTTAAGACATTGTAGATTTAGACTGAAGTGAGAATAAATTCGTATCGTCAGGTATACAGCTTCTGCAAAAAAATGAAATTTGTCATTTTATAATTTGCTCCTCTATCAAAAACAGCTATCTCCAAATAGTTATTGATGTGCTAAGAACTCTTTTCCTAGTCCTAGATTCCAAAGATGTTCTCCTGTGTTTTCTTCTAAAAGTCGTAGTTTCATGTTTCACATTTAAATCCATGATCCATTTTGCACTGACTTTTGTATATAGGATGAGTTTTAAGTCAAGGTTCATTATTTTTTTGCCTATGGATATCCAGTTGTTTCAGGACAATCTTCTTCCTCCATTGGACTAATTTTGCACCTTTGTCAAAACTCAATTAGTGTATTTGAATTGACCCATTTCTGGGTTCTCTGTTCCATTGATCTATGTTTTTGTTTTTCTGTCATTACCACACTGTCTTGATTACAATGGCTATAGAATAAGACTTAACATCAGATAAAGTGATTCCTTCTACTTTATTCTACTTTTACAAAACTGTTTTAGAATAAGCTTGTCTGTATCTGTCATACTGCTGGTGGTGGCAGCAAAACCTGCTATCTCTTCATCTTGTGTATGTACGTACGTAGGGACTGGCTCTGCCTGAAGCCAGGAAAAGGTGACAGTATTCAGTTGGGTTGAGCTTCTGAATGACCAAATGAACACAGGGTGGGAGGGAGAATGTTTTAGGGACTAAGAAGTGGTTCCTAATATTAAACAGAGATAAGCCATCATTTTAAATTATTTTTATAGAAAAATTTTCTTCAGTGGTATTGATACAAGATTATTACAGCATTTAGAGTGGCATTGTCCTGCTTGAAAGCAAAGGAGTAGATGGCTAAATACTCACAGACCCTTCTGTTGTTTTCATTTTATTTTATCCACTGTTGTCAAGGACTTGGGATTGGTTTCTACAGCAGCCATAGTCTGGACTACATAATACATACCAGCACTTTATGTACATGTGATGTTAACTCTGATGCCTTATATACTACATGTGGCAGAGTCGCAGTTGCCATAGAGATCAGTCTTGGGACACGCTTGGTTGATAACGGTGTCTCTCATGTGTGGATTTTGCTACCGAAAGACCTTGAGGTGAGGCTATGAGTTAGTTGACCAAGAGATGCCTAACACTTTGTCAGTACTTTCTCCAGCTGAGAATCTCACATTTGAAAACTTTAGGTTATATACATTTGTTCACAAACATACTAAAACATGTGTGTGTTTTGTTTTGTTTTTTAATATATGAGCTTGATACTTGAAAAGCATGACTTTAAAGAATGAATATTGGAGGAATTTGAGAGTCCTTCTCTTGGCTAGTCTATACCATTTCTAAAACATACTGTAAAAATTCAGACTGAAGGTCTTACATAGTTTTAGTAGCTTTATAATAAAGTTAGTTGTCAGTTGAAAAGTGAAGGAAGCATAATTATTCTTGTGAGTTCTCTAATTTAAACTTGGGGCCTTGGACTAACAGCTAATAAGAAACTTTTTCTTGGAGTACCATAACTCTGACAAGTCCTTTGAATGCCACAAGTGAGAAATATTGAAGAAACAGAAGGGATTTGATTTTTTTCTTTTCCTTTGACACTGTCAGTTAAACTAGGGTGCAGCTCCCAGTCCTACAATAAATTTAATCTAAGAAACTGTTACTGTTTTTATTTGCAAAATTCTTGAAAGAAACGTACTTTTAGGTTGTGAAACATTCTGGCTTTGTGTTGGGGAAACTTGTCAGTTATAAGTTGACATACTAGAGCAGTGATTCTCAATCCTGGCAGCACATTAGCATATAGGGCTTTTAAAAAGTACTGATGCTTGAGCCTCACAAAATTAAATCAGAATCTCTGGGAATGGGGAAAAAGCACGGCCTTGGTATTCTTTTTTCTTTTTCCTTAAAGCTGATTACTTGATACTAACATACAAGCAGTGTTGAGAACCATTGCAGCAGAGTAAGTTTTAATCTAGAATCTTAAATTTTAGCTAAGTTTATATATTTGTATGTATCAAAAGAAGTAATACAAACATTGAAGAAAGTTTAGAAAGGGAAGTTTTACCATCTGTTGGTTTCTTATTGCTGTTGTAACCAGTTACCACAAATTTAGTGGCTAAAAACAATACAAGTTTATTATCTTTTCTGGAGGTCAGAAGTCTAAAATGGGTTTATGGTATTGCCAGAGCTGAGTTCCTTCTGGAGGCTCTAGGGAGAATTTATTCCTTTTTTTTTTTCAACTTCTAGAGGCTGCCCATATTCCTTGACTTGCTGCAACATAACTCCAACCTCTGCTTCTCTTGTCACATCTCCTTTTCTGACTTTGACCCTTCTGACTTTCTCTTTTTAAGAATCATTGTGATTATATTGGGCCCATCCAGGTAATGCAGGATAATCTCCCCATCTCAAGAGGCTTTATTTAATGCCATCTGCAAAGTCCCTTTTGCCAAGTAAAGTAACATCCACAGGTTCCAGGAATTAGGACCTATACATCTTTAGAAGGAGAAGCAGGTGAGCCATAATTATTCAACCTATCATACCAGCTAAACATGAGTGGTATTGGTATTTTTCTTCCTAGTCTTCTTTAATATGCATATTTTTATTTGAATATGATCATCTTGCATATACAGTTTTCTATCATTTTCTACTTAGTCTTCATAACCATTATTTTAAACAGCAAAGGAATAGACATCTAAATACTCAAGGACCCTTCTGTATTTCATCCAAGATTGTATCGTATTTTACATTGTTTTTACCCTGTTTTTGGATTTTATATTGTTTCAGATTCTAATTGATAGATCAAGCCGTGATAAATATTTTTGTTTATTAACTACATTCCATGATGTGGGAGTACTTAGCCAAATGTTTTAAACATTTGATACTGTTTAATTCAAATTGCCAAATTGTATTTTTGAAGCATCCTAATCAATTTATTGTAAGACACAATCAGCAATGAATGAGAGTACCAGTGTCACTGTATCTTTGCCAATATTAGTTATTATTTTTTAAAAAAAAACTTTTTTACTAATTAGGTGAAAAATGCTACCCTGATTTAAATTTAATTTTAATGTTTATTTGGGGACGAGTGGGTTAGGGAGGGGAGAAAGGGGATGGGGTGGGAGAGGAGGCAGAGAAGCTAAATATAAGGTGATGGAAAGAGAAGTCACATTAGGTGGTGAACTTACTATGCATCAGGTTGACGATGCACTGTAGAACTGTATGCCTGAAACCTATGTAATCCTTGCTAACAGATGTCACCCCAATAAATCTAACAATAAAAATGAAAAAAAAATGAACTTAAATTAAAAAATATATATATATATATATATAAAGGACAAAAATATATATATATTTTTATGTTTCTATTTATTAGTTTCTCTTTCTGTGTTTTGTTATTTATTTCCCATGATCTGAGCTCTTATTAATCTTTATAAGATCTTTATATAGTGAAATTATTCTGTTACATGCTACAGATTCATTAAAATGCATTTTTAAATTTTAAATACTTATATCAGTTTTTTCCTTTGTGATTCTTCTATTTTCTCTAAGCTTAAGTTTTTCCACCTAACAAAGGTTTGCAGCAAATATTCAGTTCTGTTTTACTTCTTTTCATGATTTAGTCACTGCCCTTAGCAAATTGCTAACAAGCTGAGTTTGGGGACTTAGGAGTCCAGAGTTACTGTATGACTTACAAAACAAGTATCAAATTAATTTTGTCCTGTTTACATAATTTGTCAAAATTGGAGACAGATTTTTAAAAGAACTAGAAATCTAGCAATTTTAGCATTCCTAAGATGTTTATTGCCCTTTGCTAGAATGGGTATTCACCATGCTATCGTGTGTATTCATGCAGATAATTGAGAATTATAGTAAGTTATCTTAGTCCATGATAAACAGACAGAATGCTCTTTAATTGCATTCTAATTTATTAGTGGCTTGCTAACAAATAAACCCAGATATGACTTATTAGATAGCCTTTGCATTTAGAGGGATAATCAGTCTATAATAGTAAACAACACGAACTGTTCATCTTCTAGATTGCTATCGTGTATATTACCCTCAAATGCTTGTAAGGTTTCTTTCCTGTTTGTTTCCCACTTCATGGCTCATGTGTTTCCACCCTGCTGTAAGTTGGTGGAATCCTGTGCTTACCAATTCTTTTCTTCAAATAAGGGTTAGGCATATGTCTGAAAACAGTTCTGTCACATTACCATAGAAATAAAATGCATTTCCCTCCAGTAACAGTAAATAGAATAAACTATTGCCATAATATATTAATATGTGATTTATTCTCTGCTGCCCTGGTAAGACCTAAAACAATTCTAATTCTATAAAGAAAGAAAAACTTTGCCCGCTAGAAAGCCACCACATCCTTTAATATCTTCTATTACTTCCCACTGGTTTGGGAAAGGAAGTATGCAAATCAGACTGAAACAATAGCCAGCTCATGTTTCTTTCTTTTGAGAGTACCTTGTGCAGAGAATTGGTATCAGGGAGTAAATTTAGTGATGCTGTTCTCTGATGCAGTACCTTTATCTGATAATTCTACCACTTAAGGTTGATGGCAGAATAACTAACCTATGCCTAGTTCCATAGAGTATTCAAAAGTTTGTAGCATTACATTTCCTCAGTTGACTCAGGTCTTTTTGAATACCACTATATTATTAATAGGTGGACATTGGAGTCAGGCTGAAGTGTGGAGGAGTACAAAACAGTATAGAACAACCTGAAGAAACTTATGGCCAGCCTCCTTGATGTAGTTAAAGTAGAGTTGTTAATTTTCTTTTCTATTTCAGACACCATTTTTTCCTTCTCCTTACCTCTACCTTAATAATTTAGTTGACTGTACCCATCATGTTTAGCATCTTTAGCAACCAAATAGGATAATAATCCTTATCTGAGAGTATTCTCTTTTTATGAATAAGGACTTGACACCTAGAAGAAACCCTACTGGTACTTTTGGTATAATGCTGTCACAACAAATGTCCCTATAATCATGCTATGACTTTTTGTTTCCATTCTTTGTCCATGTTTTTGTTAACATGGAAGGTAAAAAGACACTGGTCTATTTCACTTACCCTATTTTCCCACCTTGGAAATTGGTTTTGGCATGCAAATCAGCTTAGGTGGGCTTGGAAGTTCTTTCTGTTCTGAAGAATTCAGCCCCAATTTAGATGTGGTCAGGGCATTGTTGACCCCTCTTGTTTTCTGACACCTCAAAGGTAGATCCTTTGTGTTATTCTGTCTAAATATTGGGAAAGAATTAGGAATAATTCTTACCTAACTTCCCTACCAATACCCTCACTTCCCTACTAGGGAAGTCTATATGCTTTTGTTGGCACTAATCCAAAAGAGAAACCACAAGTAATATTTTGGGATCAGATTGAGAAGGAGGGAGAGAGTGGCATCTTGACAAGATGCAGAAGGAGGTATTTCTAAGCAGCTGGGTTGTTTTGTGCATCCTACTTAGGTAGCCACTTATTTTATCAGGATCTCTGGCTGTGCTTGAGAATGTTAGCAGGGGCTAACTCCAAGCCAAATCCTACTGTGAAGCTATAGCTTAGTTTGCTTTGGAGAAAATTTACTTCATGTTTGCCATCTCCTTTACTATATAGCTGTTACTTCCTACTCTGGATCCTGATATTTCCTTCTTTTGGCAGTATTTTCTGGATCTGTGCATTCTTTGCATGAATTATTTAAGAACTCCCTTCTAAGACTTTGAACTCCATTTTAGGAATAATAGCTATGCAGTTATATATACACAGAATTTAGTAGTATTTTTGACCTTCAGGAAGACCTTTTTAGGGTCAAATTAGAGAAAAATACTTATAGTTGGGCATACTAGAATGTAAGTCCTACTTGGCTTCCCACCTTATAATTTTCCCCAAAATAGATATAAGATCACTGATGGCTTCCATATCACCAAATGTAATGGATTTATTTTAGTCTTTGTCCTAATGGTATTGTTGATCTTTTTTTCCCCCTTGAACACTCTTTGCTTAATTTTCTTCTGACTTTCTAGCTGTTCCTTCCCTGACTCTGTGGCAGGTGATTAAATATTGCTATCTTCTCTTATCACTGTTCTCTGTCCAATTTAACCCACCCATATCCTTCATTTACAAGAAACAGTCTTTATCAGTCTAACCTTACCCACCAGGCCTCCTTCTCATCTACTCCCCATATACTTGAAGAACAGAAAAATAGCTATGAACTATTGAAAAACATACCAGACTCTTGAATGGGAAGCTTCAGCATCATAAAGTGTCAGTTCTCTCATACATTACTTATAACTTAAAGTGATCCCAGTGAAAATAATAGACAAGCTAATTATAAAGTAGACATTGTACCCTGAATAACCTTGAAAAAGAAGAGCAATGAGGGGGAACTAGCCCTTCCAGATAGTAAAACATACCATAAGGCTTCAATGAGAGCAAAGTAGTACTGGTGCATGACCATGGCCTAATCTCAGTTCCTGACATTTTGAAATTTGGATTATTTTAAGTGCCAGATTTTTACTTTCCATATATTAAGTAAATACTAAGAAAATTATCTTTTTGGTTTCTTCCTTTGATTTCTTTATTTTTACATTCCTTGAATGTCCCCAGCGGCCCTGCTCTCAGGAAATTGAAGTCCTTAGATCCAAACTAAGATATGCATAACTAGAAAGTATTGTTTCCTGTCATTTTCTTTCATAGATGGGAGAAGACTGTGCATGGAGTAGAAAGCTCAAACTGGGGGCCTGTAGGCTACTTGGAATTCTCAGATCTGATTTGCTCAGCCTGTAGAATAATTTGAAAATTCTGAATTTCCACCTTTTTTTGAAAGTTCCAAAGGCATGACATTACCATATGGCAGCAACTGGCAGTACTCTGCAGCTGTGGCAGAAGCACTCCAGGCTGCCATAGCTTTCTTTGTCTTCTACCTCCCACCCTAGATTCATCACCCTTACTTTATTAATTTACATTTCTTGCCTAGCATATGGCCTTAGTAGGCATTTTAGATTGTCATCCCTTGCATAGCCAGGTAGGACACTATCAAGTTAAGAGCAAGGAGGCTAAAATCAGTACTCTGCTGAGCTGATTCAGTTAATGTAGTCTCAGAAGTCTTCTATCCCTAACGCATCCTGATCAAGGGAGTCCTTGGTCCCTCTCCTGGTAAATGGCAATGGATGTCTTGTAGAAATGAGTTTACGATTGTTAAATAACCATTTAATAAGGGCTTTGGTACTATCCGGTTAGTGCTGGTTTTTACTACCAGGACTGTTTTTTTGGAGCTTCCTGTAATTCCTCTAAGTAAGTCAAAAATATTTTACCTGTTGATGAAAATGTGTGAATTCATTATTTCTTTTCAAGATACGTTTTTAAGGGGAAATAACCTGTAAACTAACACGTTCGTAAGGTGTTAGCACAGAAAACCAAAAATGCCTCATACCTTCAAAACTCCAATTTTTTGCCATTTTTAAAAATTGTGGTAAAATATACACATCATAAAACTCACCACTTGAACCATTTTGATGGGTGTAGAATTCTACAATACATCATCTATGCGTTCTGTTACATGTTTATCACTCAGAGTCTGTTCTCTTTCCATCACCATATATTTGAGACCCTGTCCCTTCTCTCTCATTCCCCTTCCCCCATACCCTCAGATAACCACTAACCACCACGAGTTTTTGCTTCTTTGTTGCTTTCAGCTTTGTGTTCCACAAGTGAGTGAAATAATATGATTCTAGGTTTTTTTTCTGTCTGGCTTATTTGATTTTGCATGATGGTCTCCGGGTCCACCCATGTTTCATAAATGACCCTAATGCATCTTTTCTTATGGCTGAGTAATATTCCATTGTGTATATAAGTGTCTTTTGATAGACGACTCACTAAAGAACCTTACTGGCTTCTTGGTGTTCCTCCTCCATTATCTCCCCTGGAGCCTTGCGCAACTGCATGACTTTCCATTATTGTGAACCCAAAGCATTTTTCTTCTTTTGGCCATTAGTGAAGCTGTTGTATATATAGTCCCACCTTATCCTACCCCACTTTTCTGTATAACTCCAAGAATAGAGTGATTTCTCACTTAGTCTATCTATCTGACTTTGGTTCTCCTATGAATTAGGCCTTCTGCCTGCAACTCCCTAGATACCTGGAAGGCTTAGCTTTATGGTCTCAGCTCTGTCATTCACTAACTAGTTATGTGACTTTCACTACACTATATTTAATTATGAAATGAGGAGTTTGGTATAGATTATATTTTCATTTTCTACCTTTCATACTCTATCATTTAAAACATGCTACTTGCAGTCAACATGATGGTAAAAATAAAAATTGATGGAAATCCATTTAGGAGTTTCTATGGTTTATGCCTGTTGATATTCTTAAGTAAAACTGATATTTTTCTCAATATTGAATGCATGGCACTGAAGAATATAATTATATAGTTAGTGTCACTGCCTTGATTTGTGCTAAGCCTGTAGCAGTTTTAACCACTATTGTTTTTGCACCATCAATGTCAGTGTCAACCCAATAAGCAAGGCAAACAATACCTTAAATATTTAGTTTTTATTTCATGGACCCCCTCTTGAAAAAAATACCTCAGGGATCTCTGCAGGTTCATAGACTATACTTAGAGAACCAATAATCTAGAGGAATGAACCTGCAACAAACACCTGACAATTTTACCCTTGAGACATTTGAAAGTAGAGATGAATGGGGAGTCTAACTAAAGTTACATTCCAATCCCAACCCAGCTTAGTCCTTTCTGCCTAACAGAGGAAAGAACAATCCTTTGTGGGTAATAATACCAACTACAGTTTCTACATTTATTTTATACATAGTGTTTGACATACAATAAAGTATTACAAGAAAGGACTTCTGCTTCTCACTGTGAGAAAATAACAGTATCTGGAATTGTTTTCCCTCTGTAAAAACAACTAGAAAACTGGATAAGATACTTGAAACAACTGTCGTCACTATTGGACAACAGGCAACACAGCACTGTGATTCCTAGAAGAAGGGAAACAAAAAGAAGTGAACTCTATGATTGCTTTGGCATTCTGCCTAGAAGCAATTTCTGGATCATGTTGCAGGGAAGGGAAACCCAAACAGAACCCTGTGGTATTGCTAAGTGGTGTCAGATACAGATCAGAGTGTCGGGAATCCATGGTGCCTAGAATTTACCAGAGAGAAAGGAATTATGCCGAGAAAGAGCTCTAGAAGTGAAAGGAACTCAAAGTCCCTTTGAGTCCTGCCTATGGGTTTGGTGGAGTTCCATGAGGCTAGGCACAGAACAACTTCTAGGAAAAAAATTGTTGAGATGTAAGCTGAAGAATTCCCACTGCTTCCATAGGACCAGAAATCATTTTCGTTCTCATCAGTAAAGTGAAGACCTCATTGAATACATGGGTCATTCAGGAGAGACTTCAGAAGGGTTGCACCTATGTAGTATGGGGCTATTCTAGTCCCATCCCAACATAAGCCCATGTAGATCAGTTTGGTTTATGTGTAATGTAATTGCTCACTAGAACAAAGTAAAATCCTCTTTAAAAGAATATAAGAACAAAAGAACCTAACACTCAAGAACATAAAATGAGCAATATTTGGTGTACAATAGAAAGGTTACTGGACATGTCAAGAAGTGGGAAAACATAACACATAACCAAAATAGAAACAGACCCAGAAATGGCAGAAATGATGGCATTAGCAGATAAGAATGTTGAAACAGCTACAATAAATCTGCTCAATATGTTCAAATAATTAAAGGAAACCCTGAACGAGCATGATAAGTAGAGAAATGGCAGATATAAAGAACCAAATGGAACTTCTAGAGGTGAAATATAAAATTCATGAAATGAATTTCACTTGATTAGATTACAGATAGACAAGTTAGCTCCTGCAGAAGATCAGTAATCTTGAAAAAAATAGTAACTATCCAGAATAAACATAGAAAGATGATTAAAACAATTCACAAAGCCTCATTAATATTCAGACTAATATGAAGTTTAAAATATGAGTAACTGGGGTACCAGGAGTTGGGGACAGGAAAAATATCTGAAGAAATAATGTGCCACATTTTCTAAATTTGGTGGTCCTTCCAGATACAAGAAGCTCAACAAATCCCAAGCAGAATAATTGTAAAAGAAATCACACTAGAATACATCATAATCAAATTGAAAAAAAAATGATGAAGAGAAAATCTTAAATTCAAGTAGAAAAAAGGGCACAGTAAGTACAGAGGACAAAAGATAATACTTGTCATAGACTTCTATCTGAAACTATAAAAAACAGAAGATATTAGAATGACATCTCTAAACTACTGATAGGAAAAAGACCTGTCAACCTAGATATGTACCCACTGAATATCTTTCATTAAAGGTGGTGAAATACTTTTTCAGACAAATTAAAGCTGAGAGAATTCAATACCAGCAGACTACGCTACAAGAAATGTTAAACATGGTTCTTCAACAAAAGGAATATGAAACCCAATGGAAACCTTGAACTACACAAAACAATGAAGAGTTCTGGAAATGCTAAATACAAGGTCAGACAATTAATTTTCTGAACTCATCCTAGAAAAAGTGCTACATACTTCATTGCTGAATATCACTATAGTCACCTTCGAAGTACTCCCCTTGGGAAGCTATGCATGGGCGCCAATGCCCAGTCCCCGCCTCAAAGCAGTTTTGGAACTCTTTTTCTGGAATGGCCAACAGAGTTGTCATCGTACCCAATATTTGACAATTGAGTTTGTGAACTTGCCACCATACGCTTCCATTGACAGCACTATACAAGCAACTCAGTAATGTGTCATGACCTCACCAAGCGTACAGCAGCAAGTTCATGAATTTAATTGTCATATTTTGGGTACGATGACAGCTCTGATGGCCATTTCAGAAAAAGAGTTCCAAAATTGCTTTGAAGCAGACTAGGCACTGGCATCAGTACATAGCTTCCCAAGGGGAGTACTTCAAAGGTGACTGTAGTGATATTCAGCAATGAGGTATGTAGCACTTTTTCTAGGATGAGTTCACAAAATTAATTCTCCAACCTTGTATGTGGGTAAATATGAGTTATTTTTACCTCGTTTAAAATTTAAAAATAATTGTTTAAAACAAAAATAATAGCAATATATTGTGGGGTTTATAATATATGAAGAAGTAAAATGTCTGAAAGTGCTAGAACAAACTATGGAAGGGGACAATGGAAGTGTACTGTTGAAAAGTTAGTATATGTGAAAGAGTATAGTATTATTATTTATTAAAATATACACACCAAAAATTCTAGAACAAGCACTTTTAAAAAGAGTAAACTGGAAGTTCCCTGATGGTGTAGTGGCTTAAGGCTTTGGCGCTGGCGCTGTCAGTGCTGTGGCCTGGGTTTGATTCCCGGTCAGGGAGCTACCCACATACCAAAAAAAAAAAAAGTAAATATTAAAAAAAAAAAAAAAGTGAACTAATAAGCCAAATAGTGAAGATAACATGCAATACTAAAAAAGGGGGAGAAAAAAAAAACAACCCCAACTCAATTAATTCAGAGGATGGGAGGAAACGAGGGGGAAAATGGAGCACAGGACAAATGGGACAAATAGAAAACATAGCAAGGTGCTAGATTCAATCCCAGTCTCTTCAATCATTACATTAATTGTAAATGTTCTAAATACTGCAGTTAAAAGGCAAAGATATTCAAACTACCTATAAAAGCAAGAAACACTCTGCTATCTATAAAAAACTAATTTTAAAAAGAAAGACCAAAGGGTAGAAAAAAGTATATCAAAGAAATATTAATAATACAAAAACAAGAATGGCTGTATTAATTTCAAAATAGACTTCAGAACAAAGAATATTATATTAGAGATAAAGAGGTACAATTAAAAATGACTAAGGGATCAATATATCAATAAGATATAACTATATACATTAATGTATATGAATGTAATAACAGAGCTCTAAAGTACATGGAGCAATAACTGACAACTGAAATAGACAAACCCACAGTTTATAGTTGGAGATTTTAATATTCCTTTCTCAGAAACTGACAGAACAAGTATGCACAAAATTCACAAGGACATAAAAGACTTAAACAACACTGTCAACTAACTTAATATAATTGACATTTATAGAAAATGCCTCCCAGCACTGCAAAATAAACATTCATGTGCTCATGGAACATTCACCTAGATTGACCACATGCCGAGTGATTTTTAAAGTCTCAGTACATTTAAAAGTTTCTAAATCACATAGAGCATAGAATTTTGTAACAGAAAGATATCTAGAAAACTCAAATTTAGAAATTAAACAGCAGTCTTCTAAATAACTCATGATAAAATAAGAAATCACATGGAAAATTTGACGATATTTTGAATGAAAATTAAAAAAAAAGAAGCATGTCAATTTGTGGGATGTAGTGAAAGCAATGGTTAGAAGCAAATTTATTACTTTAAAACAATGATTTAATCTTCTACCTGAATCAGCTAGAAAAAAAGAGCAAAGTAAGTAGAAGGAATGCAGTAGTAAGGATAAAAGCAGAAATCAGTGAAACAGAACATGGATAAACAGTAGAGAAAAATTAATAAAATGAAACACTGATTTTTTGAAAAGATCAATAGCCCCACCAGTATCAGAAATAATATTAAGAAGAGTAGGTAGATACATGGGCAGTCCCCAGTTCAGGTTAAAGAGAATATATTAGGTATGAGACAGTAAGAGAGGAGCTAAAACAGAGGCTAAGCTTCAAGAAGGGAAGTGCAATGTTTAAGGTCTTGGTGGGTGTGCCTGCATTTCTGACATTAGAGTGAGGTGGAGAGAAAGTGAAGGGAGGCCAGAATGGAAGTCAGGCCAACAAGTCATCCATTGATATTGATTGAGAATGAAAGGAAGAGGAGGGAAATTACTACTACTTAGAAGAAAGTGTTTGTTTTCCCTTGTGAAAAATTATTTACTCTATTTCCACATTAAAAATGTATGATGCTGTGAAAGCCTTAGATGTAGTCATTTTTCACTCTTAGATTTAAGCTATTGAATCATACTCAAATTACTTTAAAATTGTATTTAGTAAGAAAATGACTGAAAACGTTTTCTTTTGAGAATTGTCAGGATGAACATGGAACTAAAAATCAAGAGAACTATACAATTGCTTGTGTAGTGCCTCCCTACCCCTTAAAAGTGATTTCAACAGTTAAGTATTTTACTGGGATTTTTTTTTTACTGTTATTATTATTATTATTATTATTATTATTATTATTATTTTATTGCTGCAGGTAGTTGCTGACTTTTATTTACTATGGACTAAATAGAAATAGAGAAAAGTTCTTTTAGGTGAAGGAAAATCACTGGGCTAAATTCTCAGATTATTTTCAATAAGAGAAGAGTCTAGGACTAATATTAGTATAAAGTTCAAACTTTGTGGCTGCTTATTCTATTTTTTTTAAAGGAAATTTTCTTATTTGAAAAGTGGTTGGGAAAGAGAGGTGCCTAGATTCTTTTTCACAAATGTTAAAATCTAGGTAGTAGGTTGCGGGGTGATATTTTTTTTTACCCCTTGTCATTTTTATACTTGTTTGAATTGCTTAATTTTTAAAATAATGAACATGTATCCTTTTATTTTAAAACCTATAGAGCTATTAAAAAAGTGCCTAATCTAAAAAACAAAATAAATATTTACTGAATAAATGAATGAATACAATGGATTTTATGGGTAAATTAAGGTTAATATTTATTGTATTACTATTAGGTTTTGTTATAATATACTTTTATATGTTGGACATACCGAGGAGTCATTTTGGCAGTAATTCTAATTTATTGCCACCCCCAAATGAAGTGTGTGGCTTTATGCCATTTTAGCCTGCTATAAATACCTATAACCCCCTAAAACACTCTGTCCTCCTCATATAGCTATTGAAGGGGGGAAAGCATCAAGAAAATATGTGCTTCCAAATGATTTCTGAACCGTCTATTTAATTTTCCCCCCTGCTAAGAATAGAAACTATTTCTGGCAGCAGAAGCTCTCAAAGAAGAGAGTTAGCCCTCACCACACCAGACAGAGTTGTACAGAGTTAATTAAAAAATATATCATCTCTTTGCAACCAGCCAGGATAGAAGGTGGTTAGACAGTTTGCAGCGTCTTTCTCTACTCTGTCTTATCTTTGTAAGTGGTCTTTTTTTTTTTTTCTTCAGATCTACCATTTGACTTCTTATCTGTAGGTATAGTGTTGTGAATCTCCCAGGTCACAAGTGATCTTATGAGTAATGGAATTTCTTTTCTAATGGTCATGTTATTGTCATCTCTTCAAAAAAACAAACAAACAAAAATGCATTAAGCCCTAAATATAAAACCTGAACAGAAAGGAAGTTCTAAGTAAAGAAGTCTTTTCATCACAAATTGTTTTTTCTTCTGCGTGTTTTCCTTTCTCATCAGTTCAAGGAGACATTATTTTGTATTTTGTGCAGCTACGAATTACAAAAGAAAGTTTTAAAACAATGATGGAATGCAGTTAGATTTGTGATCGATCACTGAATGGCACAAAGTCAATTGTTATTCTCTAGGTTTTCAAAAAAGGATATTATGAATGAAGGCAGAATTGGTTCATGCATCAGATGAGTATAATGTCCTGGTTTTTCCAGGGCAGTTCTGGCTTATATCTATTTTTCTGGCATATATTTTTATTTTAAATAATTTTAGATTTACTGAAAAGTTGCAAAGCTATTACAGAGAGTTCCTATATACTCCTCACGCAGTTTGCCATTGTTAACATCTTATATAACCATGGTGCATTTGTCAAAACTAACAATCTACTACATTGCTATTAACTAAACTGCAGACTTTGGTCAGATTTACTAGCTTTTCCATTAATATCTTTTTTCTGTTCCTTGATTCAATCCAGGATACCACATTGCATTTAGATGTCATATCTCCTTACTCTCCTCTGTTCTGTGACAATTTATCAGTCTTTAATTATCTTTCATTAGTTTGACAGTTTTGAGGATTATTGGTCAACTATTTTGTGGAGTGTTCCCTCAGTTTGGGTTTGCCTGATGCTTTTCTCATATAGACTGATATAATATTTGGGGAATGATACCTCAGAAATGAATTGCCATACTCATCACATATTTGGGGTACATTCTGTCAGTATGACTTAATCATTGTTGATGTTAACCTTAATCATCTGGCCACAGTAGTGTTTGCCAGGTTTCTTCACTGTAAAGTTACCCCATGCCCCCCCATCCCCATACTCAGTTCTTTGCAAGTCACACTCAAAAGGAGGAGGTAGATTAAGCTCTTAGAGAGTATGTACATAAATTATTTGAAATTCTCCTCTGAGGAAGATTGGTCTTCTCCCCCCTCCATTTATTAATTTCTTCAGTGATTGATTTATATCAGTATGGACTCATATATATTTATTTTATACTTGGAGTTATCCATTTTTATATTATTTTGTTGCTCAAATAGTTCCAATTTGGCTTTTGAGAGCTCTTTCCTGTTGGCTCTTACGTCCTTTTGACACACACTCATCCTTTTGGTTCTTTGGAACACGCCCTTACTCTCTGGTGCTAAGATGCTCTGGGCTCATCTTGTATTTTCCCTGCCCTAGAACCAACCATTTGTCCTGGAACCCTGGCTCCTTCAACTGGGTAGTGTCATTTAGAAACCAGTATCTGAGCAGTGAGGTGCTTATTACTGCTGGAATGTTACTGTTTCTAGGCCCTCTCAACAGACAGAGCGAGGAAACGTATGTATACAAATCCGTGTATGCAAGGTCAGACAATTACGTTCATGAGCTGATCCTAGAAAAAGTGCTACATACCTCACTGCTGAATAGCACTATGGTCACTTTCAAGATACGCCCCTTGGGAAGCTGTGCACCCATGCCAGTGCCTAGTTCACCCTTCAAAGCAATTTTGGACTCTTTTTCTGGAATGGCCATCAGAGCTGGCATGGTACCCAAAATCTAACAATTAAGTTCATGAACTTGCCACCGTGTGCTTACATTGGCAGCATTGTACAAACAGTGGACTAGGCCTGGCATAGGTGTATAGCTTCCCAAGGGGAGTATTTTGAAGGTGACCACAGTGATATTCAGTAGTGAGGTATGTAGCACTTCTTCTAGGATGAGTTCATGAACTTAATTATCCAACCTTGTATGTAACCTTTCATATCTGGCTTTTCTCACTTAGCAAAATGCATTTAAGATTTATCCATCTTCTTATTCTTTTTATCACTGAATAATATTACATTGTGTGGATGTCTCACAGTTTGTTTATCCATTCCCCCTGTTTCCAGTTTTGGGTGATTATTTTAAAGTTCCTATAAAAATGCACATGTAGGATTTTGCAAAAACTGAGTTTCAGTTCACTTGGGTAAATACCTAGGAGCATGATTGCTAGGTTATGTGGTGAATTTATGTCTAACTTTGTAAGAAACTGCAAAAATAATCTTCTAAAGTGACTGTTAACATTTATATTTCCATCAGCAATGTAATTTTTAATAGTGCCCCCTTTCACTTTCAGTAGTGTTACCAAAGTTATCAACACTTGCAGTATTCTATGCAAGAACAAGCCATGGCTGTAATTGGGTAGTTTTATTTACTTTTATTTACTTACTTTTATTAATTACCTAATGACAGCCTTGGCTTGTTCTTAAATAGAATACCCCAAGCAGCAAGGCCCTGGAGTTCGGTAACAATGGTATCCTGGTTTGGATGATAATCTATGCTGTATGAAGTATACATATTGATACTTCTATCTTATGATTTGTCACTCTGTTGGTGAGGAAATTAAGTCCAGGTTGTTTTTTTTTTTTTGAAAGGTAGGATTTTCCTCATTTGGAGCATGATTTTAGATCATCTAATTTTAATAATGGTGGATTAAGGGGAAAAATAGGTAAAAGAAATCAAAGTAAAGTAATTCACACCCCAATAAGTCTAACAATAAAAATGAATTAAAAAAAAAAAAGTAATTCAGTTGATTGAAGTAATTGACATCATGTAATGAATGCCAATCTCTTTGTGAGCTCACTTATTTTTATACCACTCTTCTAATTGTCTATTCACTTTCTTCAGTGGCACCACAAGTAATTTTGTACATTTTTTTATATTTAGTCTAGCACTCAACTATAATTTGGGTGTTTCTTAATACCTCAGGAGATGGAGAAAATGAACTTATTGCAGCTTCTAATGTAGTTCTCTGTCAGAGTCACAGTTAAAGCCTCTAGGAATGGTCACTAGGGATAGAAAACCATCTTTGTGCAACTCCTGCAAGATCACTGCGATTACCTGTTATCCTTCACATCTTTATGCCTCAATGTTATCTTAATTTTCATATTTATTCTTTGGATTCCAGGGTTAGCCATTTTGGCAGGCTGTATATTAGCCTTGGGCAACTGCCCTTTTTGCCTTATCTTGAACCCAGACAGAGCCAATAATGCTTTTCTTTCTTTAAAAATTTCCTTCCTTCCTATATCTGTAATGACTCTTCTTTATTTATACAAAAATAATGGTGTCACCAAAAATGAGAGTTAAAGGTTTGCTGAGAAAATTTTTGCACAGCTCATTGATGTTATCTACCCAGAGTCTCTAGAGATAATTCATTTAAATGAAAACTGCTAATATTTCCAAAAATCCAGGCTGCTGCTTCACTTACTTGTGCAAGTGAGAACTCTGCACACAGGTCAGAGGCCACAGGTGCATCTGCAGGCCTGTCATCTCATCTTTAGGAACAGCCAACCAACCTTTCTGGTCTTTTTCACACGTGGTGGGAAGAAGCTGGGGAACAATGAAGTTTCCAGATGTCAAGGTCTAAGAAGGTCAAGTCAGACCGTCTCTCTTTGGGAATGTCTAGTCCACAATAATCAGAATAGTGAAGCAGAGTGTAGTGGTTGGCAGAAAATCGACAAGCTCATCAGATTTATTTTAGGAGGTCATGGGCTTGTGGATTAAATAGCTCCACTAGTGATTTTCATTTCTTTAGATGAAATTCAGATGGAAGAGTCTTATGCGTCTATTACTATGGGAGAAACATAGCAGGGTGAACCCTAACTTTGGACATTCCTGGTTTAAGTTTTTCATTGCTTTAGAGCTTAGGTAAATATTTTGAAGATTTCCTTTATTACAAAAGTGATTGCTAGTTGATCTTCATTTTCTTTTTCAGACTCAGAAATATCACTTTATGATGAAAGAAAAAAATTGATTAAGCCTTTGAAAGATGTTTCTTCCTAGCTGAATGTGATTTGGTTAACTTTAATGTTAAAATATATCACTAGCACTATGCTGTGCCCTAATCTTGAGATCACCAAGCATTTGGGGCAAATTAGTTAACTTCCATTAGCCCTTGTTGGTTCTTTTGTAAAATGAGGAGATTTGGACTATTGAGCCCTTGGATACCTTCCTAGTCAGTGGTTTAGTTTAATGAATGGCCATGTTAGATTTTACCCTAAAGTGAATAATTACCAAATAATGTCAATGACTTAAATGTAAGCCTAATCTAGTCCTCCTGTGGGCCTTAATAAAATGCAGAACAATGTTTACTGTGTTAAAATGACATTTTAATATAGGATCAACTTGTCTGTTTTTGTTTTGATTTTTTTATTTGAAATCTACAAGGGCAGGTTGGTAATTTTGCCTCTTTGTAATATTTTTGGTTACATTAGATGTATCTGGATATAACCAGTTATGTGTAGTCACATGGTATCCATCATTCTTGACCTTGCACACACAGATGTTTACATTTTTCATCAAATGCAAGTGTTCAGATGTTTGGTTCAAACTGTGTGCTGTTAATGAATTCTTAACAGCAGAAAAATTTCTCCAATTTTTTGGAAATTTTTGAAAAAGAAGCTGAGGACTTCTTAAAGATGATCTTTACAGGTAATGAAACTTGGATCCATCATTATGACCCCAAGAACAAAAAGCAGTCCATGGAATACCACCATAAGGGATCACCTTTTCAGCCGAGGCCTGAGTTTTTAATTTTTTCAGCTGAGGTGATGGTGAGGTTCATTTATCTCCTCCCCTGGGTGGGGCCCTTCGTTTCCCATTTTTTCTTCCTTATTTGGTTCCTCTGGAACTGTCATGGCATCAGATATATATTGAGAGTGGTAGTGACTGCAATGCAAATGAGATGATAATGACATTATAATTAGCTAAAGGTCAGGTCCCTGTTAGAGATCAGCTTAGCTGGTTGAAACTGGTTCTTGTTTTTCTCCAGCTGCATGTACAGGATACATTCACTCAGTTGCTGGTGTCACCAGTGAAGCACTTCACATTGTACCCTGGAGGGGGTTGTCAATTTCCTAGGCTGCATGTCCTGCCTCACTCAGGCTTACAGAGCCACTGGCTATTTCTGTTTGTTTGCCACAGTGATCACCAGTGTAACTGACAGTGTTCCAAATCAAGTGATCCCCTCTGGCAGTGGTGACAAAGCTGTGGTTTTCTCAGCCTGCCCTGCCCCGATTGAACTAGTACACTGACAAAGTCAGGGACAGAAGTGGGAGCAGCCCCTGGCAAGGACATCTAGACTCACACACTGTTCCTCCCTGAACTTCAGGAGTTTTCAGGAAGTGTATGCCTTTGAATTCCAGAGTGCTAAAATTATTGCTTTTGACTGTGTTATGCAATTACATAGTTGCATTTTGAGGGAGGAATTGTCAGCCACCTCCATCATGATATAGTTGGAAATCTCTACACATTTATTTATTTATTTATTTACTTATTTACTTATTTATTGCTTTGTTTTAATTGTAGATTTAACATATATCAACCATTTAAGAACATTAATTTTGTCAGAAATCAAGGGAAATTTCAATGGAGTAAACACAAATTCAAGAACATTTGCATATAAGTACACTAGTCTTGATGGCAATTCCTTATTTTTTTAGTGTTTAACCAACAATACAATGTATAATAGTAATAAAACTTTGAGATACTTTTTTAATGAAAATAGTCATTAAAAATAAGAATTAGGGTAAACTGATATTCTTTCAGGTGCCTTAAGATACTTTTTCCCCAGGAGTCAAAAATTAAATGATCCATTACTTTAAAAATCTCTTACCTGCAATGATCAGTATATGCGTTATTTCATTTCCTGTGTATAAAACTGTAGAACAGAAACATAGGGAAAATATACCACCTGGTCTTTGCAATTCTTCATTTACCTCCTGAACTGTCTTTATAAGTGGTGGTGGGATCCTTATTCCTGCAGAGATTGACAGTCACCCATGTGACATTGCGAAGGAAGATGATGTGAATGGAGGGATTGATGAAGAACAGAAGAGTTCTGACAACTCCCAGTGATATGAGGACCATCACCTATAATGTTTCCTAAAGCCCATACTGCTTATTCATAAACATTCTGATGAGGCAAATGAAGAAGTCTCAGAAAAAGAGGTATAGCATTAGACTGTACAATAGCTTGAGCCTGTGCAAAAGTTCTGATGCTATATCAGTTAACACCCAAGCAGCTTCAGACTGTAATGAAAGATTATCATCCCTTCCTAGACATTTGACTAGAATTGGTAAATTCCCAGATTTTATGAGATCATCAATTGATGGGTTTCTGTCACTAGAAAACAGCTTGCAGCCTAGACATCTCTCAACTGGACCTTGGGTTATCATTTGTGGCATTCTGTAATATAGCTTCTGGTGTTACATTTTGTGCTTTAAAATCAGCATCAACATCTGAATCTTCTAAACTTTCTTCTTGGGGCAACATTCCTTTTTTTCACTAAGTGTTCATCTCTTTTGCTCTTTCTCAATTTAACTGTCACTTCATCTCTGTGTCTTTGTATTGTTTCTACATCACGGCCCTTGTTCTTAAAGCTCTCGATGTGGTTCTCCAAGCCAGGGTCCTCTGCCAGGCTGCGCGTGACGCCAGCAGCTGTTATTCCTGCGGCTGCGGCGGCAGCCTTCATACATTTTAAAGCACTAGAGATTTGGTTGTGTTACATGTGCGATCCTACATTTTATGTTGGTATTATTTATAAATAATATCTCATAGCTTAGTCTTTTATGGAGGGATTCATTTCCATTGTGTAAAAATGTAGGTGTTTGTTACTCAAGTGAAATAATACTTTTAAGACATTTGTAGGGTCAAGTAGAAAATGTGAGTCCTAAAAGTTTTCCTTGAAACACAAGTGAAATGTGTTAGAGAGCATTCATTATATCAGAACATGTTCCTCTTTAGTTTGTGGCAGCGTGTTGCTGTTATAACTAAAGACTCCATTGCTAAATTAATCTTGTACCTGTGTGAAATATCCACAATATGTACTTAAAATGCAGGGTGCATATTAATTTATTTGATCAATTTAGAAATTAATTAACATATTTGTGTTTACTTTTGATATTTAGAATTATTCAAGAAATATCAAAGGAATGTGAAGTTATTTTTAAAAAATTTAATATTATTTGTCAAATTGGTGTGTTTATTTTTTTAAATGAAAACATTCTTTAAAATGTGAAGCACCATTTTATTAAAATTCTGATTTTTTTCACAATTAAGGTTTTCCAAATAGAATGTGGGCATTTATCATATATCATGAATATATATAAATTATAGCACTAAATGCAAAGTATTATAGTTTGGCATTGCAGTTTTTTGCAACTAAAAATAAGTTCTTTTATCTAAATCAAGATTTCTCTGTATGTCTAACATTTGACATTAAATTTTCATGTACCATAAAAATCCTATTCCAGTTAGATTTGTTAAAGAAAATACTGCCCAGTGTGTAAATTCAGATTTAGCAAATTATGTCCAAATTTCTAATGTTGGAGACATCACTATGCATAGTGTCAAAACAAGACAGTATTAACAGAACTTTTCAGCCTATAGGCATCCTTTTGAGAAAACACAAAGCCCTTTTTCCTTTTATAATGTTGAGGAAACAGAAGTTTGTTGAGTGTGAGAAAGGGAAACCACTTGGTAGCTTTTCAAGTGAAGGCAAAACCAAAATAAGCAACACTCTTCTCTTGATTATAATTCCCAAATTCATCAGTTCTTCAGACTATTTTTTTTTTTAATGCACAGCCTGTAGGTTCCCAGAAGCAGAGGGGGCACTAGTGGCAGGCTTGTCTCATAGACCATGTCACCAGTGGGCCTCATTCTTTTAAAATTTGATCCTTAGCTAACTCATGTTTGGTCACTAATTCTGAAACATTCCTTTCCATCTTATTCTCTTAGCGGTTTTCTTGTAGAGTACTTTTATATGCCCTGTGCCCTGGATTTTTGATTGCCAAACATTTGTTCAGAGTTTCATACTTCAGTATTTGTGAAGGCTAAAGAAGAGAGCAGCAGAGGAAGATGTACATGGCAGAGTCACTTCTTTCCTTTCACATAATGTATAGACCTGACATTTGCTTAACTAACATTTTAGAAATCTCTAGTGTAATAAATCTTAAGTATTTTTTAAAGATCTTTGGACATATGAAACTTCAAAATAATTTTATTACAACTTTTCCCCACAAAATTAATATACAGAGAACTAAACACATTGTTTTAAGACTCCTAAGCCATTGGATAGGATACACATGAACTGTAACCAATGACTTGCTTCTGAACCCTAACCTGGATTTGTACTTGATTGAAATTTTTGCTTTAACATGATCCTTTATATAGAAAATTCTAAAGACGCCACCAAAAATCTATTAGAAATAATAAATAAATACAGTGAAGTTGTGGGATATAAAAGCAATGTACAAAAATCAGTTGCATTTCTATATACTAACAATAAAACTTCAGAAAAAGAAATGAGAAGAACAATACTTTTTGTGATCACAACAAAAAGAATAAAATACCTAGGAATAAACTTAACAAAGAATGTGAAGGACTTATATACTGAAAACTGTAAGATACCACTAAAAGAGATTGAAGAGGACACAAAGAAATAGAAAGATATTCCTTGTTCATGGATTGGAAGAAACAACATAGTTAAAATGGCCATATTGTCCAAAGCAATATACAGATTTAGTGCATTTCCCATAAAAAAATCCCATAGATATTCTTTCAAGAAATATATAAAAGAATCATCAGATTCCTATGGAACCACAAAAGACCCCAAATCGCCAAAGCAGTCCTACATAAAAAGTATAAGGCTGGAGGCATCATACTCCCTGATTTTAATCTATACTACAAAGCATCAGTAATCAAGACAGCTTGCTATTGGCAGAAAAACACACACACCGACCAATGGAACAGAATCGAAAACCCAGAAATAAACCTCAAATATGTGGACAGATAATTTTTGACAAGGGAGTGAAAAATATGCAATGAAGAAAAGAAAGCCTCTTCAGTAAATGGTGCTGGGAAAATTGGAAAACCACGTGCAAAAGAATGAATCTGAACTGCAAACTTAACTCAAAATGGATTAAAGACCTCCACATAAGACCAGAAACAATACACTGTATACCAGAAAACATCAGAACTAAACTTACAGACCTTGGGTTTAGGGAGGACTTTATGAACCTAGCCTCAAAGGCAAGGAAGATAAAAGCAAAAATAAATGAATGGGTCTATATTAAACTAAAAAGCTTCTGGGAAGTTCCCTGGTGGTGTAGGGGCTTAAGGCTTCGGCGCTAGTGCTGTCAGCGCTGCGGCCTGGGTTCGATTCCCAGTCAGGGAGCTGCCCACATACCAAAAAGCAAAAAAAATAATAAAATAAAAATTAAAAGCTTCTGTACAACAAAAGAAGCCGTCAACAAAGTAAAGAGACAACCAATCAAATGGGAGAAAATATTTGCAAACAATGCCTCTGATAAGGGGCTAATATCTAAGATATATAAAGAATTTGTACAACTCAACAATAAAAAAACAATTAAAAAATACGCAGAGGACCCGAACAGACCCTTCTCCCAGGAAGACATACAAATGGCCGACAGGTATATGAAAAAATGCTCAATTTCACTAGCTATTAGGGAAATGCAAATATCAAAATCACAATGAGATACCACCTCACACCTGTTAGAATGACTATGATCAACAAGACAAGGAATAACAAGTGCTGGAGAGGATGTGGAGGAAAAGGAACCTTCATACACTGCTGGTAGGAATGCAAACTGGTACAACAACTATGGAGGACAGCATGGAGGTTCCTTACAAAACTAAACATAGAGTTACCATATGGCTTGACAATTCCACTTCTGGGTATCTACCAAAAAAATTTGAAAACCTTAGTCCACAAAGGTATTAATATATGTCCCCCAATGTTCATCGCAACACTTGTCTCAGTGGTCAAGTCATGGAAACAGCCAAAGTGTCCTTTGATAGATGTCTGGATAAAGAAACTGTAGCACATATACACAATAGAATATTACTCAGCCGTAAGAAAAGATGAAATGGAGCCATTTTATGACAATATGGATGGATCTTGACTATCCATATCATGGATAGCAAAGCAAAATAAACCAGACAGAAAAAAACCAAGAACCTTATGATTGCACTCATGTGTGGAACACAAAGCTGAAAGCAACAAAGAAACAAAAAGTCATGGACACAGTCAATAGTTTAGTGGTTAGTGACTATCTGAGGGTATGTGGGGAGGGAGTGGGAGAGAAGGGAGGGGGAGTCAAATGTATGGTGATGAAAAGAGCTGACTAGGTGATGAACACATAACACATAGATGATGTATTGTAGAATTGTACACCTGGAAACTATGTAATTTTTACTAACCAGTGTCAGCCCAATAAATTGAACAATTAAAAAAAGAAAAAAAAAGAAATTTGTGTTTTAGCAAAATGACAGGTTATTCTATTTTGGAAGAGTATATAAGGAAGTGTTAAGGGTTTTTTGGAGGGGGATGGAGCTATTTCTAATTTGAGAAACCTTAATATAATGAAAGCCTATCTCTCACTAGGAATATGCACCTATCCATATTTCTTTGGTCTTTTTGGTGGTTTGTAGTAGAAAACCGTAGAATCAAAACCCAGGCCACATCCTGATACTGAATTTGTGATTTTATTGCTCTACTCAGTACCCTAATATTTAATGCCTTAGAGCCAAAGCTATCTTTTAAAGAATACTAAAGCTCCAGATTTGCTTTGCCTCTAGGTGATATTTAATATGTACCATTACCTTGAAAAGAAACATAAGGTATATTAATCTCTCTTATCTAGTGTTTCTTAACCAGGTATGACTTTGTCCCATCCAGGGGAACTTTGGCAATGTATGGAGACATTTTTGGTTGTTAAACTGGAGGATGCTACTGGCATCTAGTGGGTAGAGGTTAGGGCTGTTACTGAACAGCCTGCAGTCGGTCTACAAACTCTTACAAGAAAGAATTAGAATTATCCAGCTTTGATTGCCAGTAGTGAGTGCCAAGGTTGAGAAATCCTGACCTTATCAGATTATTTCCCTTCAAAATATCACCATATTTTTAAGAATCATGATTTTATCTTTTGTTTCCTCATGAATCTCTCAAATTTTTCACAATGTCATTTCTACAGGGTCTTTTACTAGTTACTTGTGGATGTAGATTATGCTATAACATCTTCACAATAGAGTGTGGCACAAAAAAACAAAGTAATAACTTGATAGTTCTGGAATAAAGGGAAATAATATCAATATCAGAAGATATATAAGTGAATAAGCCAAATGTTATTTTGAAAACTGGATGCAGGTAAATGTAACTGTTTGAAGTAACATTAACAACATTAACACATTGAATTTTCATATTCGGACGATAGGTACTATTTATACTGATTATACAGCATAATACTATTTTGACAATTTATGTGGTCAAATATTGCTATTATGTTTACCTTAGGCAAATTAGTTAGCCTTGCGGTACCTTATTTTCTCATTCTGTATAAAACTATTGTAATAGATTATCTCTGCTGCAGTTCCAACTCCAACATTCTAAATATTTTTCAGTAAGATATAAAAATGATTTCTCATAAATATTTAAATATTTTATTTACTAATCGGTATTTGTAAATGAGACAGTAAAAATTATCAGAGGATCACTGTTGCCATTTCTGCTTTTCAAAATAAGTGGTATAAAATACCTTGAAACACACTGAATTTAGGGCAGGAGGTTGATGTGTGTGATTCCCTCCCTTACTTTTTAAAAGATGGATGTGCATGGTTGTTTCATTAGATGTTTAAGTTTGAGTAAAATTTTAGTTTTTAATTAAAAAAAAAACTTGTTTGCTCTTGTTAGGTAAAAGCAAAAGAGCATTCATCAGTATTTTGACAGTTTAATATGATGGGAATTAGGAAATACTGTATATGAACTTCAGTACCCTCTGTAGTCAGGACCATAGAAAAATACCTCTGTATTAAATTAGACTCAGGGAAACTAGGCATTGCTTTCACATGCTAATAGATGGAATTTAAATTTGTATTTATTTTTAATCAGTTGCCAGTACTAAAATAAATTTGGATACCAGCAGCTCATAATAGTTAATAGCCTGTATAAATGGGTCCCAAGACACCTGTTCCTTTATTGTTAATGAGGCCCTATTTTATGTGCAGGAAGACTAGAGTTCCTGTTAATTCTCTGTCCTAGCACATTTCCCTGTCTCCTGTGTGCATATTTAAATAACATTAAGAAATGTTGTTTCCTCTTGTTTTCTGTCATCTCTAGAATTCTGCCAGACACACTTATTCTCTTTAATAGGTTGTCTCTTCCCAAATGCATTAGGGTGATATTTTTTCCTGTTTTCTGTGTTTTAATTTTTTTTTTTTAAGAATTAAACCTCAATTATCTTATGAGGATTTGATGTAAAATTATGATGAGTTAATAGCACCAGACACACAAATAGCCAAATTAAGTTTCTCAGGGAAAGAATAAATGACTTGAGGAAATTTTAGTAGCCTGTGGAAATGTAGGAAAACAAATAAAAATGTACAAATCAATTCCAAGGCCCTCATATCATCAGAGTTTATCCTCTGAAATTACTTAACTGTGCACTCTTTTCTCCTTATTCTCTGTTGCTGACAGTTTGAAGAGTTTGTAATTACTTTATTTCTATTTGCTGTTTCATATCAAGCAAAAAGTCACAGTCTTGCAAATAATTTGAAAGGAGCAAACCATATGCATAAAGAACTATTATCACTGTGTACCAAACATTTGCATTTTTCAACATGGTGGAATTTTGCTACGAATGTGTGGCTCAGAGTAACATTTGAGATCTATGGGATTCATTTCTGGCTACTCTCTTTAGCGGGATATTAGCAAGTATTTAAAAATTGTTTTTATATGTGCACCACAGAAGGTAAACAGTGTCCTTACTTCTGCAGCTTTTCCTTCTCCAGATGCCTGAATTTTCACTACTGTTGGTGGTAGTTTTAAGGTCATTCTTGAAAAAGAGAGTATGATATTTAGGAAGTAATAAATGAGAAGTACACTGCTGATCATTTCAGTCAGTTCTTCAGAATATCTGGTTAGTCCGTTGTAAACCGAGCAAACATTTATTTTGGTAACAAGCTCAAACACTGAGTACATCCCAAATGCAGTGTAAATAAATTCACTATTCACAATTCTTCCTGATAGTGGTAATCTTTTAAAGAGGTAAACATTACTATTTGGCATAGTTCACAGAGAAAGTTTATTCATACCACAGTCCTGTATTTTATTGAACTTCTTTACAATAAAATTTACTACCAGATAATTCAGTACAATAATGCCTTTTTTTTTTTTTAGTCTTGTGCCTCTCTCTAATGAGAAGGAAATCTAACGCTGATTTGTATGTCCTGAAAAGATGATGGTGATTTGAGATCTCTTTCTCATCAGGGGTAAAGAGAAACATGAATCACAGCCGTTAGTGTTTTTTAACACCAACTACACATTAGAATCACACCTCAGGAGTATTTTTTAAATGCTCATGCCAGGACCCTACCCCTGGCGATTCTGCTTAAATTGGCATAGGCTAGGAAGTGGTTATTGTTATATTTAAAGCTCTTAAGGTGATTCTGTTTTGTCATCATGGTTGACCCACTCCTAGCACTTAAGCTAAGCTAATAGTTATCGATTGCTGGTTTGCCACACTCCAAGTTCTTACAAAGAAGGCAAACTGAAAACCCTCTGTAAAGAGCTTCTGGTCATGTGATCACTCAGGTCATGATCCCCATATTTTTGGAGTGAATGAGCTTTGTACCTTATTGCAAACTCTCCAGCCTCATATGAGAAAGGAGGCTATTTCATAGGTTTTCCAGGTTTAAATAATTGCCCCAAACTGTATTATGGCAGCAGTTTTTGGTAGACTGTGGAGTTCACTGTAGCTCATCCAAGATACATAATTTTAAATTTTTTTCCCAGTTTTGAGTCAAATGTAAATCTTTGACAATCTCTACCAGTCTTAAAAATGTTTTAACTGAATTTTTTTGTTTTCAATTAAACCATGATATACTTTACATCATCCACATTCACTCCTTTTATAAATATACATAGCCTTTTTCTGTATTCCCATTATGGATTATTCTGCACAATGAAATATCTCACTTTCAGTGAACTTACTTTGATGTCAGAAGCATAGAATTTATAAAAGATAAGAATCAGCAAATTTAGGGATAGATGTATGAGAGGAGAATGCAGAACAGGTACCATTTACCAAATAAGTATAGACAAAATGGCCATTTATATCATTAAAAATACTAAATATTGTCTCAAGTGTTTTTTAGGGTAAGCTTTCCTCACCTAGCTTGGAAAACATGTCAAGGCCTCTAGATGGGCCTATCAATAGGGGTTGCCAGTGCAGAGCCACAGGCTCATCCATAGCCCCATGGGACTGACTGCTTTCCAGATACAGGGTTGCTGCCTCAAATGCGCTGATAATACATGCAGGAATTGGCTGTCCAGAATTTTACTGCCAGACTAGTTACATTTATAGTTGCTTGGCTTAATTTAGTTTTCTAGCAAATAGTACTCACCAAGTTACCACAGTTAAACCAGTGGCATTCAGAGCACCTGCATTTCTGAAAGCCACTACTGCGTACATGAAATGGGATCTGATTTTTAAATGACAATTTTGCCATTTGTTTTAAAAGTTATTTTTTATTATAAAGAAACTCTTTATGTTTCTTAGTTTCTCATTTGTTCTTTAAGGAAAATGGCCAAGGAATATATGTATTTGCAGACATGGGTCTACTTTTATTATTTCAATCTATTATTTTCTCCTCATCAGATTCATATTTGTGGTGATATGCCCTGCATGGCAAGTGCTGGAAAAACATTTATACAGAGTCTTGCCAAGGAAGAGTGTTTACTCTATGGAATATAGTGACTTCACTGTTCAAGATCTTCATGTATTTATTAAAAAGAAAAAAGAAAACGCAGATACTAGTTAATTATATTTGTCTATCTAAATTACTAGATTTTGTGGTTAGTATATAAATTTATTAAATAATTCAAGTGTATTCAATCTAGTGTTACAGCAGCTTTATTGATATACTGGCAAAGAAACAAACATGACCACTCTTTACCATCTGTTTATAATGCTATATAAAGAAGACCATGTTGGTTGCCATGGAAACTACATTTCCAAAACCACTGAGTGTTTGCTTAAATTCTCCAACCTTTTAAAGTCATGAGCTTTTTTCCTAAGAATAGAAAAATAAATTTTAAAATTTCTGGTGATTTTCTAAAAGTCACTTGTCTAAAATTCATTTATTATTTCTAGTCCAGTATTTTACCTCAGGATTTCTCCAATTAAATTGAGAGACTCTTAATATGAGAATCTTTGACATTTTCAAAAACTGCAGAGAAAATGTTAACACTATCCTGTTGAGGGGTGCCACCTTTTTGATAACTAAAGGCTTTCGTTCTTCAGAAAAACTTTTTATTAGTGTAATAATAAAAAGGAGTCTGAAAAGGTAACAAATACAATAACATGGTATCTGTGGAGGAAAGACAGTTATAATGTGATTACAATGGCTAACCATGTTTAGTTATTGCTGTCATATTAGCTAATACAAGAAAAATTACAGCAGGGAGGTACTTAGCTGTAAATAGAACGGTTCTGACTTTTAAAAGTGTGGCTACTGAACAATACTTTGTTATAACAACTGTAAATAAAATCAGTTGATATTCCTGGGAATTCTGCCTGTGGAAGAAAGATGTAAAATATATGTTTTACTGTTGTTCTTACTATAAATGAAAATCTAGAACTAATTTTTCCTAATCCTAAATGGTAGTGTACATCCAAATGTTTTTTTTATACAAACCTGGTGTCTACATAGAGATTCAAGAAGCTTCTTGCTATGTTCTTCAAAAACAATCTTTCTTTCATTGTCTTAAAAGTTAATCTAATATTTTTACACTGGGGCAGGTAAAATAGGATTGTATCTGTTTCAGCTTGCATTAAAGCCAAAATCATTGACTATGAATAATAGTAGTAATACTGATAATAGTAATAACTAATGCATATTGAGTACATGGTATGTGCCAAAGAGTTTACTTAGCATTTTACATGATAAATATTTATATTTAGGCTTCATAATAATCCTGTGAGGTAATTGTTATAAGTACACAGTACATTCTCTAAATTTGAGTCTCTCAACCTTGGCACTACTGATGTGTTGGGTTAATAGTTCTTTGTTGCCAGGGACTAACAGGCATATTGTAAGGATGTTCAGCAGCATCGCTGGCCTTTACTCTCTACAGGCCAATAGTATCACCCCCAAGTTGTGATAACCAAAAATATCTCAAGACATTGCCCAAGTCTGCTGGGGAACTAAAATCATCCCCAGTGGTAAACCACTGCTCTAGATGAACCAGCAGTTTTATTTTTTTCTGGTAGAAATTTTGTAAACCACCTCCTGCTCTTCACATGCTATATCCCCCTTTCCACCATCATTTCTAATGCCACCAGTTTAGTTGTTACTGCTCTGATAACTTAAGCAGAATCCGTGTGTTAATGATAACCCTCTTTACCCAGGTTTTTGAAAACTCTTGGAGAATAATGAAACAAATGGGATGATGGAATAATGTAAATTGTACTAAAATTACATATTCATAAAAGAGAATTTTTAATAGTAGAATTTTAGAATCTTCTACTGAGTTTCATATATTAAACATGGGAGGATTTTTTCCATGTGTTCAACCATAAATGCCAAACTAAGGTTATTGTTTATTTTTCCTATTGACTTGTAGAGATAGCAACATTTCGTATAGTTAAGTTTCTGTGAATCTTTTCTTTGATACTGATAAATTAGAAGATGGTCAGTCATGGCCTATTCTTAGAAAGATTATAGAATCTTTATAAGATAAACTCATAATATTAATGCTTAATAGTTTTGGCTAACTTTCTGATCTTTTTTAAAAACATGATCATTTTGCAGCATTATCTTACGAAGTTTTGCTGTAATCCAAGATACATTTCTTAGCAACCTTTTAAAATTGTGGTATTGTGAAATGAGACTCAGCAGGCCTCAGAATTAATAGAGGTAATCAGGTTTCTGTGATTCATGAATTTCTCTATCAAAAAGTCTTAGTTTATTAGCACATTCCTCTAAAATCTCATAAAACTATAAAAATATTTTTCTATCATCAGAAAGATTGTTTCAGAAATATATATCAATCCATGGCCCTGTTAATGTTATTTGGTAGGAAATTACTGGATCTCACTATAGTTAACTAAAGAACATTTTGAAACAATGCAGACATAGAGAATAATAGCTTTTTGGAAAGAATCAGAATATTAGAACTTTTAGATGTACTTCAGTAATTGTGCATTTTAACTATAATTTTTAATAATTTTTTTATGTAGGCAATAGCTTGCTCACATATAACATTTTCAGACCAGATTGAATGAGGACCAGTGTATATAGTGAGGATTCTCAGTGCTTATGTGAGTATATGAAGGCTGTCCAGGAAAAGTCCAACTATAACTGCCTCTATTTTTCATATTACATGGGTGAATACTTTTCAGACAGCCCTCGTATTATGGAGTGCTTTTTAGCTCTTGAATAATGTGCTCTTGAGTCCTAATGCCTGGGTTTAGAATCATGGCCCTACCATTTACTTACCTTCTTTGTGACTCAGTTTCCCTATCTATAAAATTAGGATTAAAAAATGGTACTTTATAACCTCGTGTGAGGTTTGAGTAAATACATATAGAGTGCTAAGAGTAATGCATGCAATAGATACTAGTTGTCGTTTGAGTTTATTACTTTTACTTTTCTAGGATAAAGTGGCCAAGATTAGGTCTGTGGTGTCTTAATGAGCGGTTTATAATCTTAGACTATTTATTCTTTGTTTATTGTGGTAAAGTGTCCTTTGTACTGATGGAAACGTTTCAGTTTAGAAATATGAAATAAACATGTGCTACAGGTCAGCACATGGAAATAAATGTAGATGTAGTTTAAAAACAGTTTAAAAACTACTAGCAGTGACTGTTTTATTTTAGCTTGATATTCCAGTGATCATTAAACTATAAAGGCTCTTTAGCCTTGTGCCAACAAGAAACAAAATCTAGCTTATTTGTTTTACTTCTAAGTTCCATCTGCTTGTTCACAGTGGAGTCATACCCTTGCCTCAACATTTGGTCCCTGGGAACCAAACAACTTCAATGAAAAACCAATAATGAAGGTAGCAGCGTTGGAGTCAAACAATCCCAATTTTGAATTCCAACTTGCCTATTTATTTTTTACCTTGCACAAGAAACGAAGTTATCTCTAAGCCTCAGCTTTCTCACCTGTGAAACGGAGATAACTGCAATACCTACCTCATAGAGTTGTTGCGTACATTTAAAATGCATAGCTCACAGTACATGCTATAAAAATAGTAGCTTACTCTCTACCCTTTCCCTTCTCATTGACCATCCCCTTGCCCCAAAAATGTCATTCAAAAGGATAGGCAGATGAATGTCCATCACTTCCATTGCCTTATTTGGGGGTGGGGAAGAATCTATTACTTAGATCATTACTTTTCTTATTTCAAGTGAAATGAAGGCAGTCATTTTCAGCCCCTGCCCTGCAACTTTTCAGCAAGGAAAACCGTTGGGGAGAAGTGGCCTCCTTGTGAAGCAAAGCCTAATGATAACCTCAGAATCTTCAACATTTCCCAGTACTTTATAGCTATAGTACTGTCCTTTCTGCTCTTTTGCCTTTAAAAATGAATTATTTTAGTATGAATTAGTATAAAATATAGCTATTAGAATGGGAACCAAAAATCTCCAAACAAAAACTTCTTGTCTCATTTTAATGTTTCTAGAAATAAAAACATAGAATGTATATAAATTATTTATTTAAACTATAATAAGTAGCCCTTCAATCAGCTATTAACCTAGAGAAATTTTGGAAAGGACCCAAGGTTTTCAGTAAAGAATAATGAAAAAAATGTCATCTCCTCCTCCCCTAAAAGTTATAATTTTGTGGACTATTTCAGAGGATCCACTGTCACAAACCACCATAAAGGCCTAGGACTATATGCCACAAGCTGGACCTATGAAGAGCCTCGTTTCAATATAAGACTCCTTGACTGTCTTGTAGACACTGGCTGCTCTTGAAATCTGAAGGCTTTTGTTGTTGTTTTTTAGTCGTGGTTTTTAACCTGGACAGTACTTTCACTGCAGTGCAAATGCTTCTCAGCCTCTATGTGAATGGGCTATTCAGGAGTTCCCATGGCCCTGTGTTTAATGGACCACAAATCCTCTGCCTCTGTGCTGCCAGGGAGTCTTGTTGAATTTGTGTGTAAGGAGAAGACTACACCCAACTGCTTGTCCAGCCCTCAGTACACCAGAAGTTTCAAGATGCATAGGAGAAGTGAACTTCAAAATTGTTTTCACACCTTTTACCTGTAGGGTACTTTGTAAGCCCTGATTCTAAGCTAGCAGTTCTCAACCTGTGGGTCATGACCCCTTTGGGGGGGTCGAACGACCCTTTCACAGGGGTCACCTAAGACCATCGGAAAACACATATCAGATATTTACATTACAATTCATAACAGTAGCAAAATTACTGTTATGAAGTAGCAACGAAAATAATTTTATGGGGGTTACCACAACATTATCTCTCTAGGTTGGGTGAATGTGGGTTTTGGAGGCAGACATCTGAATTGAACCCCATTTATTGGCTATATAATTTGGGGCATTTTACCTTATTAATTCATTCAGCAAGTATTTATTGAATATCTGGGTGTAGTAGGCACTACGTATGCAAATACGTAGTGTATAATGGATTATCATTGATATGGAGGAAAAAAACTATTCCTATGAGCCTCATAAATAAAATGAGGAAAACTGCCACCTCACAAGACGATTGTCATGCTAGATGAGCTGCCATCTGTGAAGGCTTGGGGACATACTAGGGTGCATGAGACAGTCTGCCTCCAGGTAGCTTGTTGGCAGTTGTTAAATGAGGGATTTCTTCCCTGACTCTTTTGACCTGCTAGAGTAGAGCAAGTATTATTGTTCTTGGAGAATTAAATTGGCTAGAATAACCTATATGTAATTTATTCTAAGCGTTTCTCTCTTCGTTCACTTGGTACCATCCTGTTATTTAATACCATGTAAGTGAAACTTTAAAAATCGAATCATGTTTTTTCCATTGACACACATAATTTGAGATATGCCACTATCATAGTAATCTTTTCCCTTTACTACCTCTGTTTGTGGGTATTTTAAATACCTATGAGGTCTTAATGTTATTTGGGTGGTATTAGGCAGCCAATTCTGAGATCTCTTCTCTGGTGGAAATTCTTCCTGTGTAAGATGAACACAATTTGTGTCCTGCCACCTGTTACCTCTATTCTCCTGTACCTTGATTTCAGTGTTGATTTTGAAAAAATAAATGGGATTTTCCTAAAAATTTTGCACTTGATTTCTGAGCTATCATGATGCAGTAAAATAGTTTTAGGTTCTGATCATTTTTCCATTCTTTTTTTTTTTTTAACTCATCTCTCCTGCTAGAATTGATGTGTTTCACTTTGCTACTCCCTCACCCCACCCCCAATTTTCTCTTGAGGTATTATCTGTTTCTATATAGAGTGTTTCATCATTCTTTTTTCCCAACTTGCTTATTTTTACTGTCTTCTTCCATGTGCTGTTTTATCTTTTACATTTGGCTTTCACTTCTTAATAATATGTTATATAAAAGTCAATTGAATGACCTACCTTTTTGTCTTTTCCAACTTGTTCTAATGTAAATATTCTCAATTTTACACAGTTGAACCACCTTCATTAGCTACTAGAACTGATAGGCGAAGTACTAAATAAACATTTATTACCTACACTGAAACATTCCTTTGGATCAAAACATGCTTATATACTAACCCAATAAAACTATGCAATTATAGAAGATTAATCTGAGAGCAGTTCTCTTACATTTGAGTGGCTGTCTATTGAAATCGGAACTGCAAATTGAGAACAGTGCTAAATGTTAAGGGAGCACTCAATCACATGTGGTTGATTTATTCCTGCACAGACGGACTGTGGTAGTGGGAGGTGTAATTCACAGTGCTTTAGCTCTTAGCCAGTGTCACTGCTTGAGTGGTGGTGTGAGCCTGGTGTGTCTGTGTAGTGTAATGATGCCTGTATTCCAGCACTCAATTTTTCTACCCCTTTGCTTCGGCACCAAATTGATTTTTTTTAAATGTGAACAAAAGGAGTCTGTATGTAAAAATTATTCTATGAGATCATTTTAACAGAGTTTTCAGTGTGACCAAAATATTTTTAAATGATCCTCTTTTACTACTCTGGCATTTTAAAATAAATCTTCAATTACCATTTGAGTGAGGAAATCTTTGTAGTTTTGTTTTTGCTTTCCTGGTGGTATGTTGAATTCTAAGGTGACCAGCCTACATTTTGCTGCAAACTTGAGCAGTTATGGCATTATTTTATACGTCTATTTTATTTCAATCATATTTCATTAAACAACCGATGTTCAGTAACCATTTCTGAAAAGCTCCTGCTTGATTTCCCCCTGCTCAACAACGGCTGTGCCCTGCCCCCATTTTACTTTCTCTTCTCTTACTTCATTTTTTCCCCAGTGCCTGTCTTCTGCCACATACCCATCAAACCTAATTGCAGCTTTGGGAGGGCTTTGGTGAGGCAGTTCCTTCGCCCTGCTGTCCCTCAGGGATTTAATTCGGGTGGGATGTGCATGTGGCCCTCGAGCCATGTCAATAGCTGCTACAGCTCCCAGATTCTAAGGCTGGTCACCTCAGGCCCTAAAGTTGTTTCAAGTCTAGGGCAGTTTAGTCTCAAGATAGATATGGCAGGAGTGATACAATTTGGGTCATTTTGTCAATGGAAATTAACCTCCAGTTCTTCTGCTAATTTTGTATAAAAATCTGTGACATGCAGACTATTTTTAGTCTCCCTCAAATTATAGTGCCTTAAAATAATTTCCATGAGTGTTAATTTTTTTCTTTTACAACTCAGTAATATATATCACTGTCATTGAATTGCTAATTATATATGAATATTTTTAATATCACTTCTTTGATACTATTTAAACTTTGGCCTTGTGTCTAAATCTTAGAGAATTAAAGGTAAAATATGAGAAGCTAAAAGGCACTGACATACAACTGGGGTTCGTTAAATGAGGGTTAAGTTTTTTCTTTAAATGAGAAACACAACTATAATGTAATAAGTCATCTATCTACCTTCTTAAAATTCTGTTATTTTTAAAATACAGGATATTTTTCTCCAGACTTACAAAGAGATCTGTGCTCTTATACAATTTAGAAAATAAATTACCCTTAGTCTAAAATCCATTGATTGACACATGTTACCATTTGGGAATATTTTCTTCCTGTTTCTTTTTTCTTTCTTTTTTTTTTTTTTTAGCAAAGTATTTTAAACACACAGTAAAATACAACAGCACCACTTTGTATATTGAACGCCTGTATAATGACACCCAGATTTAAAATGTTAATGTTTTGTCATATTTATTTCTAGTTTTTTGTCCTTGGCCTTGTTTATATGTATATATTGAAATATAATTGAGATCATATTGGATATACAGTTTTAAATTCTCAGTCTTTTCATTAATATATTAAGTATTTTTCCATGTCATTAAAAAATGTAATGCTTTGTTGCAACACTAAATTTGTTATAGTGTATGAACAGATTTTCTAGTTTGAAATAGTGATAATTCTATTCCTATATAATTAATTTTACATAAGACTTCCAGTTCTTTTGACTTAATTTATCACATGACTTAAAACTTTATTTTTCAAAAATACTGCATTTTGCTACTCATTAGTGGGTCACAAATCAATTTAGCATGTTGCAGTCAGCATTAAAAAAAGAAAAGATCAGAATATTTTGATTCTTTGGCAAAAACTGTGCACTTTGTAGTAAAATCTTTTGTTCCAGTTATCTATATGTATCTTTTTAAATTTAACCAGGGGTTAAAGTCACAAGCATTATTAGGAATCTTATCAATCAACCCACCTCATATACAAGGTCTAACAATTAAGTTTGCGAATTCATCCTAGAGAAAGCATGACATACCTCATTGCTGAATATCACCATGGTCACCTATGAAGAATTCCCCTTGGAAAGCTATGTGCCAACGCCAGCACCTAGTCCACCCTTCAAAGCAATTTTGGAACTCTTTTTCTGGAATGGCCATGAGAACTGTCATCATATGACACCTGATGTCCCAAATGTCATCGAAATGTCTTACTTTGAATATCTCTTTTTTCTTTGGGTAAAGAAAAACGTCATTGGGGGCCAGATCAGGTGAGTAGGGAGGGTGCTCCAATACTCTTTATTTGTGTGTGGGCTAAAAACTCCCTCACAGGTAATGTTGTGTCAGGTGGTGCATTGTTGTGATGGAAGAGCCATGAGTTGTTGACGAAAAGTTCAGGTCATTCTTGTCTTTTTCATGCAGCCTTTTCAGCACTCCCAAATAGTAAAACTTGGTTGACTGTTTGTCCAGTTGGTACAAATTCATAGTGAACAAAAAAGTTTACCAGCATCATTTTGACTCTTGATTTGAACTGACGGAACGTTTTTGGTCATGCAAGACTGGCTGACTTCCATTGTGCACTTTGACACTTTGTTTCAGGGTCCTATTGGTACACCCATGTTTCATCACCGGTTATAACACCACCCCAAACATTGTCTTGCCTCTCCAAAAGGCCTTGGCAAACTTCAACTCTTTTTCTTTTGTTCATCAGTGAGCTCCTTCTGGGCCATTTTTGTACACACCATTCTCATGCCAAAATTTCAGTTAAGATTTTTCTGACTGTTTTCTCTATCAGTGTTTACTTGATCGGCTATGCTCCTCACAGTCAGCTGATGGTTTTGATGCACAATTCAACAAATTTTTGCAATAATTTTGTCAGTTGACTACCCTGACTTCTCTTCATCAGTGATGCTTTCTCGTTCCTCACAAAAACTTTTAATCCATTTGTACACTGCCGTTTTCTTCATGGCATTATCCCCATAAACTTGGACTAACATGTTCCTGATTTCACTTTCACTCTTGCCAAGTTTAACAAGAAATTGAATGTTTGTTCATTACTCTAATTCAAGCTCCAACATTCTTACAACGGACACAAAAACACACAACCATACACAACAATAATGAACACCACTCAGCAAGACACCACCACATGTCAACACAAATACAGTTGTGAGACACAGATATACCAAGGTTTTGAAACTTACCAAGTTGTTTGCACAGTGCTGTCAACATAAGCGCACGGTGGCAAGTTCACAAACTTAATTGTCAGACCTTGTATGTTAGGTTTATCATGCATCTTCTATGCTTACATTTTCTGGAGTGATTTATTGGAATTAGATGTATTAAAAGAGGGGTAATAAAAAGTAAAACATACTCTCTACCTCTAGAGGTGTTAGCATTAGAGGGAATTCTTAGGAGGTTCTGGGGAGTGTTGATTCTTTTTCATTCTGTTTTACTTGAGGTGCTTTGAGCTAATCAAGGGTGATGGTGCCTTGAAGGTGGTAAATTGTTTCCTTAATATTTGATTATACATTTACCAAAAGATTGTGGTTTGAGTCATGGTATAAGTTAGAATTGTGAACTCGATCATAAATCTCTAAAGTTTTCTCTCATGCCCCATTTCTGCCATCTGTCTCCATCTAGAACTACCCCTACTTCCTGTTTGAAATGAGGGTAACCTTCTCTCTTGGGCACTGATGCAGCAGTGAATTAGTCAGTTCTCCAAAATGAAGAAACAAAACACATCCAATTGTTGAGTTTTCTCTATGTAAAATTTACGGAGTAGGTCCTTTAATCTGGCATAATTTTTATATGCAGTAACTTTTCAATATAGCATTTAAATAAATCTTAGTGTGCGTTTTAGAATGTACTGGGGATTTTTCACCTGTGTGGCTGTTACTTTTAAAAAATCCACTATGATTTAGGATTAGGGACCCAAGACTTCAGAGCTGGATAGTTGACTGTACCAAATAGATAACAGGAGAGATGAGAAATCTGGGAATAGTGTGTAATAGGTCTGTTTGGGTGAAATGTATAAGATGGAGCATGTGCTGCTCTACCTCTTGAAGCTATTTATTCTCTCATCTCCCTTTCTTAAAAAATACCTATTCTATGTCAGTTATTCTGCTGAGTTCAAGGCATCCAACTAAGCCTGAGTGCTTAGTGAGCTTGTCTTGGTACTCCCATTACTAGTTGATTAGCATGACTAGTAATTATTTAACTTTCCTAAGCCTTCTCACTAGTTGTCTTCACCTATTAAGAGATTTACCCGTTACCTTCCATGGGTTTTGTGAGAATTAGAGTATATGCATGTAAAACAACACATGCCTGGCATTTTAGTATATTGTAGTTGTTACCATTTTTATTATTCCATGTTTTCGGTGCATACTAGAGGTTTATAATAAGGGCCATAAAATCCCATGGAAGGGGCAACTACTGACACTCATTTCTGTACACTGCATTGTTACAGTTCTCTAGTTCTCTGCCTCTGTTGTGCATGTGTGTTCACACTTCTTTCTGAGTGTCTGTAGAGACTCCTTTATTGGCTGTGGACATGCAGTGTTCCTTCATATTGGTTACTCATCCTTCCTCAGTCTCCTAAGTACAGGAATTCTCCAAGATTCCTTTTCCCTTCCCTTCCCTTCCCTTTCTTCCCTTCTTTTCTCTTTTCTCTCTCCTCAAAAACTCATCCATCAATTCCTACTGCTTCAGCCATCACCTCTATAAAGATGCTTCCCAAATCTATACCCACAGCATTTCCAGCTGCCTGCTGGGCATCTCCATCTGGAATCCTTCTTGCATTCAAAGTTAACATATCCAAACCTGAACTCATTAATTCCCCATTAACTCTTTTTCTTCTTTCCAATCCCTGTTAATGCTAGCTAACATCATCACCTCCAGGAAACATGTTTGAATCTTAAATTCGGCCCTCACCTTTCCTTTGTTTCCTAATCCCTTCCCAATGTCTCCCTCATGCAGTCAGTTGGCCAGACTGCCCTGTTCCCCCGCCATGCCTTTACCATCGTTCAGCTTTTCTTTTCCATTCCTGCTGCTACTGCCCTAATTTAGGCCCTCATTGTCTCCCATCTGGACTATTGGAAGAAGCTACACCTAACATTCCCTCTCCTTTTCACTGTACCCAGCACACCACTGTCAGAGCCTGGAGTAACTGTAAACGTCTTTAGCTCTAATCACATTAGTCCCTGGCTGACAAACCATCCATGCCTTCAGATTGCCTGCAGAATAAAGTACCTACTCTCAACCTAACTTTCAAGGTCCTTCACTCTTAAGGTTGTCTGCTTTTCTGGGCTTGTTCACCTTCACACATTGCCCAAAGGGTAGCCCCATAGCTCCTGAACCTGCTCCCTGTTCTTCCACTTTCTTATTACTGCAAAACCTCTTTCTTTCTCCTAAGATACTCTTTCTTCCATCCCAGTAACCCTGTCTCACTCCTACCTCCATTGTCTGCTCAGGGAAATTTGACCATCTTTTAAGGGTGGGTCTAAATGCTACCTCTACTGTAAGGGGCACCTCTAGCAAGAAGCAATTTTCTTTCTTCCTCTGTGTACTGATAGTTTTTGGTTGCATTACTGTTTTTCCTTGTATTGCTCATTTTAACCATTTTTGAACATATTATTATAGCTCTTTTATTATACCTCTTATTTCTTTGTATACCTTTTATGCTTAACAACTATGTATTGAAGAAATAGAATATGAGAGAATATATGGAAAGGTACCACAGCTGTGATTTGAAGATTTGAAGTACTTTTGGATTGGGTTAAGGAAAAGAAATTAGCTAATAATCGTGGAAAAAATATGATGATACAGTGAGAACTACAGTTAGCCATAGAAACTGTTATATGAGAAGAGTCTAAAACAACTGGATTGTGCAAAGTTTCACCTATTCGTTCAGTTTTTATTTCTATGAAATTGTGTAGATATTAGAATATTAGTGTTTACTATTAATCTGTTGTAAATCTAGAGGAGACTTTTGGAGGAGCTAAATGTTTTTCCCACAAAATTCAGCTTACAGACTTTTTAAGATATTATTTAAAATTAGTGATATATCTATTTGAGCTAATTTTCCAGGACTACATAGTATCTAGCATCTGTTCAAATAGAATTGAAATGTTGTTTTAGAATTGGTCTATCTCTGTGTTTCCACCAAGTTACCCAATATTTTTCATTGTCTATTGCACAAGTCTCCTAATTGATCTCTTTATACCCATTTTGTTTTCCTCTTCCCAATCCACCCAAATGTTTTTCCACTGACAATACAGGACTTTTTTGTTGTTGTTGTTTTGTTTTTTAAAATATCTGATTATGTCACCAGCTGCTTATCAAAATACTGCAGTGGCTTCTCATTGCTCTTTGGATAAAGAATTAACCTCTTACCATGGCCTGTCTGACCTTTGTGGCCCTGTACCCCATCTGCCTCTAGCCTTATTTTGTACAGTGCTCTTAGCCTTGTGCTGCGGGTACACACCCCTTAACCTGTTCTCTCCCCACATCCTTTTTATATCTGTTCTTTCTTTGGAGATTAACTCAGTCATCACCTCCTAAGGAAACCTCTGTCATTCCTGGCTGGGTTAGTTCCCCAATTAAAAACTCTCACAGCCTTTCTTTTTCCCTTGTGACATTTATTACCACTATAATTTTATTTCATTTGTGATTCTTTCATTATTACCAGTCTCTTCTACTAGATTGCAAGCTCCACAAGCTTTGTGCCTGGTTTGGCTCACCATTGCATTTGTACCTACCACAGTGCCTGATGTATGGAAGGTGCTCAGTCTAATATATTGGTTGAATGAAGGAATGAATGATGAATTTTTGTTTATATTAGTTATAAAAAGATACAATTCTGTAGAACTTTTGTGATAAAGATTGCTTTTACTTATGACATTTTGGTGCCAATAAAGGATCATTCCAACTTTTATACCTATTACACATATTGTAGAGTTTTAGGTAAGTAAATTTAGACAAGTGAGATCATAAAGAATCAGAGAGTAACAAAAAATCTCAGATGTCAGATAGTCCAGGCTTCTCTCTAATATGTTAATGTCAGAGGCTCTGCAGCTTCTTGAACATTTCTATTAACAAGGGAATCAGGATCAACAGAGGCCGGTCTGTTTTTTAATTTCTTCATGTTGATCCAAAATTGACCTGCTGTATTTTCTATTCATTAGTGTCATTCTCTATCTAAAGTAATACTAGGTCTATCAACAATCCATATGACACCCTTTCTAATTAACAGACAACCATCATGTACTCCTTTAGCTTTAGTTCTCCCACCTCTTTCCTTCACACACTTCCTCCTGCTATATTGATTCTACAAAGAGCTATGTCCTCCTTTTTGTCCTCCATACCTTCTACCTTCACATTGTTTCTTTAAAATGATTTTTTCCCCTCTGCCCTTCCCTGCTTCAAGTCCCCTAGCTACTTCCTCCTCCTCCTTTAGGTCTCAGGGAGGTCCCTTTCACCTCTCCTCTCTGCACCGTCACAGCCCTTGTTCATCCCCTAAAGTAGCTAGGGACATGTTCTCTCTGTAAATTTAAAATCCTGGTGGTTTTTTTGTTTTGTTTTGTTTTGTGCTCAAGAGCAAAATTTCTTGTTCTCTTCTAGTTGTGAGGTAATTTTTGAGCTATGGACATTATCTGTTTATCTAAGTACTATTTTTTAAGGGTGTTACTGAAGTCAATTTAAAGAAGTGCTGTTTTGGAAACAATTATGTAACTTACTCAAGCTGTTAATCTGTTTTACATGTTGCTAACTACTGTTTTAGGTGAAAATTTGTAGTTAGAAGGTGTACTTTTCTGACTGCTCTACTGATGATTTCTGTTAACCAGTTCACTGCAGTTCCTTTTCCTGGTCTTTTCAGTAATGCATTCTAAAAGTTGCAAGTGTTTTAATGCTATATGGTGTTTGGATTGGGGGGTGGGTACAAAGAATTCCTTAACTCTTGTTATTTTGAGAGGTAAAAAAGGAAACAATATTGATAGGAGATCATATATGCTGATACTTGAGGAAAATAGAGACAAAAGGAGAAAGAGTAAACGAAAGGGAAAACAGGAGTTGAGAAAAAAATAGATGGCAAAAAAGTAATTAAAAAAAAGTAATTTTATGATCACTTCCACAGTGTTCTATACTTCACTCATGTTGTCTCTTTCATGCAATAACTATGGGAAATAGACATTAATCTCATTTTGTAGAAAAGGTGGCAGTCTGATTTATACAACTAGTGAATGGCATGGTTCTAAAGCAGCACTGTTCTAATTTGACTTAGCAAAAGTTTTGTGATGAGATGAAACAGAGGAAGTTACTGTAGCGTAATTGTTAACAGTGTATATAGACGCTAAAGTGAGTTGGTCTGGGTTCAAATCCTGGCTCTGTCAAAGCTTTAACACAGCAGTGTCCAACCTTTTTGGCTTCCCTGGGCCACATTGGAAGAAGTGTCTTGGGCCACACATAAAATACACTAACAATAGCTGATGAGCTAAAAAAATGGTTGCAAAAATATCTCATAATGTTTTAAGAATTTGTGTTGGTCCGCATTCAAAGCCATCCTGGGCAGCAGGTTGGAGACGCCGCTCTTAACGTCTATGTGTCTCGTTCTCCACATCTGTGAAATCAGGGTAATTGTGGTACTCTCCTCTTAGGTTGTTTTGAATTATTTTAGTTAATATACAGTAAAATGCTTAGAATAGGTTCTGGTACATATACCGTACTACGTAAGTGCTTGCTGCTGCTACTGTTGCTGCTGTTTGTGTGTGTGTCCCCTATGAAAGGTCTTATCTCTGAGGAGTTGGAGGAAGGTGTCAGACCTGTTGATAGGGCTGTTTTATCAGCCTACCTTGGTCAGACTTGTCCAAGGTTAGCTTCTTAGATTTCTTACTGGGTCATCATATCCTTCATCCCTAACCAGGCTCAACCCCTAAAATACACACACATATACATACCCTCATGTTCCTCTTTTCCCTTTCTAGAATTAAGAGCCTATTCAGACCTTCTCTTTAATATTATTATATAAAAATGGAAGAATAAAGATTCACCTTAGGTAATACATAAGTAAGGATCTAGTAGCATAAGTTAAAATTTGTAGTTTAAAGCAAAAAATTTAGAAAGAGCTCCTGTTTTTACATTTTCTTCTTCTAAAATTTCATACTTCCCAGCCTCTCTGTTCAGGGAGGTTCAGGTCTATAGGATTTAAGTAGATTGTTACATGATAATGAAGAACTTTGGACATTTATGATGACTATTGTTTCTACTGTGATATAGCTTAATTACCTTAATTTAACTTCCTTTCCTAGGAAATTAGAACTTCTTTTTATAAATCATTAACTTTAACCCTTTTAACTTGCTGAAGATCACTTACTAGATTGAGGTATAACTTTTACTTTGCAGAGAGTCTGAAGATCTCTATTTTGAAACTAATGAAAGGGTAAGAAGGGGCTCTTTTTAAAATTTCTGTTTGGCGATATGAGGAGTGATGCTTTTTCTTAAGTAATGGACTAACTCATTAATTTTGGCTTAGTTAACTTAGTTAACTTAATTTCAATTGATTCTTTGTTCATAATTCACCAAGGAAGTCTTATTAATTCAGTGAAGTGTTTTAATATAAAATTTTAATGTTTTTTTACCATATTCAAGAATTGTATTTGTACATTATTTAGGTATACATTAGTATAATCTATTTGATTAGTACTCATGAACATTGTTCTAAAAATCTTTATTATATATTGCCTGTTGTTTTCTTTCTTTCTTTTTTTATTTAGTTTTTGTAGGACAACCATTTGCAGTACTTTAAAAACAAGAAAAGGAAAAACTCCCAAAACAATGTATTCCTGCAAAGTATTCCTGGTTTTATAGTAGAAATTATAAAAGTTCAATTCTCATAGCAAAAAAAATGACATTCTAAGTTAAAGCTTTATTGTCCAGAATGATAATGCTTTCATAAATAATAAGAAATAGCAGGAGATTTGCTCATGGCATTTCCATTTTACTTCTCAAATAAATTTTTAAGTCATTTGCATTAAGTTTAATCCTTTCATTCTCTGAGCTTCTCTACCTGTGAAGACAAAAATCATTTTTTATAACTTCCCCTTACTACCATCACCAATTAATATCTCTTCATCCAAGCCATACAGTTTGTATTTCAGTTGCTATTAACTACCATGGACAGTTTAAATCTATAGATTCTTCTTGTTACCAGAGCAAATGGTTAACATAGCAAGGTAGGATAGACAGTGGGAAAACCCAGAAAGAGGAGGAAGTTAGATCATGAAGCCTCCTAATTTGAAATTGTGGCTTTTAAAACTAGCCATTGGTTTCTCTAATTATTTGCTGAACTCACTGCTTCCTCCTGTTAACTAATTCTTCCTTCTCCCAATCCTGTTTCTTTTCAACAAGTTCCATTGTCTGATTTTGGAAGTATGGGGGTGTTTGCAACAATTTGCTAACTTGAGCTGACTGATCTTTTGAGGGTATATTAATCTTTTCTCTTGTTGGCAGGGGACTTGTACAAGACAGCCGGAATAACCTCCAGTTGAGGGGCTTGGTGGTGCTACTTATTTCTAAAGCAGCTGGACCCAGCAGCATGAATGCTTCATGTCAGAACTATGACATGGTCAGTGGGATCTATTCATGGTAAGAAGTTACTCTTTGGACATTGCTCTCTAAATTGTTTTCTTTTACTGAACAGTCATTTTCTGATTCAAAGATATTAATAGATTAAAATATTTTGTGAGGTTTAAAAATATGGAATTTTGTTGTTCTTAATAAATGTAATAGTCTTGGCTGCTCCATTCATTACTGTGGTAAAAGTTACCCATACATTTGTGTCGAATACTTGCCTTTCTACCCTGGGTATTTAAAATGTTTTATCATCAGCACCATTCCTCCCCCATCTTGGTATCATTGTATAATATCTTTATAGAGACCTCTATGTCACTTAATCCAGGATTTTTTATTTTTAGGCCTACTCAAATGATAGTTAGTCATAAAATAATGATGCAACTACCATTGTAGCAGAATAGTCTACTTCAATGCTATATCATTTCTTTTGCTTATTTTTATGGTGAAGAGGTTTTTACTAAGTTACTGGAATAAGAAATTTTTACATCTCACACATTTAGATTTTAAAAAATTTATGCGTATGTATTAGTCATTTTTGTAGCATATAAGACAAACTTAAAACTTTTCATTTTGTTTTAAAAAAATCACTGCATATTTTTTAGTAATAGTATATCAGCAGTAACTTTATTTAATCTTAGTAGTATGCTTGGCACTGTGCTAAAAGCCTCTGTAGAAGTAACAATCTGCAGGTGGACTCTGGCATGGGCAATTAAAACTACTCTATAAACATGGGTAACAAGGAAATTATCCTCGCAGAAAGAAGCATGTCTAGAAACTTTGATATATGGATAATACATCTTATTGATTTACTTTAAAAATCAATCCACATCTTAGATTTCTTTTTTATTTCTAGTGGTCTTATTCATAAATGTTTTTTCTCCTATAATAGTTAGAGGTGACTCTTGCTTACCTGCTATGAAGTACAGTGATCCTTCCGCATTAACAAGCAAGCAAAATTATTACTGTTGTGCCGACAAATGATTCCTCCTTCAACCAGGATAATTTTTGCAGACCTTTTACCATTTATCCATACAAGTATCTTCACTAGAAGAGGTATCTTGGGATCATTTTTGGTTCTTATTCTGAAATAATTTATATTGGTTTAGTGCTTTGTAGGTTACTGATAGTTTTTATGACAGTTATCCCAGTTGAGCCTGGCAGCAATTCTATAGTTGAGAGTTATTATGATACTTATTCAACTCTTGAGAAAATAGAGATTCAAAAATCTCAAGACTTTTTCAAAGTGACATGACTGGCAAGTGAGGAGAATTGAGACTCTAACTATAGTTCTCTTCCTTCCATATCTCATGTTTTGGTTTTTCTTAATTCCATTCTGGTTTTCTACTCTGAGTCAAAGAATTTATTTCTGTTGTGGATTAGACTAGCTGTTAAACTAATATACAAAAAAAGGTCGCCATCTTCTTGTAAGTATGTCTCTGAAAAACTTTTGAATTAAAAGCAGCTTGGCATATCTTTAATTCATCTATATCCTCCCCCCAATGTGTTAGAATTAGGGCTCAAAACTTAACCTTATAAATTTTGTAGAAAGCTCCTAACTGACTTTAGTTGAAATAACTAGAGAAAACACACAGGGATTCATAATGAATACCAATAACCTTTTAATCTCTGGAAAGCAAACGGACCTCACATCACATATATCATCTATCTCTGTTTCCTGTTAATAACTCCCTTCATTTTCGGTCTGCTGATTTTGACCCTGTTTTATTGGGTTATCTGCTCTCACAATTGGGTAACAATGCATACCTTGAATGAATACCAGCTATTATTTATTACAATAACCATGGTAAGTACTATTTGGCACTTAATAGGTATTCAATAAATGTTCGATACATAAGTAAATCATCCCCATTTTACAGAAAAAGAAACTAATATTGAGATTAAGACTTGTCTAAAATCCTCTATGTAGAAAGTGATTAAGTTGGGATTTAAATCCTGGTTTTATTCTAAAGTGTGACACTTTCTACTATGCAGGTGCTCTAATGTATTATATATATGCATACAATGCACAGAGATGAAACCTCCTGTTTCAGATTTCTTATTTAGACTCTAAGGAAGCTCCATTGCTTTCTGATCCTTCACAGGAACATAATAGTAGATGGTCATATAAACAACTACAAAGAACTTTGCAAAAGGTAGTAGATTATGAATATAAAAATTTTCCAAATAATATAAATAGCCAAGTATATAGAATCCATAGTTACATTTAGGGAATAATCCTGGTTCTAAGCTTTTTCTGTTATCAAACTTGATGCAGTACATCATTGTGATGCTTGGGTGTTTTACACACTTGTTAATGTGAAAACATAATTTGGCATAGGACTGGTGAGAAACCATTAATTTGTTTCTCTATCCCTGAAGTATTTGTTTGTCTCTTGCTTCCTTAATTGTTCAAGTGTAACTTCTGCTGGAGGCTTGTATCTATAATGCCACAGTGAATTATTTAACATTTGAGGGAAGTACTGGCTTGGGAGCTTTTTAAATTTACCTCCAGTCTACTGGGATTTATATTGTTGGTGTTTTTCTCTCATAAACTTGACTTTGATGTCAGATAATGGGACCTGAGTAAATTACCTAAGGGACCAAATGTGAGCTACATGACCTCTTTTGTTTGGCCTAAGGTTGTAACAGATGGATATAACTTGTGGATGTATCTAGTGAACTTATATGGCCAAGAGAGGCAAAATTTGGGCTAAAATATAATAACTACTTTTTGAAAAGCAGGCAATGCATTATAAAAATGCATTATAAACATCTACTTTAGGCTTTAGGATTATTATACCAATCCTGACTTTAAAAAATTGGTTGCAAGGGTAATCAGTCAAAAAAATTATTTAATTTAAACATATTCCTAGCCACTCCTGAAAAAATAAGTTTGTAACTTCCTGTTCTATTAATAATAGGATACTTTTATTTTATGTATAACAATAGATCATTATAATATATAAAACATAATATTTCGAAGTATAGACTTCTCTAATGAATAATGTATCATTATTAAGTTTAAAGAAATGTAGGTGAATTTCTTTACTAATGGTTCATGTTTCTCAGTTGTTTTAGCAAAAATTGACTCAGTTATTTCTCATCTAAGTAGCAGTTATAATCAGACCACATATTTTAATTCTACCTTCATGAAATTGCCTGAAATTTCTCAACACCTCTTGTTAACTCTGGTAGTAGAGATTGAACCAAGTTTGCCAAACATATTTTCTTTTCTTCCTGTGTATCCAGCTAGACTACATTTCCCAGCTTTGAACATCTTTATATCCTGCCAGTGCCTTGGACATGGTATTCATTTAAATCTTTGAATGACTGAATCTTCTGTTAACATAAGTGTTCTAAACCAAAATAAACATTTGAATCACACATTTTACAGTATGTGCCTTTTAGAGTAGTTTAACATAGACTGTGTCTAACAGTGACTAACTGTACCTTATTATGTCTCTTGTAGCCTCTCATTCAGGATGAAACAGTCTTAATTTTTTAACTTAGTTATAATGTAAAGCAATATATAATGTGACATTTAAAGAAGGAAAAGAAAAGTATTAGTGGAATATCACAAAATGCACAAAAATAATACAACATATTATCTAGTAAATTTTTTTAAATCCCAAAGGTTTTTTTCTTCAAATTTGAACTACATTTTACTACATTTTATTTATTTACCTCTGTTATCTACAGCTTCCATTCTGGTATCTGTATGGCTTGCAGTTTTACTGGTAGATTTTAGACTCTTCTGAGTTTGTGTTGTCCTGACTCCATTTTCAGAGGGAGGAGAAGGCACTGCTGCTGGGGAACCAGTCAATGAGTGTTCCTTTTGGGTGGCAGGTGAGCTGACGAATAAGACTAAAATTATAGACTGATCGCTTTCCGTTATTTATTTGGAATGCTGATAAGAGGAGACTCTGAACTCTATGTGCTATTAAACATAATTCAGATGATTTATTTTTTCCATATTACCCCAGCATTCAGCATGTTCCTAGCACATAGATGGTAGCCAATAACTACTCGATCATGGCTGATTATTATTATTATTTAATCTCGAAGCAAGGAAGACCTTCCTAAAGGGTTCCAAAACGCTGAACCTATAAACAAAATGATTAACACATTTGATTGCATAAAAGATAATTCTTCAATAAAATATAATTCCCATAAAGTGAAAAGATAATCGCCAAAATAATAAAAATGTTTACAGTATACACGACAAAGGGCCAAGTTTTAATAAACAAATCAGTTGAGGACCTTATTAATCAAGAAGAAGAAAATACAACAATGATATGAATGATATGAACAGGCTGTTCACTGAAGAAAAATCATAGATGGTTAGTAAAGAAAAGGGAAAAAAGGCTGGACTTCATCCTAAGGGGCAAATTAAAACTAAATCACAGTTTTTCTCTATCAAATTGGCAAAGATTAAAATGTTTGATACCCAGCATTTGTGAGTGTGTGAGGAAGTAGAATTTGAATTCTTTGTTAGAAGGGATGCTAATTGGTATAGTTGTTGAGAGAGCAATTTGGTAAAGCTATAAATTTTATTTTAATCCAATTACTTTTTGATTTAGCAAAGTTATAAGCTGATATATTAACATATGTGCCAAAAGATGTATGTGTAAGAATGCTCTTTGTAACATAGTTTGCAAGAACAACAACTAAAAAACAAAAGAAAAGAAAAGAACCGAAGTCTACCCATCAGGCACATGTTATTGATGCAAGGGAATATCAAATCTTTTTTTAAAAGAATTAAGGAGACCTGTATGTGCTGATCTGGAAAAATTGCAAAGAATCATGTAAAAAAAGCAAGATACAGAAGCATTATGAGTTTGATCTCATTGGGCTTAAGTGGGTGGGCAATGGGTTTTTATATGCATGGAAATTACTTCAGAGGAGACACAAAGAGCTGTTCATAGTGGTCACCTCTGGGGAAAGGCAGCTGGTAGGGGAAAATGAGATAAGAGAATTAACTGTTCATTTTATGTCCTTTTCAATGGTCTGAATTATTTTTAACTGTATACATGTTTTACTAATTTACATTTCTTAAAAACTGGTAAAAACTCGCTGAATGAATGTAGGTAGCCTAGTCCTGCTTTAGAATGAGGGCCCTGTAACCCCTCAGCTGACCTTTATCTTTTGCCCTCTTTGACAAAATCAAATATTCTATGAACATGCATAAACGATAGACTTTTTAAAGTACAGCAGGAGTGAAGCAAAATGATATCTTTAGTTTAGCTTTCTTAGGTTTACCATTTATTTAAAAATGGATACAATCCATTTCTTAGTAATTGTGCTCATTCTTTTTCCACTCAGTGGATTATTTGATTAACATTAAATTAATGTTATGCATGCTAAGGTAATTGTTTGGCTCCAAGAGCTATCACAAAAAAGTATTACAAACATAATTATAAGTTAAATCTAGAAAATAGCTTAATAAGATTACTGATCTTGACATTACTTTCTCATCTAAGTGAAAATTGGTCAGGCTTGGTGTGCTGTTATAGAAAAATGGTGGTAGAATATTTGGCCTATATGAAATCTTAATTAAAGAAGAGAATTAGAGAATATAAAAAGCTGTGAAAGAAGCAAGTTTTGGGTTTTTCTAATCTTTAAATTTATTATGTCTTGGGAATTGGTCTCGGTGTCAGCCATAGATATTATAGTTCATAATTTATTGTTTTAATGTAGTACTAATTAGCTTCTGATAATTTCTAATTATAGTAACAATAGACTATGACTATCAATCCTCATCTTCACACCACACATTAGAATTTGTCTAGCACTTAAAAATGCCAAACAAAATTTAAAAAGTACATTTCCCTTGGGGATTGACCAACTCAAAAATCACCTTAAGAAATGAGGCTTAAATAGGAACATGTTGATCATATTATTTACTCAGGACTCAATTATGTTAATGTGAAATAATTAATATTGAAATATACTCATATAGCATTAAAAGAAACTGTTATGTTTGTCTTTTATGATAACGTATGTAAATGGATTAGAAAAGAGTAGAAGAAACCTCACCTACCTGATAAGAACAGTGGTTGGAGGAAGTGGTAAAGAGGGGAGGTTTGGGAACAAGTATAGGGGAATAATCAAAAGGGACTTTATTTGTAATATTTCAGTTTTTCTAATAAAAAGAATTTATGAATATTATTTTATGTAATTAAAATTAACTTGAAAATTAAAAGAAAGTTACAATTCATACTTATAAAGCAATGAAAATCTACTTAAGAAATGTATCTTTTTAAAGTAGCAATCTTTTTTTTTTTTTTAAGAAATGTATCTTTTTGTACTATAAGAACCTGGAAAATGAGGATGCTTATTGACAGTAATTTAAAATGATTATGCTGAATAATTGAATTTAGAGTAGGCTTTTGAAGAAAAAGATATCTCAGGTCCTTCTCAGAGAGATCTCAAGAGGTAAAAGCAGGGGTTCCCTGGTGGTGTAGTGGCTAGGCTTTGGCAGTCTCAAGAGGTAAAAGCATGCAGTTTGATTATGTATTCCTATTGATTGTATTCCACTTACAACAATAAAAATAAACTCCAGATACAAATCTAACAATGTTACTAATTCATTACAACTAGTACTTATTTCTTCATTAACTTTTTATTGTTATTTTCAACTTATACAGCATGCCCAAATGCAGCAATTATATGTTGAACAAGAAAGGGGAAGACTCTTTATGTTCAACATACTGTATGTAAGAAGTCATTACTTCACTGGAGCTGTTGGCAAAACACAAGATAAGAACAGCCTTTTATAAAACAAGTATAATTAACCACAAAAAGTAGATGGGCTCAGCTACTAATCTACTCAGCTGAAAGTTAGTTAATCGTATATAAATATCTTGCTATAGATTAGCCTTCCTGACTACATCATAGCAAAACACAAGCAGAATAAATTGTTTTGTTATTGGTGAAGAAGTTTAAATCTTTTCCTTAGAAGGGCTGTATGTTGACTAGTAAGAAGGCACTGTTAAAGACAATGTCCAGTGTCTAATTCTACATTTTAAACAGTCTTAATTCTTGACAGTCATCATAGTAAAATGTTAGCTCTATGCGGTAGAAGACTTGCGCTCACTTAAAATGTTTAATTGGAAAGCTTGCTTAGTAGCTTCATCACTTCATGATAATTTTTGCACCCAAACTCAAGGCACCCCCAGTGGTAAACAGTGTGGTATAATAGGACTTTGGTTAAGTGACAGAGGTCTGGGTTCTTGTGTCAAATTTGTAACTGACTAGTTATTTGACCTTAAGCAAGCTGCTTAATCACTATGTGATTACTCTTGTATAAAATAAGGGTAATAGGGCTTCCCTGGTGGTGCTATGGCTAGGCTTTGGTACTCTCAATACCGTGGCCTGGGTTCAATTCCCAGCCAGGGAACTACCTCCTCCCCAAAAAATTAAAAAATAAATAAATAAAATAGGGGTAATAATGGGCTTCAAGTCAGGGAGCTTAAGTAACAGGGAGCATATCCAGCTAGGTTTGAGTAGCGTCTGGTCCCATGTAGCACATCCTAACCACCTCTTCTTAAGACACAGGGCTAAGAACTGAAGGAAATGCAAATATTAATAAGAAATAGGTTTTTACCTCAAGCGACAAGGTAAGGAAATGCTGTATTAAATACAAATTCCTTAGCATAGCAACAGGCAGTTCCTACCAACCCTAGAGTAAGAAGTAAAGAAACTAAAAGCATGACCATGCTTTTTCTTTGCTCACCAAGAAAAGGGTATGTGCAAAGGAATGGTTGACTTAATAAAATTGTTTAGGCTAGATCAGGAAGGAAGTGAGGCTGAGGGAGTCCAAAATTAGGGAGAAATTGGTTGTTGAAGACTGGAGGTCATGAAGACTCCTTAATATTCCAGGCATAGATGTAGTAATGCCATGAGATAGCTGAGAGGTTAGGAGGTTGTAGTAGAAAGTAGGATATTTGAACTGAAGATTTCAGAGGTAGAATAGTTCTGAATGGTAAGTTCCAGTTGTTCTGAAGAGTGGGATTGAGAGAATATAGTAGAGGTTGAATTAAGTAGATTAAGAAACTACAGCGTGGACAGTTCATGTGATTGAAGTCAACCAGAATGACAGAACTGAGCAAGATGACAAAGACTTCAGTGAATACAGAGTGATGCCAGAGAAGAAGAGAGATGGCAGAAAGTAGAACTGACTTCAGAGGAACTGTGGTTTTCTCATAATGGTGAGGAAACAATGAGAGCACTGGTTCCCACCTCTCAGCTCCTCAGTTTGTGGTTTGTAAGAGGTTAAGTTATGGAGATACAGGGATTTTGGGATCCCAGGAAAAGCCGTGGCTCAATTAGAGCCAGAACCTAGAGGGAATATTCTGTGACTTTCTAGAACATTAAACACATTGTTTTATAATGACTTATTTACGTATATGTTTTTCCACTAGAGAGTACATTCTGGAGGTTAAAGCCTGTGTTAGTCATCTCCCAGCACGGAGCATTTTATTCTGTACCTTTGAGGCACTTCTTACCTATCTCATAGTAATTTGTATACTTACCATTCTAATAGATTTATTCATGCACTTATCAACTGACTCATTCATTCAACAACCGTTTGTTGAGTACTTGCTGTGTGCAAAGCTGACTGTGATAAATATAGGAAAATAATTATTATTGTAGCTAACATACGTCAGGTTTTCTATATGTCTGGTACTGTTCCATATGCGTTATATATATTAACTTACTTAGTCCTTCAAACATTGTTTAACAAAAAAACCACTTTTTTGGAAACAGGCTTGGAGAAATTTAATAACTTGATCAAGTTTATAGTATAGGTAAATGACAGAGTTGTGATTCAAACCCCATTTGACTATAGAATCCATGCTTTCTCCACAACTATACATAACCTCTGGATTAGGATGCCCTAAATATATTAGTACTTTACTTGTGTTGATGTTCTCAGCACTGAGCACAAATCTTTGTTTGGTGGTGTTGAATTGTATAATGGATAGAAACCAGGTTATAGACTTTTTTCTTTGGCCTCCAAAGCCCTGTCATTATGGTAGGCACTCAGGTACTTCCATGAATTATTGTTGATTTATTGAGGCAAAATTTCCTTTTGTTTTGAGGTTGAATATGGACAATTATAGTGCTCTTATATAATTAAAAAAAAAACTTATGTTTTCAGGCTATATCTCTAACTGAACATTCCTTTCATAGATTTATTTATATGTTGGGGAATACAGATATATCCATATTTTCTTTGATACAGGAACCATTTCTTTTAAATATAATAGATTTGTGCCCCGAGCAGATGTTCTGTCTAATGGGCTTCCCATATAGACAAAGAACAAAGTGTATTTCATTTGTCATTAGTCCTGAAATGTTCAGTGCTACAAGTTTTGGTATTGAAAACTATTATATTCATCCTCATTGGAGACAGGGTTTCAAGGAAATACTTGGATAATTACATACCTACAAGATTTGCTGCTGTCCATGGGTAATTTACATCCTGCAGTAATAATGGAGCTTCTGTTACTGTACTATAATTATTTAACATATTCATTGCAAATAATGATGTATTGGATTTTTAGAGGCTGTGCAAAAGAGAACCAACAAACTGAGACGCAAAACAAGTTTCTACCCCTTATTTCCAAAGCTGTAATCACTTGAACAGTATCCAATATAGTAGAAAGCTGGCAGACTTCTCTTTGCAGCAGACTATGTAAAAATGCTTATAATTTACAGCTTATTATGCCATGCAAAAACTGTGTTCTCAGTGAAGGAGAGTGAGAAAATAACGGCTGTGAAATTACTTAACTCCCCTTTGTTAGTTGTTCTCTGGCAAAGGTGGAAGGATACTTTGCACTTAAAAATGCATTTCTGTATTTAATTTTTCATCATTCAATTCAGTACTTTAAAAAATAGGAATTTACTTTTATCTTTCTTTGAAGATAAGCCAGAGCAATTTTAGTTTAACAAAAACAATAACATTTAAAAATCTGAATTGTTAGGGAATTTAAATGGGATAGTACTAAATTATTAGTGTTTAATTCAATTTATGACTTCAGTTTTGCAAAACCTGATTTTCTTTTCACACACTTGCAGTGCTTATTAGGTGATTCATTATTTTCAAAGGTACTTTATTGTAAATTTTGTTTAGCACTTTGGGTGGAAGTTAATCTTTCTCAGGAACTGTTAGAAGTATAGGAAAGGTAACTGTAATCCATTGCATTATCTACCGCATTTGGTCTTTTCTTAGCATTTTCTAATTTTATTGGATTTCCTCTTAAATTCATAAAACCCCTAAAGTCAGGTACCACATAGCATTTTGTGGTTTACATTCTCTCTATGTCTGATACACTACTGTAAGTTTATACTCAATAAATATGCCTTGAAGACCGTGACGTTCATTTTGGTGGGAAAGTAGCTCGTCTGTAAAGGACTGGCTAGGGCTCCCTGATTTCAGGTGCTGTACCTTCTAGGCGGGCCTCCAGTGCAGGAGGTTCATAAAAGACAAGTAGAAACACAGAACTGGTATTTAAAAGTCCATGGCCTTTTTCCTTCTAATTCTTCATCTCTAAATGAGGGAAGAGCTTTCTATTGAGTTTTTACTTCCCTGAAGGTAAAAGAGAAAAATTTTATATTTAAATATTTGAAACATTCAGAACAACATGTTTAATTTTTCTGTCCTCCTATTTGTTTTAGAGTTAATTTAGAAGCTGGGGATTTTGTAATACTTAATCAATTCCTTATTCATCACATACTGTTTTTTTCCATAAACACAAATAATCAGATATTGAGTACATTTAAATGGGAATTATTGTATACCTGCAACTCATACTTTTTGAGAAATAATGGATTATTAGACAAATAGGATTGCATGTCAGTTTCAAGGCATTAACATTTTTATTGTCATTGTCCTCTTTAAGGAACTTTTGCTATAAAAACTTTTTTTTTACAACCACATCGGAGAATTTTTTTTGTTTTCTACCTCAAACCTTTTTTTCTTAAGTTAAACATTACAACAGCCTTAAAACCATCTCTGTGTCAAAGTAAGAACAAAAAATGAGTATAACCATTCATTCAGTTTTCTCGGCTTCTTCCTTTTGGGTAGACGCCTGAGATGTGGTGGAGCCCTCTGGGTGGGAAGACCGGGTGCCTGGCGCTGCTCTCCACTGACCTCTGCTGGCCGCCTGTTAGATGTGCTGTTGGGGTGGACGCCTACTCTTCCTGGAATGTCTCTCAAAGCAAGGGAGTGGCCAGGGAAAACTGGAGGGAAATTAGCCAGTACAGGCTGTGATGATCACTTCCCAGACTCTGTACTACCTTAGTCTCCTATGCTATTCTCCTACCCACCTGTGAAAAGGAGTCTTTTTACCAAACACACTTTAAATGAAAAATGATTTTCTAATATTTTATTAGATATAACTGACACTGAGCATCTGGTGACCATAAGATAACCACTACTATAATACTTTATTAATGAGTGCAAAACAAAAGAAAATGGACATTTTTATTAACAGATGTACTTTTATCCAGGGGTCAATGAATGGCTTCCCTTAGACATTTTGGAAAGGAGGAAATAACTCACTTCTGTGAAGAACTCTTCATCTGCTGTGAAGAATGAATCCTTAAAGATCTGGGAAATCCAGACAGTGGACTACTGATCTAGACAGTATCAATCAATTGCTGCTTAAGTACTTTTGCTATAGAAATGGTGACCTTTACTAATTCAGTGCCATTTTCCAAAAGTAAAAGGTTGCCCTCACTGTTGTTATAAGTGACGAATATATCAGAAGCTCTTAGATTTACCCACAGAATAGGAGTTGAAGATGTAACCCCAAGCCATGATGGTTTCCAAAACAGAGTTCCCCTACTTTCCTAAAACTGGAAGATCAGGCAAGGTTTTCACCTATGAGCTGTTTTTGGAGAATGCATGGTCATCAAACCTAAAACTCATAAATTTTGAGATAAAATAGGAAGTTTGTCACACATACAGAAAAAGACTTTATTTTTGGGAGTTCCAGTAAGGTTGATGATTCAGACTATTCATCCATTGCTATGTGTTGCCCCTTCCTTCCCATTTTGTGTCTTTCTCAATTTATCACACTTTTATCTCATCACATTTTGTCTCATGTTTTCCTCACATCTTCTAGTTGTGCTTTGTCTTTAATGTGACATCATCTAGGAATACTTAAACTGTCCTAAATTCTGTAGAATAAGGCAGAGGTTAGAGTAAATAAATGAATTATAGCCCTCAGAGTGGTGGGAAGAAAAGACACACTGACAGAACAGCCGCTCCTACCGGGCCTCTGGATCCCCTTCTGAAGTGGGCCGCCCGTGGTCTTCTCTACCCACCTTTAGCAGTCTGGTTCATGTTGTGTTCATTGAAATTAATTACATGGAGTAAGGGAATGAATTTAGAGCAAAATGACCAGTTATGGGGCCCCTCTGCTTTTTCCCTTCCTAGAGTTCAACTATGTGAATTCTTACTGTATTATGATTATCATCTCCTGATGCTCTATAGCAGTGGTATCTGGCCTTTTGGCTTCCCTGGGCCACATTGGAAGAAGAATTGTCTTGGGCCACACATAAAATACACTAACACTAATGATAGTTGATGAGCTAAAAAAAAAAAAAAATTGCAAAAAAACCTCATAGTGTTTTAAGAATTTGTTAGGCCACATTCAGCGGTCCTGGGCTGCAGGTTGGACCTGCCTGCTCTGTACTTTTTGTGACTAATGATGCTCTTTAGTGGGGGGTTTTCCTGGTAGAAAAAAATAAAACCAAGCAAAATTCAAAGTTCAGGAGTGATGCTGCAACATTTACTCAAAGCCATATGTACATAATATGTACATAGTTATAGAGTTCTTAAAAATCTTTGAGATCTATAATTATTATTGATTTAATAGATGAAAGTCTTGGAAGGTCAAGCACTGCTGTATTAAAATACTGTTTAGGAATGGGAAATGGTAATCATATAAAAAACTAAATCAGTGTAGATATATAGGACCTAGTTTAGAAATATCACAATATTCACAAAAAGAGGAAATCTGTTATACTCTGAAAGAAATGAAGTTTTATCAAAATGCCACAGTCCACTTAGGAATCCACTGTATAGACCATAGCTATGTATAGTTCTGTACTAGGACATGATGGCATTTTCATTGTTAAAAACAAACAAACAAAAAACTTTTGTATAAGTACTATACCAAAAGAATTAAATCTACTTTCTGCCCTTTCAAAGTTTATTATCTCTTACATGTCTTTTGATAATAGACACGTATACTAGGCATATATTACAGCTCACACTTTCATCAGGTTAAGGAGAAAGAGACAAGGATACTTAATCTCATTTGCAGGGATAACAATCAATGAGAATAGCCAATGAAATTCACATTTTGACCATGACAAGTTATTCAGTCAGACTTACAGGTAACATTAAATGAATAATAAATTTATCCAGTCTTCCATTCTGAAATTTGATTGACCATAGCATTCATCATTGCAACTTCAGAATGTTTTCTTCCAATTTGGGTCAGCTTTTAAAAGACGGTCCTTGAAATGATATTTGAGGTAAGTGATCCCACTTCAGCCCCCTGGCTCTCCACTTCTCCGTATTCTCAGTGGATTTCTTTTCATTTTTTCTCCTCAGTAGAATTATCCTTTAGGTCCCCCTTTTGGTATTACTTCCTTTGAGAACCTTTCTCTTATTCCATCAAGTTTGGGTTAGGTCTCCTTCCTCTGGACTCCCTTGATGCCTTATTTTACTTTTATGATAGCAATTATTTACCCAGGATTGAAATCTTTTGGTTTTCTGTCTAAATCCTTCACTGATCTGGCCAAGAGCTTCTTGAGGACAGAGCTATGGTTTTGTTTTCTTCCCCTTTTTTGAGTCATTCTCAGAGGCTATCTTAGACATGTGGCCCTCTCAATAAATGTCCATTAAAGGAAAGCAAGGAATCCTTGAAAATATTAATAGACTGCTCTACAATTACAATCTATTAATAGTAAACTATGGGGAAAGTGCATTTGAAATGTTACCCTTCTAACTGTAATGAATGTTAACATTTTATTAACAACCAATCAGAACTTTAGAAATTTCTTCAAAAGATCCCTTTGCTACAATTGTTTACCCTATCAGTAATTCACATGCTGTTAATCAGTTTTTTGATGACTTGACAAAATCCACTAAGTAGCTATTATTTAGCATTATCTATTTTAATTTCTATAACTTACTCCAAGATCTGCCTCCTTGACCAGATTTTTCTAGTGATCATAGTTACATCCAATTTATTCCAGTTTATTAAATAGCAACAAAAATGGGTTTGCCACAAAGATTAGACAATAAGAAACTAGGTTACTCTTTTAAGAAAATACGTTTTTATAGCAATAAGTAAATTAATAACCATAGTGTACAAAACTAAGTTGATACAAATGAGGCATTTCAAAGTATAGGTTGGCGTTTCATCATTAACTTTAATTTTATGACTTTTGTCAGTTGATGTCACAACCTCAGTGTTATTTTTAAGATAGTTTTTTTTAGGGATGCTTAATTAAGTAATGTGGTGTTTGCTTATTTCAAACAGTCTGTCTTTGTTCCTGCCAAAGCCGTGCTGGCAGGGCATTGCTTGCTTTTCCCCCTTTTGTTAATTTTCTGTTAGATAATGGTTTCAGAAATAATAAATTCCAAGGACCTTTGATCCACCATTACTGTAAAATAAAATGGAATTTAATTTTTTTCTAGGCATAATGGTTTTAACCTTGTATACTAATTTGACTCTGCTTGTGGGGGCAGATCCTTAAATGAGACGCAAATGAAGGAAAAATTGCTAATGCTGCCACTGTATATCTAATGAGCACTGTGTAATAAACCATAACCTCGTCGACATCTCTCTGGAAAGCGGCATGATGACTGTGGATGGCTAGCCCTTTGTGGATGGCTCATTACCGTCTGGCATAATATGTATTGATAGAGACTGTAATTGTCAACTCCTATTTGACGTGCTACCTCTGATAAATATGGCTTGCATCACTGGAACCCACTAATGGTTATATGTGAAACTGCAATTAAAGAAAAAATTATATATATTTTAAGTAAAAAGTAGTATATATGTATATGAAATGTCTCTAGAGAATTACTCTTCTCCCCCTCCCCTTTGCAGCTTCTTGTCTTAGAGCATTTGAAGCTTCCCCTGAGTATTGGTGCTCTTTTATCAGCATAGGGCCAACATGTGACAAGACCTGTGTGTGTGTGTCTCTGTTTATGTGTGTGTGTGTGAGAGAGAGAGAGAGAGAGAGAGAGAGACTGAGAGAGGCATTTTCCTCCATACTGGAGAAGAGCATCTCCGTTGGCAAAGAAGTGAAAATATAAAAAGCTCCTTTAATGTATGAATAAAATCCGTAAGAGTGTAGTTTATATTTCTGGTTTCATCTCATGAAGTTAATGCTTTTTAGCCAGACAGTCCTATTATTTACCTTCCTCATGGTTTTCTTTAACTTTATTTTTTTCTCAACTTCCTTTCCATTTTGTTATAAGACATTAATGTTTTTAGGGAGAAAGAAAGGATACCTAAGAAGCCAAATTACTATGAAATATGAATCACAAGGGTATCAAAGATCCATACCTTACATAGTATTTAGACTTGAAAAAAATGTAAATTAAAGATTAGAATTGGGCCTACCTCATGTTGTAAAACATATATAAGCCTACTTAATCAATTTGTGTCTGAAAACATACATTGGTCTAAGAGAATAATATTTTTGTTACCCATTGAGTAATTGAATATACTTTGAACATCTAGACGAGGAAATGTACTCTAGGTTTATATACTACAATTCATGATTTTTATGGAATGAAATTCTCAGCATAGCACATGAAATTCAAACATGAACAAATGTTTACATTTCCTGGAGTAAGCTTAGAATGTTATGTGAAAAATTAGGCAGCTTTCAGGATTTTCATTAGCAATGTGAAGTTTGATGTCACAATTTTCATGCTAAGAAAGTGGAGACCCAATGTCACCATTCTGGTGACTAGAAGTAGCTGTTGGGAGAGAATAGCTCTGTATTTGTCCACCCATGATTTTGAATTGTGGTTCTGTCCATTTGTCTCACATATTTCTTGACCTTTTTGAACCCCAATGTACTTGTATGTAAAAATAGGGGCAATACCACCTCCCTCACACAGCTGGTATAAGGATCATTTGAGAAAAACAAATGAATTACTTAATGCAATGTTTTTGGCACCTAGTAGGTACTCAATAAATATTATGCATTTTTTTTGCTCTTTTATTCCCCCTTCTTCCTTCTGTCCTTCACAGATGAGTACATTTTTAATCTAGCAAATTCACTACTTTTTCAAAAATGTCGTGTCCATAAAACATGGAAGTTTTCATTTTGTTACATTATCATAGCTAATACTTATTAGCAGCCAGACCCAGTTCTAATTTTCATACATGCCTTGATTCATTGAATCCTCACAACCCTAAGAGATTTATTATCCTCATTTAACAGCTGGAAAAACTGAAGCATACAAAGGTGAAGCAACTTACTCAAAGTGACGCGGTGACGGAGCCAGGATTTGCACCCAGACAGTCTGACTCCAGAGCCCAAACTCTTAGCCACTCAGCTCCACTGTCTCTGCAGTTTACCCCTTCTCTGTCACTAAGACAAAGAGAAAGACCCCGTTCTGGTAGGGTTCTAGAGAGGCCTAGTCTGCCTTGCTTTGTAGGCCTGAATTATCCTTAAAGGACAAAGCACCACAGCTCTGGGGTAGGGTGGGTATTTCTGGAGAGGATAGATGGTAAACCTTGTAGAGGGAGAAGCAGCCATGATGTGGAAAGCCAAGAGAAGGAGGAACTGAACAATACATATTCTTCCAGTGGAGCTGCCAGCAAATACTGCACTGCAAGTGCGTACACTGCCCTGCGTACCCTGCTGTCTCCTAAGCATGGAACACAGTCCTGCATTTCTTCATCCGACTAATTCTTGCCTATTGCTTAAGGTACAACTTAGCTTTCATCTCCAGGAGACCATCCCTCACCCCCAGGCTGAATTAAGTACCCCTTTTCTGGGCTCCCGTAGCACACTGTGCGTAAGTCTATCCAAACACTAGTAATAACTGCCGTGTGCCGAGCACAGACTATGTGCCAGGTGTCACGTTGAAAACGCTTTCTACACGTTATCTCGTTCATGTTTCACAATAATCTTAAAGGGTCAATAGTGGTCTTTCCTTTATACAGATAAGGACAGTAACGTTTGGAGGTGTTAAATTTAGCCAAGATCACACAATCAGTAAGTGGCTGGTCTGGGATTAAAACCAGATTTTTCTTACTCCAAATTTATATTCTTAATTATAGTATATTTACCATGCCTTGTTGGCATCATCTGCTTTTGTCTCTCTGAGAATCAAATTGCAAACCCTTCAAGGACTGCACTGTCTTATTTTTTACCCCAGATCCTAATAAAATTGTGCTTTAGAAAAGACAGGAACAGTATTAAAACATGCTTATTTTTTTCTAAATGTGCTGGAATTTTTAAATGTGTTTTGTAATGAGCACAGTTTAATGTAATTTTCTTTTGATTTAACATTATTAAACTTTAAAAACCATATGCAGATATTGCTGGGTAGGTTATACTAAATCTCCTACTTTAGGATTTAGATCAAATATTGTATGAAGAAATATTTGTAATTGATAATTTAACATGACAAATAACCAACAAGGAGTAGTGTCATGTAATTGGAGATATGCCATTAATAACATAATTAGAATAATTAGAAGGTCCTTGTAGAAGTACAGAGAAATCAAACTGCCGGTATTATCAGGATTTCAGAATGACAGCCACCCGCCTTTAGCCGCTGGAGGAGCAACTCAGCACCCCAGTGCGGGGCCCCAGGGCCGCACCAGCAGTCCGTCCTCTCCCGACTCCAGCTCGGGTTTTTTCTAAGGACAAGGGTGTCTGGTAGGGCAAGACCTTTACCGTGGAAGGCAGTTCAATTAAGAACTATTTAAATTATTACCTAAACGTAAGGCTGACTGTGGGTACATTTTATCTTTTCAGAGGGTTCGCTAAAAGGGCAAGCCAGGTGTTCTCTGCATCACCACTCCTGACAGAATCCTCAGTGCATTCTTTTCTTTAGAATTCGAAGGAAGACAAAGGGCTAAATTTAGTGTATTCATTTCTCTGTTCTCTTCAAACTGAGTCAACGCTGTGTGACCACTCATTAGTGCGTAGGCCTCTGGTTTAGACCACAGCAGGGCACTCGTGTCCAGATGAAAGTATGCCGGTACTCTAACGCCTGGGCATTCTGATGATAAACTGGCCGGTGAGTCTCTTACTGCAGGAAAACTTGCCAGCAGCAGCCATCTGTTAACTCCCACTGCTTTGGTTTAGGGAACCTAACAAAATATAAATAAGAAACACGTTAATATTCTTTTGTCCCTGTGTGAAAATGTCGTTTTGGCAAATAGTAGCAATTCAGTCATTTTGTTCTCCTTAATTTTTATCCAAGTCAGTTGGGGCAGTGGCCAGAAGATGAAGGATGTTTCTGGACTTTTCTCCTTCTTTCTTGTATTGTTCTCATTTCTTTTCTTCTCGGGCCCCGTCTGAGAGGAGACACCCAAGCCTTTGTCCTTCCTAAACCTAGGCTCCGCCCGTTTTCCTGTTTCTGTCTGCTGGCTGCAGCCATTCTTGAACCATCCCAGGGCAGCTGTCGACTCTGTTCATTGTCTGGCAGGGGCAGTGAGCCCTATTGGGACCAGCAGCAGCAAGCCAACTGGAGGGCCCCCCACCCCCGCCCCCAGAACTGCTGTGGCAGCCATGCAAGGCACCGCTCGGCGTGAGCAGCAGCTTTCTTGCTGTCAGTGCTCCCCTTCCAAGAAAAGCCAGCTCTCCCGTTACCTCTTTTCATTACTCCCCCAAATCCTTAGTGGTCAGAATTGTGTATCCCTATAGCAATTACAGACTGTGGCATTTATTTTATACTTCTTATATATTAATATAGACTGTATGGTTTTTGTGTTCAATCTTTTTATGTCATTGTACTGTATCCCCAACTAAACTGAGTCCCCAGGGCACAGACCACTTTCTAAACTACTTTAAAGAATCAGCACATCAACACTCACACTTTGATGCATACTGATGAATAGACCAAAAACACTTCTTTTATACTTTATGATACTAGGGTCTGACACGAAGTACGTATTCTATTAATAATTTTACTGATGAGAGTAATAATCAGATAACCCAGATTAGCAGTTCTTCTTGTTCTGACTCTTAAGTTACAAATAATCAAAATATCTTGTTTTTAAAGTTTTTTCTCCCATAAATTAACTCGAGCGGACTATTTCATGTAGTCATGAAATATATATTAAGGTGAACATATTTTAGCTTTGTTGTAATGGGACTATATGTAATCTGAATTGAGTATTTATTAAATGTTTCTTTCTCCTTTCTTATTGTGCTCTGCTGATCTTTGTCTTCCAAATGGGCTTGTGAACCATTTGATATCATCAGGTATCAGGAAGGTTTTTAATAGGGGGAGTTGGTAGCTTATACTTTGATATTTCAGGTTTATCTTATTCCTTACCAGCCTTCTTATTTTTAAAGCTTATTTATAGACACATTCATTTGTACACAGGGAGTCATCAATCAATATTTTAAAAATAATTACTGTAGGTTTAGATTCCTCTTTAAGGGATTGGACTTGATTAGAAGAATATCCAGGCTGGTAAAAGGAAGCTGGTTCTTTAAGGAAACCATACTGTGGATATAAGAATTAACTAAACCAGTGCATGGAAGACAATAATGGCAGCAAAGTGCTGAGATGATTAAATGTGGAAATGTAGAAAGGCATGAAAGGCAATGTAAAACCCACAAGAAATGGAAAAAGATCAGATTACTTGGAAAATTAGACAGACATTGCACAGTTTGGTCAGAATAAGTATTATACAGTAATGTAGGCAGCCACACTCTGAACTGCTTATTTACAAAAATAATCTTATTGTATTAGAAGTATCTTTCTGTGAGTTGGAAGTTATTAGATGAGCTTCAAGTTCTTTGTTTAATTCTTTAAATCCAGACTTTTTAAGATGCTTCCTAGTATTTCAGCGGAAAGCACAAGTGAAATGTTTGCTGTTATCTCTTGGCAGTGTGTAGTTGTATCCCTTTGCAAAGTTAGTGTATTTTCTGAGGTGAACAGGGGGCATTTCCAGATGACTCTGTTTCTGTTTATTATTTTTTGTCCCTGCTGGGCGTTAAGCTCCTTGAGAGCAGAACTCTGATGTATTTATGGTGTAAAGGTGGCAGCAAGCGCCTGGCATACATCCCTGGAGTTCACAAAACACAGATTGGTAAAACCACGTGCACATTTGGCCATCATTTTAAAGTGCAATTTATTAGTTACTTGTTAAGGTGTGCGTTCTTAGGATGTGTGTATATTGTAATAAACCATCTTATGTCCCTCTCCCAGAGGAGCAATGAGCACTATGGATCCAGAAGGCTGGGATGGAAGTCATGGTTAGACACAGGAAAAGAGAAGGCTCACTCAGGGTGAGGGCAGGGAGGAGGACGTGCAACCAGAGATAATGTGGTTTTAGACATCTCTCTGCAAATCAGATCTTTATGCTTATAACTACTTGGGGCTTGAAGCCAAAATTTGCAAACTTAACATATTTTGCAAAGTTAACACATTTTCTGAGGTGAACAGGGGCCATTTTCTGATGTGTCTATTTCTGTTTATTATGTAGAAAAAGACAGATTTCACAAATTGAATCATGAAATTCATCTCTGTGATCATCTTTAATTATTTTAGTGCCATGTAATCAATGTTAATTGATTCTTAAAATTGCTTGTCAAATACTAAATTTTAAAAAAAAATTTTATATAATGAAATATCTGCATACCATAGGCATATCTGAAGGACCACTAATAACTTATAATTTCTGGAAGGTACACATTCAAGCATAATAAAAGAATGATTCTGTGCTTCCCGATTTTAGTTTGTCACTAAAGAGAAATTCTTTTGAGAAACTTCTATCTAGAAAACTTACACTTAAATTGTTTTGTTGGCTTCTTGAGGCAGCATGACATATAGAAAAGATTAGAAGATAAAGATATTAATTCTAGCTGCCTGTATGGCCTTGAACAAAATATGAAGAATCTCTGCACCTTGATTCTAGATCTGTAACTGAAAGAGCAGTGTTGGAGGATGGGTGTCCAAGTTCCTCGTTATTCTTTTAGCCTGAAAAGAGCCCTTAATTTGGTGTCTAGCTTTGGAAGGTCTAAGAGTAATGTCAAAACCCTTCCCCACCAGAAGTTGTTGGAACCATGTTTTAGTCTACTCTATTCCCAGTGCCCTGGGTAGTTAACGGATACCCAGTAAATGTTTCTTGAATGAATGAACAAAGCTAGAGAACTAGGCCCACTTTGTAAAAAAGAAAAAAAAAGGAAGATATTTGTTATATATCCACCCCTCTAAGCAGTTGGTACCATTGGCAAAAGGCTTTGTCTGCTACCCTGCAAGTAGTTGGTATTCCATAAATCTTTTTTGCTTGCTCAGTGAATAAAGTCTATTTTCTCCTTACAAAAATTCTATGAAATACCTGTTGATGACTTCATTTTCAATAGAAAGCAAATGAAGACTGTCAGGGAGATTGTGGGGATGCGGCGAGGGGTCGGGGGAGGTCCTGAAATAACTTGAAAATTCTGCAGGTCGTAGGCAGTGAAGCCAGGATTTAAAACCAGAGCTTTCTGGTAACAAACCTCACTGTTGATAAGCATAACTTAACCCTAAAGCATGAACGATGCCTGACGACTCCCAGAGGTTCTGACGGGGGTGGGGGGTGGGGAGGGGGTGGAAGATGACCAGGTGCTGTGGGGAGACAGGGCAGGGCCTCAGAAGTTACGTGGCCCACCTTTCTCGAGTTATTCCTAGCCCAACTGCTGAGCTTACTTGAAACATTTAGCAGTTTTCTTTTCCAGAAGGTGAGGTATCAATATGAAAATTAGAAGTATTTTCTTAATTCCTAAAACAAACTAGCTGACTGTAGAAGGAAAAAGCACTAGTTGGAAATCAGGCCACCCGCATTTCAGTTCTAATGGCTACAATCCACAGACCTTAAGTAATTTAGAGGAGAGCTTTCTGATCTGCTGGTTCCCCATCTGTAGCATAGATAGTGACTTTTCAGAGAGTCTATAAGAGGACTTCAAGGACTGGTCAGGGGTAGAGGGTGTGGATGGGACTAGAGTGACAGGAAAGGATTGCCTATCACCAAGGGAGGCATCCAAAAAGAAGGCCAGGGACTCTGATCTACACCAAGCCCGTGATGCCCCTATGACAATGCGGGTGGTAGTGTACTGGATAACTCCCTGTCATCATGGGTTCAAGTCTTGCTGCTCTGTGGGTGACTCACTTCTGATCTGTACTAGCCAGATAGTTAGGATGTAAAGTTTCCTCTAAAGGTTTATTTAAATAGAAAGGTAAATTGATTTAAAAGCATTAATTGTTAACATTTATGGAACACTTATTATGCGAAGTTATTATTCTAAGAACTATATATGAGTATACAAGTCATTTAACCCCCCAAACAGTGACATATATACTATTGTTATCTCTGTTTTACAGATAAAAACACTGGGCACCCAGAGTAGTTAGGCAAATTGTTCAAGATCACACAGCTAATTAGTGGCAGAGCCAGGATGTGCAACTAGTAGGCCATCTGGCTCCAGAATCTGTACTCTTAAGCTCTTTGCTGTATAGTCTCTACACAAAATCCTGAGACAATTTAAAGATAAGATTTAAAGAAAATCCTTAAGTATATGCAGAAATGACAGAAGTCATAAGTGAATAACTGAAGTTCTCTCGTGCTGCTTTGGAGCATTGCCTTTAGTAATTCCCAGATTACTCTGAATGTCGAATTTTCTGGAGAAAGAATCTGGGCACCCCTGGCCTAATCAGGGGAATTTGAAATTCAGTTCTGGGTCACTCAACCAGAGTCAGGGAGGCTGAGGGCCACCTAGAACAGATATGACATCTGGTACCCACCTTCTGATCTCAGGGGGGAATGGAGAAACAGCATTTCCAGAGAAAAGTGAATCATTATCAGGGCAAGCTCCTGGAGGGTGCCCACCACAGTAATCAATTGGTTAAGTCTAGGCTGACTTCAGGGCACAGGTTAGAATTCTTTTTCTTCACTGAATCCCTAACATGAAGCTATATCCTTGTCATTTCAGAGACTCATGGAGAAATTACAGACTGTCAACAAACCAGATCGTTTATCTTTTTGTTTTGAAAGTAGAATAGCCCAGTTAGCAGTATCTAGCACAAGTTTTAATGACGTACATGTTCTTTGACCATGTAATTTCACTTCTAGGGATATATCCTACAGAAATACTCCCATATATGCACATAGATATATGTATAAGGATGTTCATTGCCACATTGTTTATAATAATAGAAAATAGGAAATGACCCAAATATTGACTAACAGGGTCTGGAGAGCATTATAATGTATTCACACTATGGATAAATATCCATCATTAAAAAAAGAAGTAAGTAGTCCCATAGTAGTGACAAGAAAATTCTTCAAATTATATCAAGTGAATAAAACAGGTTACAGTTCAATATGAATAGTACAAACTCATTTTTATGAAAAAAATGCATAGCATTTGCTCTGTGTTTATAAATGGATTGCATTTTCTATATGTTTATAAACATGTTAAAAACATAGCAAAAGTCTGAAAGAAAAATATACTGAAATGTAAAAGAACTGGGAAAGGAAGGAGAATGGAGAGATGGTGAATCTGGTGGATCCCCAAAGAAATATTATTTTAAACTTGCTAGTAGCCACACTAAAAATGTAAAGAGAAACCAGTGAGTGAAATTAATGTTTAATAATATACTTTATTTAAATAAATGTATCTAAAATATCATTTCAACATGTCATCAGTGTAAAGCACTTATTATTGAGATATTTAATTTTTTTTGTATGAAATCTTTAACTCTTATAGCACATGTGGATTCAGACCAGCAGCATTTCAAGTATTAATAGCTACATGTGGTTAGTGTCTACCATACTGAACAGCTTAGCTCTATATATTTGTATATTGCTTTGATTTTTTTTTTTATATTAAGAGTATACACTCATCTGACTTGCATGATTAATTTTTGTAAGTGGACCATTTAATAGTTGTGATGTTTTTAAAAGGTAAGTTTTAATCTCACTTTTTCATCATCTTGTACCACTTTTCTAGAAAAAGGAGTTTGGATGGCACACTTGTTTCACCTGAAATCAGTAGTCATGGATTTCATCTCCATATATACACTTTAAGTTCATATTGGAATTAAACAAATTGATGCAGTTTGAAAGAATGAATGGAAATAGCTTTTTATAGGATCTAAATTATGATTCATAGACTTTTTCATTACTTTGATGTATGTAATACTCTCTTTGGCCCAAGACCGGCAGCCTTTTGAACATTTCTGTTGTTTCTGTGAATGTAAACAGAATACACACTAAAGAAATGTGAAGCTTAAGGGTTGCCTGGGGCAGGAGGTATGATTATAAAGTAACAAGGTATATGTGTGTGTGTGTGTGTGTGTGTGTGTGTGTATAGTGAATAAATAAACTGTATACATTTGCCTTTCAAAGTAACTTGCTTTGAAGTTATATATGGATACCATTCTGCATCTGTCCTTTGAGATACCTTACAGTCACTTTTTTAAAAATAAGCATTACTTTCAAACACCTAATCTGTCATTTATATTTGTCTTTGAAGAGCATATATATCATGTGGACATTTTACCACTTGCCACAGATTGTAATATTTTCTCAGTAAAAGTATGTTGACATTTCCATTTTATAGTTTTGCTCATTGTAGTTAACTTCATTAAAAATTCCAAATACTTGAAAAATTAAAATAAAAATCAAGACAAATAGCCTAAATAAGGAATGACTCTAAATGAGAATAAGGTTTATTTTTTTAGGGAGATGGAAATGTTCCAAAATTAGATTGTAGCGATGGTTGCACAACTCTGTAAGTACTAAAATTCATTGAATTGTACGCTTAACGGGTGAATTTTATGGTATGTAAATTATATCTCAATAAAGCTTTTATAAAATAGCCTTCAGTGATGTTATTAAGCATTTTTATAACCTTATCTGTAGTTTGCAATAATTTATGCGTAGTAACAAGTATTTCGTAGGATCTGATTGTTAAAAGAGGTATTTGGAAATGTCATTTGATTTTAAATCTTCCTTCCATTTAATGTTCAGATTTGAAGTCTTTTCCTCTCCTAGATAATATTTCCTGCAACGGCTCCCTGACATTTTTTTCTCCTGTGGAAATCCATTTCCTCATTTCTAAAATAGGGTTAATAACTAAACATGGTGAAGAGTAAATGAGATGCTATATCGAAAAAAGCATGCATAATATCTGGGACATAGCACATTAATTGTGCATTAACATGTACACTGAGTACTTGACTATGGATTTTATTGTCTACAATTTAAACGTGATAGGGAACCACTCTACTTTTATACATGAAAAGACCTGGTGAAATATTTAGGGGAACACTTAGGATTTGTTCACATGACTCTGGATACCTAGATTGATTAGATAGCAATGTAAGCAATCTACTTTAAAGCACATCGCCATGTAGCCTATGCCCTGACACCTTTTTTCATAGGAAACAGATCTTTGCCCATTTACACTCACCTTACCCTTGCATTTCCCAGCCTTAGACACATTCATGCCTGCCAAGGTTCCCTTTTCAGTTCTTCACTGCCTCCTGTTTTTAGTTGGAGAGGTCTTTGCAGAAAGACATTTTTCTCTGCAGAGCTGCCTGTGCCCCATTTAACATACAGCCTTCACTTTTCTCCTGACTCCTACTTGCTTTCTTTCTCAAAGGAGAGAAAACCCAAACCTCAGCCTCTCCATGAAACAATTCAGAACTCACAGAGCCTGGCAGTAGGCCGTGGGCCCACCACTAAATTTCAGTAACAACTCAGACTTCCCTCATTTTTCAGCCACCTCCAAGATTCACAGGTACAAATCTACTTGTCTTCTTCATTTGCCATCATGCATCCTTCTTTTTATGCCTTCTAAAGCCAAAGTATGTGTGCCAACTCCAATTCACTAAGTATTTTTAGTTTTCTCATATTCTAATTTAGCTCAGAAGCATTTTCTGCTGTGCTATCTGGGTTGTCACTGGACTGTCATTTCTCCCAGTCTGGTTGTGCCTGAAGCAGTTTTCACACGATGAACCTTTGAAGAAAGAGGTATGTAATGAAAATGGAAACACCAGCGTGCTCTTTGTAACCAGTTCTTTAATCCTCCACCTGCCGTAACGTGGAGACGGCTCATAATTACCTGAGCAGAAACCTTACCTCCTGTACTGCAGCAGAAAGAATGAGTGCTATGGGAGGGCGAGTGACAGCATCTATCTCCAGTGGGGAGGAGGACAGGTATTTTGGAAAAGTTTGACACAGAGTCGAATGTATTTGTATAACCTTTTCATGTAGAACTGTGCTGCAGTGAGAGAGGGGTTTTGGTTTTCTTCATTAAAAGCTTATTAAATGGAGAAATAGGACAGTCGTTTTGCTTCGGTAGGTGGGGGTCAGAGAGGCGGGTCTGATCTCCTCAGGATATTAATGTCTGCCTTCAGCCAGGGGAAATGAGCCGTCACTTGAGTTAGAGGCAGCTTTATGTGCTCATCACTAGGGATTCCCATATGTCCAGGGAGCTGCAACAGTAAAAAATGGCAGAGCTCGGTGGTAGAGAGCAGAGGGCTCTCATTGGAATTCATGTCAGGAAGCTCAGCTCAGTCTGCCCAGAGCAAGTCTGTTTAATGTTGATCAGCTGTCCATCTGATAAACCGAATTGATACGGGCATTCCCTCCAAGGGCTGCCTGACAGTGACAGCTACAGCACCCAGATGTCTTGTTAGGCTTTTTTGGTAGTCTCAAGTATTTTTAACCCCTTTTGTGGTACCCAAACCAAAAAGTACTTTTAGAGACCTAGATAACGATGCCTCGCTAGGCTTTCCCTTTGCTTCCCTGGCAGAAAACAGGCCGACTGAAACTGTTTCCAGAAACCAGATACTATTAGTTACTCCTCTCCCTCCCTCATCATAATGAGCATCTGGTTGACCTGCAGGATAATTATGTGTTGACAGTGTCAAGTTTGTGTGTAGTTATTCAAAATAATGTTTCTTAAAATATTATTAAATACAGTAAGTTACCTGGCTTGGTGATGCTTTATTAGTTTCATAGGTATGTTAGTTGATCATTAAGCAGAACTTTACTATGTTCATGCATAAAGAGAAAATGAATTACAGATTTCATTTGGGTTGGCTGAGTTCTAGTAATAGCTGTGGTGACTTCTTGCTGAATCCCAGCATCCTCTGCTTTCTCAAGTATGACTACCACCATGAAGACAGCTCCAATCTTTGTAGATTGGTGGGCAGGTGGGGAGGGAACTAAATACAGAACACATCAATACTGAGCTTTCTTTAAAAAAACTAGTAACCATGTGAGGAGATGGATGTGTTAATTAGCTTGACTATAGTAATCACTTCACTATGTATATGTTTATCAAAACATCAGGTTATACACTTTAAATACGGGGTCTGGCAGAAATAATGTCCAGACTTGAGTTGTGATTTTATTACAAAATCATAACAATACATGCTTATGATTTTGTAATAAATGATTTGGTATAGATTACCAGATCATAAAAGGGCATAATTTGTGTAATCATAAACATAACTCAAGTCTAGGCGTTACTTCTGCCAGACCCCGTCCATACAATTTTTATTTAAAAATCTAAAAAATACTGAGCTTTTCTTTTTGGGGAATAAATCAAAAGACAAGTCTTTGCGTTGTGATTATTTTAAAATTATATTTCTGCATAACTACCAGTAGTTCAAAATTACAGTACTGAATATGAGAAAACTTTGTTTTAAAGGTTTTTACTGAAGTACTACTTAAGGATTTTTGTGGTTCTTTTCCCCCTTCCTTTCAAAACTTGTATTTTTGTGGCATGACAAGATTCTAACATAGACTCAAGTATCTAATCCCTTTGGATAATGTCAGCTGCAAACTTTATTTTCTGCCTCTTTTCTATATGGTATATTCTAATTTGGAATGTCAGGTGAGCTTTCCTAAAAAAGACAGAGCCCTCAGTACTTTTAGTGATTATTTCATGTCTGTAGTCAGAGCTGGAAGTAAGGCCTGCTCATTCTTTTCAGCCCTTAAACCTGTGACTTGATCTCTATTTAGAGGTCACCATTACTGCAGCCTATATAGCTTTGGCATTTTGCTTTTTATGGCTGAGATTTTGGGTTTCAGTCACCTGTTTTTAAAATCAGAATTCTCATTTCCAAATGCAGGAATGAAACAAGATTAGTTTTGAGTGCTGTGATCATGGCAAACCCAAAATTTGAAGTTCCATCTTCATTTAGGTTGAAGTGAATAAATAGCAAAATAGGCAAATCATTGTGTTCCTGTAATGAATTAATAAATTTCTTGGAACCTTGGATCTGGCCTACTTACAAAAAAATTAATATTTGACACTTATAATTAGCTAAAGGTTACCTTCATAAAGGATTCTTTTACCTGGCATTAAAAGCATATACTTTTCCTTTTTATTATCATTCATACAAGGACTGTATCCAGCCATATAATATGAAAAATAGAGGCATTTATGGCTGGATTTTTTCCGGACTGCCCTCATATGTCTTGATGTTTTTGAATTTTGCTATTTTTGCGGTATATTTTAGGAGTTCTTTTGCTCTTACCTACTTCTTCCCCCTCCGCCTCCATTCTTTGCCCTGAGAGCTGTGGGGAGAGAAACAAAGCACAAAACAGCTCCTGTGTCAGACGCCAGTAAGTACTAGGGAGGGAAAAAAAGCAGGAAGCTGAGATTGGGCGCCCTGGTCGGGATGGGAGCGTGGCAGTCGCAAATGGAGCGGTCGGAGCAGGGCTTACTGGTCAGGTGAACTTTGAAGGGACCTGAAGGAACTAAGTGACTAAGCCTCCCCGATATATAAAAGAGAAGATTGGTCCGGGGAGAGGAAGAGACAAAGGCCCTGAGGCAAGAGCAGGCTTGGCACGTTCCAGGGACCCCAAGGAAGCGCGTGCAGATGGAGAAGAGTGAACAGGGAGGGAGGAGAGTAGCACACAAAGTCAGAGGGGCAAGCAGGAAATGGAGCTGCGGCCAGCTGTTCTGGACCTCGGAGTCCATGCTCGGGACTTGGGCTTTTACCCTGCGTGAGGTGGGGAGCCCCCGGAGGGCTCAGGGCAGGGGAGCTAAGTGAGGGACTTAATGGTCTCCATCTTCCTGCTTGCCGCGTTTCTGATCGCCTTCATTTTGGCAAAGCTCAAGGACTAAGAATATTACCTCCTTATTATTATGTTACTACTTTTCCAAAAGTAAAGTTGAGCATCATTTTATGTGGTTTTCGGCCATTAGTGTTTCTTCTAGATTATCTCTTTCTGTCCTTTCCCATTTTGCTCTTGAGCTGTTTATCTCTTTCTTATCAATTTCTCGTCCAATTTGAACAAGTTCAACACATATTTTGAGTATAATCTTCTGTCAATTGTATGTGTTGCAAGTACTTTATTTTAAGTTTATATTTGCCTTGGTTTTTTTTATGATTTATTTACACACATTTTTGTATATTGTAACTATTCAAATTTATCCATTTTTTTTATGGCTTCCTAACTTCCTATTTTATTTTGCAAGGCTTTCTTACCCCAAGGTTATTAGAATGTTTTCCTAAATTTTTTTTAAAATAATGTTGTTTTATATTAATCAAGATGGGCCACAGAGCTGCGGTTTCAAATAAGTTTTTAATATTGTTTTGTTTGTTTGTTTTTACGTTTTGACATAAATTTATAGTTTTGTTTTTCACATTTAGATCTTTAATCCAACTAAATATATTTTTCTATGGCGTAAGGTAGGGGTCTAACTTTATTATTTTTTCCCCTTAATCAATAGCCATTTGCCCCAGCATCTTTGGTAACAATAATTGCCTGTCCTCTAACAATTTGAAATGTTATCTTTACCATAAATAATTTATTTTCCAAATCTATTTGAATCAGTTTCTGGATTTTGTTCCACTAATCTATTAGTTTGTTCTCGTGATTACCATAGTTTTTAAAATCGCATAGCTCTATAATAACTTTTAAAATCTAGAAAGGCAGACCTTTTATTTTCTTTTCCAAAATTTTCTTTGCAAATTCCAATTTTATTCTTCTCACGTGAACATAAAAGTCAGTTTTACAATTAAAACAATCTTTTAATATCCATATAAAATGATTTTAAATAAATAACTCTTGCCTACACATTTTAATACTTTCCCTGAATTTTGTACATTTTGTGTTTAGGGTTCTTATTAGTTTTTTATTGATATGCAAAGAGCCTGGGCTTTAAAATCAGGGAGCACTGGGCTTGACTCCAGCTCTGCAGTTTGCTAGCTATGTGAACTTGAGCATGTTATTTAGTCTGCCAGCCCAGCTCCCTTCTGTAAAGTAGAGATAATAATGCTCAGAGAGCTGTTGTGAGTTTTACATTATTTTATTTATTAATCTGTTAATTGAGTTAATATGCTTCCAAAGTTATTTTATATGAAATTGCTCAGCATACAGTGATTTGTTGGCTCCAAGTAATTAGTTTAGTTAGTGAGAGCCATAATTGCTTTTAGGCATTTTCAAAGATAGGATATCTGAAGTATTTTCAGATGAAATAACATGATACCTGCAATTGTTTCAAAATAATCTGGAAGGACAGTGAAAGGTATAGTTGAAACAAGATTAGGGTCCACAAAGCTTCTTTCTGCTATATGTTCACTTTTGTATGTTTGGAAATTCCCAAAATAGAAAGTTGGTTTTTTTAAATGCATCTTTAAAAACTTAAAAATGACATAGTATAACATTTCTAAGTGGAATAGTATGTATTTATTATATTATTCTCTGAACGTTCCTGTATTTTGTTAAACCTCTCGAAAAGAAAGAAAGCAAGGAGGGAAAGAGGAAGAAAAAGAAAAAACTAGAACAAGAAATAGAAAAAGACTTCACTGTCTTTTTCTATTTCTTGCCTGTATGGTGAAACACAATCAACCCCTCACTATTTTAACACCAACTTAAAAACGTAAAACATTTAAAGAGATTTCAATTAATATAAAAAACAATATGTAATAATTAAAACTATTCATCAGCAGACCTAGCTCCTGTGTAATTTGCTATCACCGATCCCTGGAAGGGGTTAATTGGGGTTAATTGACTTCTGGGGTAACTTGCAACTTTGATTCTATAAACCTGACTTTTTTAGTTTATAGCTTTCCTTCTCTTTTGAAACTAAGATAACAATCCCCTATACCTTTGTAAAATTGATTGCTCGGTAAAGAGTTATTCATTTAACAAATATTTATAGGCATCCCAGAGAAATAGGACAGTGTCATTGGCAGTGTAATGAGGAAGAGAGGTGGCAGGAAGATACATAGGTAGAGAAATAATTACAGAATTGAACAAAATGTGACTGAGCTATGTTCAGTCTTTCAAGTACATAAGGACTTAACTCTGGGGAAGTGAGGAAAGACTTTGAAGAAGTGACACGTGGGCTGATTCTGAAAAAGGCTTTAAACAAATACTGATTTATTTTTCACCCCATAGCAGCAAAAGTTGTATGGCACATCCACACAATGGACCTCTGTAGAGAAAGATGTTAACTAGAACAAAGGAGATTCTCTGTTTGTAAATAATGTGGAACTTCTCTATCTGTAAATAATCTGGGACTATCTCCAAGAAATAAATATCAGGTGAAAAGACCTTAATACAGTACTATGAATGTACAATGTCTTTACCATTTTTGTGGTGTACTTTTTATTGACTGTATCTTTTAGGAATTTATTTGGCTGTATATAACAGAATTCTAACAAATAGTAGCTTAAAGGAGTGCAGTGTTACTTATCTCGCATAACAAAAAGTCTGGAGATGGGCACATTGGGGCTGGTGCAGGCTTCAAAGAAGTCTTCGGGCCCAGGCCCCTCCTTCCCTCCTGCTCACCATTCTTTGGTTGGAAGCCCTCGAGAATCCTTCAGAACCTATGTAACTCTTGATAACCAATGTCACTCCAATAAGTCTAACAAAAGTATTTTTTTTTAAAAAAAAGAATCCTTTGGTTTCTACTGTGCCTCCAGGCAGCTGGGCCACATTCCATACAAAAGGGGAAAGCCCCAAATGCCAAGGGTGCACAGCAACTGAATCTCTCCCCTTATATCGGGAACTCAGTGGGTTTCTCAGAAACCGTACCTAGTGAACTTCTACTTACATTCACTGGCCAGACTGTGCTATATGATCACTTCTAGCCTCAGGGGATCTTGGGGAGGTGAGTGTTTTCAGGTGAGTACATTGTCACTCCAAATATAATCAAAGGTATTTTAGTAGCGAGGAAGAAAAGAGTGACGCGGTAACTAGCCCTGTCTGCCATCCTCATTTTTAAAGCTTAGAATGCTAAAAAATAAAAAAGAAAAAAGAAAAATGGAGAAATGTTGAAAAAAAATTGATCACCACAGATGAAGTTGTTTAACATAATTGGAAGAAAGTAATTTGGTGAAAATTCTTTTGAAAACATCGATTAATCCTCTGGGTTACATCCAATGTGGTAATTATTTCCTTACTCTGATTACTTAACATATGCGGTATTCATCTGTGTGACTCTTTCCAGTCAAGATTTAGCATGACAAATACCCGAGTACTAAAGCATATGTACATAAAATGGCTGAAGACTTTTATTTGAAATAATTTTTAAAATTAAGTACATTGAAAGTTTACTAAATCGCTTTGAGTGGCTAAAATAGGAATAAGATAATGAGAAGACGATACTTTCAGCTTATTTCATACTGCTTCTCCGCTGTACACTAAATTAGACTCTTGCACAATGTGATCTGGAGTTGTTTATCAGATGATAAAATCTTAGAAGTTAAGAGCACAGTACTAGATAGTGGAATTGCAAGACAGATTTCAAGGAGACCAATCATTTTATTTCTACTTCCTATAGAAATATAGGTACAATGATAAAATAATTTGGTCTTTTTTTTAAAACAACTGCCAATCCAGGTAATATTTGAAAAAGCCTCAAATCTTAGAATTTTAAAACTGAATATTAAATTTTAGAACTGAAATCCCCGAATCTTAGAACTAGAAGGGACTGTTTTTCCATTGATGCAAAGACCAAGGACCTGAGTGTTTATTACAGGATGTCCAACCTTTTCGCTTCCTTGGGCCACATTGGAAGAAGAATTGTCTTGGGCCACACATAAAATACACTAACACTAATGATGGCTAATGAGCTAATAAAAAGGTTTATGTGTAATTTTCATGTTTTCAGAAAGTTTACGAATTTGTGTTGGGCCACATTCAAAGCCGTCGTGGGCCACGTGCAGCCTGCAGGCCACTGGTTCAACAAGTGTGGTTTAAGGGATTTGCCCACAGTCTGATGTTATAGGTGGAAGTAGAACTGTTATCTAGATTTCTGATTGGGCTAAATCACTTGATTTGGTTCTGACTAAATGATTTAGAGACAAGTTGATTATTTTTCCCCAGTTCCTATGAACAAGAGTCAATCCTATTCATAATATACTTTCTCCCAGCAAAGTTTTCTTTCTTAGTGCTTAGAACTTAAGGATAGAAATTGGACAGATTTGTGGTGAGTATATAGTTTTGGTAACATTGGTAACTTTGCCTACATCCCCCTCTCCCTTTATTTACTATTCATTAGGTAAATAACCATTTTAAATTATCATTGATGATGAGGTGACTCTGAGTTCCAGCCTTGTCCATTATAAACTGAATGTTCTTGACCAGGTATTTAACCTCTCCAGACCTGCTGTGATTAGAATCCCAAGTAGATGATATAAATGGGAGTTCTTTAAGTAAATGGTGGGCACTGTACAAATTATGGGTTTTCACTTTCATTATTAGCATTGTTTTTATTGTTTCTATCCATGTGGCATTTAAAGATTGCAAGTTATTTACTGAATGCTGTTTTATGATTATAGATTCTTTATTAAAAGCTCACAATTATTCATTTTCATCCTTAGGGTAATTCAAAACACCTGCAATTTCTTGCTTGCCTGCTTATTGCTTTCCTAAGCTGAACTGCGTGAGAGATTTCTCCAGTGCTTAACCCTTCTCGAGTTTTATACTTGCACATAATCTCATTGTTCAATTTTTGGGAAATGTAACAATATGGATTTTTATAGTGAATGGGTTTGTAAATTAGAAAATATTTGCAGGGTACTAATAAAATACATTATTATTCCTTTCTTTTAGTTGCTTTTTTAAAGAATAATTTTAAATGTTAACTCCCGTTTAAAAGTATTTTCTGTTATTTAGCAGTAGTCTCATAAGCCTTCATCCTCTGTGATTTTCTATGGGATATGATGATATTTAAATCTAAACCTTGAATTTATTTTTTCTTGCATTTAGAATTAATCGACATAATGTATAAAAGTACTTAGCCTAATGCTTGGCACAAATTACATTCGCACTTATATTCAAGTTCTATTAGATACTAGTAAGGATTCTCAGAAATCCTAACATTGCAGAGATGGGAAAGTTACGCTGAGAACAAAGTAAACTGAACTGTGAAGGATAGCCCTCCACTGGCCAACTTCTCTGGGAATCCTGGTAACTCATGGGATAGAAAGTGCAGAACGTTACAAATGTTACATAGAGAAGGAAGATGTCAAGGTTTATTTGTAGATGTGGAGAGGCCTCTGTTAACATAATGAGTCTTTTTGCAAGGGTCATTGACGTGAAGTTGCAACCAAACCAAGTGTCATCACCACAATTCTGTCTTTAGCTCCACGATGTTTCCTTCAGCTAAAAACATAGTAAGTCATCTCTGAGTTCGAAGCGTTCAGCAAACAGGGACAAGCTAGAGCCACAAGAAATGTACACCCAGTTTCTATGACATACTTGGTAATACTGTCTTAGCTAGTAGAGCCACTATATGATCATATACTGCAACACAAATTGGATATGGTGGAACCTGTCCCTTGTAGGCAAAGTCACTCCAAAGGAATGAACAGATGAGTAATCATCCTATCTGGTATAATACTGAATTGTTTCAAAACCAACTCATAGTCAGTGTCAAGTAAATGCTCTGTGTACCCATTAAAATATGACATGATCAAAGAAATGAAGTACATTTGACACCTTCAACAAAAAAGCAACAGACTTCAAAATGCTAAGTGAAATAGGTCAGACAGAGAAAGACAAATCCCATATGATCTCTCTTATATGTGGAATCTAAAAACAAAACAACAAAAAACCTGAACTCATAGATACAGAGAACAGATTTGTGGTTGCCAGAGGCAAGGAGTGGGAGGTAGGTAAAATGGGTGTAGGTGGTCAAAAGGTAAAACTTCCAGTTACAAAATAAATAAGTCACGGGGATATAATGTACTACACATGGTGACTATGGTTAATAACACTGAGTTGTAAATTGCTAAAAGAGTAGATCCTAAAAGTACTCATGATAAGACAAAATTGTGTAACTATGTGGATGGATGTTAACTAGACTTATGGGGGTTATTTTGCAGTATATACAAATGTTGAATTATTATGTTGTACACCTGAAACTAATAAGTTATATGTCATTCATATCTCAATTTTAAAACATTATTAAAATGCAACAACCTAAAAAGGAGACTAATCTATAAATATTTTATTGTTGAAAACTGAAGTCTGGCATTAATGATAAGATGGCATTCTTGACACTTAGGCAAGTCTTACCTTTATGTTTTAGTCAAAGAAGTTTGGCAGAGATCACAGAACTTATCCATACTGCTCTCCTTGTACACCGTGGGATAGTAAATTTAAATGAATTGCAGTCTTCTGATGGGCCACTGAAAGACATGCATTTTGGAAATAAAATAGCTATCCTGAGTGGAGACTTTCTGCTAGCAAATGCCTGCAATGGACTAGCTCTGCTACAGAACACCAAGGTAAAACTGGGCGGTATTTGCTTGTGTCTGGGTGGCCTTTAGATGGCTCTTGGTAGACTGCAGGAGCCACTGAGGTCCATGCACCCTGCTGCCCCAAGCCCTCGGATGTAGATGCTCAGTAAGGTTGTGATGATGATGATAATGATGATGATGGTGGTGATGATGGCATTGTCAACACCACATAAAACTGGGAAATGCTAGGAAAGAATTCTGAAATTTTTTTTTTCTGATTACAGTTAAAATTATTTGTTAATTATAGGATAGTGTTAAATATTCAATGTAAAGAAGATATAAATAAATGTTACCTGTAATCTCACTATCCAGAAATAATTACTGTTAGTTAATATTGTGATGTATTTTCTTTCAGTCTTTTTTGTTTATTTGTACCTTTATATATGGATTTTTTAGTAACAGGTGAAAATGTGCATATATAAGGTTTTATTTTAATCCTGCCTATTTTTTCCCTCTTCATATTATGGTAGGGGCATTTTCATATGTTACTAACTTTTTAATGGCTTCACAGTATTCAGATATTTAGATGTAATATCGTTTATTTAACTTTCTCATTTTTGGACATTTAAGTTGCTTCTAATTCTTTTACCATCATAAACAGAGCTATAATAAACATGTTTACACATCAGTTTTCCTCATTCCAGATTATTTAAGGTAAATACCTAGAAGTAGTTCAAAGGTTTTAAACATTTTCAGTATTCTTGATACATATTACCAAACTGCTTTCTAGAAAGATTGTAAAGTTATTTCTTATATAATAGTTAGGATTAGGTATGACTATAAATTAACAGTGGCCAAAACAAGATAGGAGTTTATTTTTTCTCATGTAAAGTACCCAGAGGTAGGTAGTCCAACATTGGCATGGTGATTCTACAAAGTTAAGAACCCAGGCTCCTTCTGTCTTACTGCTCTGCCATTCCTTATCTTACCACTTTGTGGCCCAACATAGTTGCCATTGTGTCCTCACTCCAGTCAGTAGGAGGGAAGGAGGAAGAATGGCAGAAAAGGACAGGTCCCCTTCCCTTGAGGATCAAGTGAGTGTCCCTCCTGGTTTGCTTAGGTCAGTCTCGGTGTAAGTCTGCTGTCCCAGAATCCCATCTGACTAGCATTTGTCCTGGATTTTTTTTTTTTAAACAGAGAGTGATTGCTAATAATTACTTTAAAATAAGCCAGCATGGGTTTGATAAATCTTCACTTTACACTTTCAGCCTCTGCCTCAGTTTTTGTCTACTGTAGGCTAATAGTACGTGAAACGCATTTGCAGCATAGAGTTATTTTAAGATGTAGTATTTTTTTTAAAATTCATTTTTATTGTTAGACTTATTGGGGTGACATCTGTTAGCAAGGATTACATAGGTTTCAGGCATACAATTCTATAGTGCATTGAAGATGTAGTATTAAATCCAAAAGACAACTAGCAATAACTCATCTCTTTTCCCAACTCTTTCAGACACCTCCCAATCAAGGACAGAATGTGGGGCAGTTATTGATAGTGAATTATCTAGGGACAGTTCCTTTGTCTCAGGTCGGAGAAATATTTAACACTGCTGCCCCAGCTGGCCACTTGGGTGTATCATCTAGCTACACTAAGGCCCATGCAGCCTCCAAGAGTCACAGAGCCACCAGATACCAATTCAGAAACTCAATGGGAAACACAGTAAGTTACAGGTTGGATATGTATGAAATGCATATGGGAAGTCAAGGCTATGTAGAATGAGTAGAGAGCAGACTGAGTATGCTCACTTGTATAATGTAAAGCTATCACTATTTTATTGTTTGGCAACACTTTGTTTTTGCAATAAACCTTTGACAGCAGTAAGCTCAAAAAAGTAAAAGTATATGTTTTGTTATTTTAAAGTACTGGATTTTTGTTTCTCAAGGAAGTTGATAAGGAATGTGTAACTTGCACAAATTTGTCAACATTTACTATCCACTGTGGAGACCATAGTGGTATCACTGACCACAGGAAAATCAGAAGTGTCAAATCTGCTGAAAAAGTGTCAGAATCTACTTCCAAAGTTAGTAGTTACTTTAAGCCTTAGGAGACTTCCTGAAAATGATGATTTAACACATGTAGCTGCAGAAGGATTATATGCATACCACTCTGTGAACCCTAACTTTTATTTCATAACTACATCCAAGCAAGTGTCAATTCTACTAATTGAAATGGAAGCTCTTGGTTATAAAAATTTACGAATATTCTTTATAGTTGAGTCTCTGAACTACAAGATTTTAGAGGGATAACTGATGTTGAGTACAAATAACATGCTGGAGCCCAGCTGAGTGTGCTTTCTCTTGGTTGCCCATCATCAGTCAAATTTTAGAAATCTTTCTTTCCAACAGTGATATTGAACTTTGTTATAAATGAGTCATTAAAATTTTGGTGACATTTTGTTCAACATCAGTTGGAAATCATATCAAGGTCAACGAATGGAATACCAAATTTGAGAATTATTGTGCAATTAATGAAAACAGAGCTTCCATTGGAATTTTTCTCTATAAAAGCAAGGAAGGAATGGAACAAAATAAATAATAAGAATTCAAATGCTATACAAGATTAATATTTGCAATTCTACAATTGTGATTTGGAGTATTTCACCTTGAAAGAAGAATCTTTTTGTGGTCCTCCTATTTTGAATAAAGTATGTATTACACATGGATAAAATGAAATTAGATGGCCTAGATTTTGCAGCATCTAATTTTGGTGGAACGTTTAAAAGAATCATAGAGACAATTTATTTGACAGGTTTTGTCTTAGAAAAATATTTGTTGGGGGTTTCCCTGGTGGTGTAGTGGCTAGGCTTTGGCACTCTCAATGCCGTGGCCTGGGTTCAATTCCTAGCCAGGGAACCACCCCCTCAAAAAATATATATATTTGTCAAAGGAAGGTACTCTTCAGGAAGCAAAAAGATAGTACCTTGAAAATATGTGAGCTGCAATAGTTATTATACTTTTCAATATGGAAAAAATTAGAATTGATTATCTCCTCCACTTAGCAAACTTGCTCTGAGCTTACCAGGCAACTCAGAACCTGTAGAAAGAGAATTTTCTCAAAAATATTATGGTCTATCAATCAGAATCAATAGATGGCATCAATAATTTCAAATTAGTTAATCATAAAATGCAACTGTGAAGAATGTTACTGGCAGTTTTATTTTAAAAGGCCATATTTTTAAAAACGCATTCTTCAAAAAATGTCAATGACACATTTATTAGAGAAACAAATTAAAGTATGTGACTGTGTACCAAGAATAATTATTCAACTAGCTCTTTAATATTCAGATCATCAGTATAAAGAAGTTCTTTTTTGTTTTAATATGCATCAATATATGTTATTTTTATTATTTTTCAAATTTTATTTTTGCAAATAGTTTTTGAATAGACCTAGTTAACAAGTCCACTTATTATATTAAATAAGTTATTAGTATTAATTAATAAATACACATTTCAAAAAGTGTAACATTTTCATTATTTTAGCACACCCTCTCTCAGATGTCCTAGTTTGGATGATAAATTATGTAATGCCACCACTTTAAAGACATTTCTCAGAAGTTATTCAAGATCCTTCTGCTTACATTGGCCAGAATTTCATGGTATGGCACACCTAGCTATATGTGAGTCTAAGAAATGTAAACTTTATGATGGGTAGCACATACCCAGCCAGAACTCTGGAAGATACAGAGACTAGATAGTGGGAGACACATAGCTTTCTGTCCTACCTTCCCATCACACTTTTGGCTAGCACATATGTTTCATGGGACAGTTGGTTTTTAGGAAGTACAATACATGAAAAGTAAGCTAAAGAAATGAATCAGCCATATAAATGCAATAATAACAGATCATCTCAAATCTTTCTCCAGAAATTCATTACTATTTGGGCATTCCTTTTATTTTTATTCACTCTCAAATTGCTCTGTTTTCTGTGTGTAGACTGCTTTGACAGGTCTCACTAAATTCTCTCCTTTCCTGGAATTCACATGTTAGTGGAAAGCTGAGTGACCCATTGTCCGTGGAAGCCACTTTCTTTTTTTTTTTTTTTTTTTTTTTTTTTTTTTTTTTTTTTTTTTTTTTTTTTTTTTTTTTTTTTTTTTTTTTTTTTTTTTTTTTTTTTTTTTTTTTTTTTTTTTTTTTTTTTTTTTGCTTTTTGGTATGTGGGTAGTTCCCTGACTGGGAATCGAACCCAGGCCGCAGCGCCGACAGCGCCAGCGCCGAAGCCTTAAGCCACTACACCATCAGGGAACTCCCGAAGCCACTTTCTGACTGCATCGTTCATCTTCTCTCTTTACCTGCACCTGCTGTGGTCTGTGATGAACTTTGAGTCTTAGAGAAAGAGGAGGAGGTCTCAGACAGTGCAATTCTGCTACAGTTTCTGAGTGCCTTGAGCTGTACATGACTAGCTCCAGCCTCAAACACTAGCCACTCATGGATTAGAGCCACATATCCTGAGAGGAAGCGATGTTCGAGACATAATCATTAGGTCTACATTTTAGTAATTAGCCTTCATACTAGTCCCACCTTTTAAAAACATAGGCAAGGCTATTGCCTCTAGGCAAATTATTGTTTTTCTCTAATCATCAGTTTTAACTTACTTTAAGCTATTCTGATGAAATATTATATAAGGCTAAGATGGTAGTATTAAGTAGAAATATAATCACTCTATAATGACACAAACAAGTATTCACTTAACCACTTCACTTTATGGGAATAATATTTAATGTGTTCTTTTTTCTTAGCTAGCCTGTATCATTCACACATTCTTTCTTTTGGCGTGGTTCAAGTTCAGAGAAAATAGAGGCTTCACTCTCATCAAAATCAAATCAGATTCATAGCCTGTGAAATCCACTCTTGGTGTTTTGCATTCAGAAGCATCACTATAAATGTTCCAGAATCTAAGACCTCCACCATCTGCTCCATTAGGCACTAGATTTCAGTAGCACTACTTGATTTACATAAAAAAAAAATACTTAACATATCCAAGCAACAGTTCATCCTGAAACTCCTCCTTGAAATAAAAATGATCAGGCATTTTCCCCCACTTTTTGCACAGGTTTATACTTCTAGATTTGTGTTTTATCAGCCTTTGTCTGGTAAGGGATTTTTTTCCTTTTTAGGCCATGGTACTTTTTTTAAATTTGGCAGTTGTGGGTTGAATTGAAGATTTATTCTGTGCAACCCTTCTGTTCATCCAAAACATGAATCTTTTGCACCTTGTCCTTCAAAGGGTCATTGAGTTTCTGGAAGGTCAATTTAAAAAGAAATTGGCTCACTTTTTGTGAAAGATCTAGCGTACCATGTTCAGGGGTCCATAGTTGATTTTCAACAAATCTAGGCTTTTAGTAGCCCTCTTTTAATCATAATAGGTGATTTTCAAATCATGTGAACAGTACTTTAAACTGAGGACATTGGAAGAGGTCACCGAAGTGCTTAAAAGTCAAGAATCCTCTTTAATGAAGCAAATCTCCCATATTCAGAACCAGTTCCTTTCATTTAAATTTTGGGTGGTATTCCCATCAGAATATTTTTTTAAAGAAACTGACATTACATCTCTGAATAGGACTAATTTTATTAAGTGAGGTCCCAGAAGCTTAAGTTGATTGAATATAATACTAATCATTTAAATAGGGTTTTTAGGGGGCAAAAAGGAGGTGACAGTAAGTATTTCTTTGGGGCAGTATTAAGTTTTTTCTTAATTTCTCCACATATGGTTAATGTCTTGGTTAAGTTAGATTTCTATTTAATGATGTTTTAATTTCCTTTTATAAGAAAGAAAATTTTTCAACAATAGCAATGTAAATAGAGACGATGTGTGAGTAAGCAGGCCAAACTCAATACAGAATTTCCATAAATATATATATAGTGTGTCACCTTTTTTCCCTGCTTTTTCTTTGAAGGTGTGTATTTAACTTGGTAAGTAATATTAACATATTTGTAGCAACTTTAATTTTTTATGCCTTATTTGTTATATCAATTTCCCATTTGCTTGTGCTACTAGATTCTTGTCTGAATTTCCATGTGTTTATCTCTTCTTCTCCTGGGACAGACCATTAGATGAAGGGTTCTGCAGTCATATCAAATTCAAGAGCTTTTTATAATTGCCAAGGGTAAAATTAGCAAAGTCATTTATTCTCCCTTTGGCTTTTCCCTGAAGATATTAGGGGTCTTCATGGTAATTGCCTTAGGTAACACTTAGATTTTTAAATATCTGTTAAGTATAAAAGTTGGTATATTAATCCTCTTGTAATTGTCTTCTTACTATTATAACTATAGTCACATAAGTGTGAATTAACAAGATTTTGAATTCAAGCGTGAGTTTAAAAATTAATATGTGGGCTTTCATTTTTAATTATGGAACCTAAGGGCAACTTATTTTAGTACTTAACTGTATAAAGTCTCTGGACTAAGAAACCTCAGAATACTGCTTTTTAAGTCATGAATTCCCTAACTCCACTGAAATAAGTTGCTCTATATTATGTTCATGTAGGGAGAACATCACTTCATGCTGAAATGATGGGGGACCATGTCCAGGGGTCCATAGTTGATTGCATGTCAGAATCTATAATGTTAGTGTTTGAGCATCAAGCTATCAGTGAGACATGCTAAATCATTGGGGTGACATTATGAAGTGGAAGAGCACTGTGCTTTAGAAATCTGACCGTTCCAGGTTTTCCGTGGTCCTTGTGTTTATTTGCAGACTGGATTTTTATTTTAGGATGAAGCCACAGTGCACATAAGACTGTGTGGATTACTACTTGTCATCTTAAAACAAAACAAAAAATAGGGTTTTATTTTACATATACAGTGATAACCCTAGTAATTAAAGAATTGAATTCACAATGTTATTTTATCTTTTGTGTCCATTTTCATTTAATGGACCTATCACTAAACCCCTCATGAGAGACTGATCCTGAATCTTGTCTAAACACCCAAAACACTATCATGATGTCACTCCTGGGGGCTGTTCTATTAAGCATTAGTGATTTATATTTCAAAATAACTAGTGACACAGATGTACTCCTTACATAACTGATGCATTTCCTTATGTTAACTTTGTTTTCCTAAAGGCATAAATATGTTGTTTACAAAGAAGAATTTTGTTTGTATAAATATTCTCAATTTATACATACAAATCACCTCCTTTTACACCATCTATATATATTAATAAAGAGCCTGCTATTGGTTATTTTATTTCTGCCTCATCTGTTATATTAATTTTACTTTCAAATTTATGGTGAAAAGTGAGATCTAAACATGCTATACCATATGAAATTTAAGTTTTTCTTTATTACAGTTATATAAACATAGGCATTATTGTGACTTTGTGTGTTTATAGCCTTGCCAGCACTATTTTACTTGTGGAAATTATTGAATTAATATCTTTTGGCCTCTCTAGTTTGACACCCAAGATTAATGTTCTTTTCTACATGTAATCCACTCAAGTATAGATTTTATGACTGGAGTAAATATGTACAAAAGGTAAGTGGTATGTCATATATTATAACAGTAAAGGAAACTATCTTCATATCAGTTAAATAGAAAAATTAAAATGTTACCATAAAATAACAGTTTCAAAATCCCCAAACTAATTTTTCCACAATTTTTCTTATCATTTGCTATTAATTATATAGCTATATATTAAACAGACAATATATTTATTCTCTGAGCCAGCTACCTTGACTTGTAAAGGAAAAGTGATAAGTGATTAGTGTTTGAGAAGAGCACTAGCAATAATAAGACAAAACCATTATGTTGTTTAAAATTTTTTCTCATTCAAACCTTGAACTTTGCCCTTTTGGTGCCGTAAAGCAATGGAACCAAGTATCTTTTAGGCACAGAAAGGTCAAACGCCATCATGCAAAATGGACATTTCTCTGAGGGTCTGTGTCAAACCAGAAACCTGAAGACAAGGAAGAAGAGCAAGAAAGTATTTCTTCCATATCTCTGGCATCCATAGAAGCTCGTTTTAAAAAAAAGTCTTTGTTCAACAAAAAATGCATCCTCTGAGGAAGTGGGTAGAGTTGAACCCCACACCATGGTTGGTCATGAGAGGTAGAAATATATTGATTATAGCAATTTTATGGTATACTTAGCAACCTCAATTTTTGTAAATCCTTTTTCTGTTTTCTGGAAATAACATGAATTAAAACAGCTTTCCTCCCTCCATTGTCATTGACCTAAATTGCTATTTTTCTAAAACCCGGGGGAGAAAAAAATATCTATTTTCTAGCTTGAGTTATTCAGTACTGTTCTTTTGCCTTTCTAGTGATGTTATTGAAGGAACTTCCTGACTCAGGAGTTTATGAAAGTGCTGGGCAGAGGGACAGCTGGTTCCTCCCTCTGCATCCTCAGCTGCCTGGCCTCATGTCTCTTACCACCCACCATTTCTTGACACACAGTGGCCCTTTCTTTGTCTCTTACCGTTCCCAACTCAGTTGATTTTACATCAGGAAATCTCCAAAGTATATGCTATAGCATGTTTTTGGGTCTCACTTTTCAACTCTTTCCCCTAGTTTTTCATTCTTTCTCTTACCTATTATTTCAGAAAAATCACCATTCACCTTTTTGCCTTCTCCTTATTCCTTTCAAGAAGAAAAATAAACCAAGAAACTTTACTTGAAATTTAAGAACATCAGAGTAAAACTTGGTATATTCTTGTGTTAAGAAAAAGGAAAATTTTATAAGTAGAAATGAAATAGGCCTAAGATAGAACCAGTGGCTCTACTCTCATCCTCTTATTAAACCAAATTTACCTGTAGCTATCAATATTTAAATATCATTTTTATTATAGAAAACATTTCCTTTTTAGTTTTGTTTTTCCTATTTTGTGTAACTGCAGGTATTACGTAGAATAATTGTGGTTTTCTATTCTAATTGTGGTTTTTAATTGCAAGTATATGGTATTTCTAATTTATGGACTAACCAAGTTTTTCTGGGCTGTTCTGGGAACCAACCCATCATTTATATAACCTTGCATGTTGGGAAAATGTGCTAAGAGCTCCAAACAATTGACTTCTAGATGAAATTCCAAAATGCAGTGCACTTGTAATCTGGTACCTGCTATATTAGATTAAAACTGAACTTAAACACCATAAGCAAAAGAAAATTAAAGAGCATCCAGAAGTATTCATGTAGCTACTTTTCATTAGCAGCCACATATAGTTGAGTTGTATTGATATAATTTTAGTTTTAACATTTCCATCATTTTCTTGAATCCTCAGAGTTGTAAAGTCTCAACGAAAAAATTCACTCTAAGCCAAAATTGGCTTTTGGGTCCTTAACCCAAGAGCAAATTTTATTTATTTAGCAATAGTGATTGGGGAACAGCCCTTTTCTGGCAGCTAATGACCTACTGGAGGACTTCTGTGCCCAAGGCAAAGCTGAAGGCCATTAGCCCAACAGGTCATTAACTGACAAATGCCTGACCCTGAGGTCATTTCTGATATTATAAACTGTGAAAACATTAAAGTGGGTTTGTTGGAAAGTATGGCTCTGCCAAGGAAGTTTCTTTTTAAGCATTTTGGAAAATGCATTAAATTGTTTGTTAGTATTCTTGTGGTTTAATTGTCTTCCTGTAGGGTCATTTTCACTATGCATAATAGCAAGTCAGTCAGATACTAGTAAACACCAAAACTATACTGTATGTCCAATTTTTAGTTTTTAAAGGACAATTTCTCTATTTAGAATATCAGATTAACTACACACAAAGCTACAAAGAAGTGAAAAGAGCCCAGAAGTAAGTAGACTTCATTCCTTTCCCTGGCTTCTTTTTTTTTTTTTTTTTTTTTAGTGAGCCATTTGACATTGTATAGCTCATTTTACCTCTTAGAATTCCAAGTTCAGATCTGTTTTCTCAGACCATATAGCTAATGTCTTAATTAACCCAGTTTACAAATGAAATTAGAAACTTCATAATGTAGAATATTCATATTTATTAAAATTTTTACCAAACATTTAAAAATAATATTAACATTTTTTAATGCTTGCTATGTAGTAGGCACTGTTGTAAGTGCTTTATGTGTATTAACCCATTAATCCCTCCTGAGGTACAGGAAAGTGTTAAATAATTTTTTAAAGATAACTTCTACTAAATGATAGAACTGCTATCAAAATCCAAGCAATTTGGCTCAAAAATCCTTTGTTAACTAAAACAGAAAAACTAACAAGCCAGCAAAGAACCATGATAACTTTTTTGCTAGCAATTCTGCAGTTACTAATCCTGGAATTTCTACCTTAAACAACTAGTAGTTTTAAATACTGGAACGAATATTTCAATGCAAACATCAATAAAAGCTTTATGAAACATTTTAGTTTCATAAAAGAACTAGTAGGCAAAAGCAACTTTCTGAGCTTTCTTGTCTGTAAAAATAAAGGCAGATTATCTTCATCCCCTATATTCTTGTTAGTTCCACTATTCCATAATTCTAAGTGTTGTTGTAAAGAGTCTAAACCTACATATAACCAGATCCTGAATATGGCATGAAATATGAAGGAATACAAAAGAATCAAGAAAAATTGTTAATAAAATCAGAGGTGTAATAGAAAATCCAAAATATTTTTAAATGTCGGAGATCTAGAGATTTATATGCATATTTCAGCAATCTAAGGCAATACCCTAAATTAATGAACTAATAACTTTTATGGCAGATTTGTGATGAGACACTTATATGGCTTCATTTGTTCAAGACTTTAAAAGCTACAAAGTGATATACAAATGTAAAGTTTTGAAAATAGTGATTAAACAAAGTGGTAACTGCACATTTGTTTTGAAATAGTTATGATTGATACAGCTAATTCACATGTGAGAACAGTATTGGTAATTTAACAAAAATTTTTGCATGTGTTGTGCTAAACATTGGTGATACCAATTTAAAAGCTAATTGTGTGTCTTTATAAATTAGAGAATTTCTTACCCAAGGGTATCCAGTATTTGATTCAAGAGTACAATGCAACCAGTCTCAAGTTTCTACTACCTGATTTTTTTGAAGGAGGGAAAAAAAGATTACCTAATTTTCTAGAGCATAGTACAAGTACAACCAAGTTATTTTTAGAATTCCATTAAATCTCAGATTTTGGAGGGCTGCAAAAGGAAGGTACTTGGAAGAAATACAGTTTTAAGATAAGATGCGTAGATTTTACTGCATATGATTCACGCTTTTATTTCTGTGGCTGCCTTTGAAGTGCAAACATTGGAGATGTCTCTAAATTACAAACATCTGCCTTTTAATGGGGCCCAATTTAAAGAGGAACTGGTTGAGCTGAAAAGTGAACTGTGTTACCCACAAGACATGGTATCTTGGAATTTTCAAGATGTATGTGTAAATCCCAGAAAAATCCTGAATTTTTTTTTTTTTTTAAATGTGGGTAATTCCCTGGCTGGGAATCGAACCCAGGCTGCAGCATTGACAGCGCTGAAGCCTTAGCTACTACACCACCAGGGAACTCCCAAATCCTGAAATTTTTAACTCTTTGTCCACATGTGGTCTCAGCCAATTTGTTTTTATAAATCTTGTAGGATCAAAGCTAGGGTCAACATTAGTGATTTAAACCAAAAAGAATGCTATGCACCTAACAATATACCCCATAGGACCCACGGATGATTCTGTTTTATCCTGCCTCCTGCCTCTATTTACATTCTGTTAATTTAGTTGCTTTGGTATAAAATGATAAAGAAATTAACATCTTTACAAACATATTTCTGAATAACAGTGTTGCATGTCAAAAATTTGGGGACTTAAAAAATTGGGGGACTTCGTATGCAATTAAGGTAGCTAATGAAGGTATGAGCTATACATAATATGTATCAGCATGATATAAGATAATGTTTCAAACCACTGATCACATCCTGTTCATTGGAGAGTGATGGATCAATTTAGCAAATCACTATCAACACTTTTGTTTAATGGTCTACAATAGAAAATAGAGGTATCATGAAACTTTTCACTCATTTTTATACATATGCATATACTTCATCATGATTAAAATATAGTGCTTACTGCAGGTTACAATTTCAAAATTTTGAAAGCCAATACTATTAGCAGTATTCTAGCCAGTTGAATGAAATAGAGTACTATCATTCTGGGGTTCTGACGTTTCACATTGTGAACTTGTGTTTCTCAAAGATGGCATTAACTTTTCGGTAAAATCACACGTGGAACACGTCACTTAACATCACTGAGCAGGCCCTCAAATGAAGCAGTGAAAGAAAAATGGAGATTATCAGCCACATGGGGGAAAGTGGGCAGACCACTGAAATGGCAGACATATTTCTCTCAGAGGAAGTTCAGTCAGAACAAGGTGTTAACAGTGCCACTAAGACTGTAATAATGTAGAACATCCTGAATACAACAGACTTCATGTGCAGCAATTCCCATATAGAAGAAGGTGGAAAAATCATACAACTGTTGTATAATAATGCCAGAATTGCTTTTTCCCTTCCATGAATATGCATTCAATTCTCACCAACTATTTAGTTTTTGTAGTAATGCCAGATATTTGACACAACCAACATTTGGTAACCTGCAAGAGAGTATCTCCTTTATTTCTTAAGAAAAATTAATCCTGATATAAGCATTTTAAATTATCTGCCATTTTTTCAGGGACTTAATCACTGTTTAAATAAATAAATGATTATTTGTCATTGTTCAGTGACAGAAGTCCAAGAACCATGCACCTTTATTCAAAACGTGAACACATTTTTTGACTGCATTTTTACTGTTAGTAAAAAAAAAGTTCACATTTTTAGCTTGTTATGAATAAAAAAAATGTAAACTGCTGCATCAGGGTGCTTACTGTTGATGAAGCACATACACCTCTTACCTAGATAAGCAAACTGAAGCCTAAAGAAGTGACACGGCTGGCCCAAGGTCACACAGCTCATCTGCGTATCAACCATCCAAGTGATCAAATACAAATTAATGGCCCTTATCTTTATAAGGCTATAACTGCTTTCATTAGTACAGTACCAGGCACATAGTAGGCTATGTATTATGTAATTATGGAATAAGTGCACTCATCAATAACAATATTAAATTCCAACACTCCATATTCAAGCCATTTTCCTGAACTTTTCTATGTAAGTTTTATCAGTTGTGATTTTATACTTTTCTTTAGGTTACTGATTTTCCTGAAGCCTTTTCAACAAATGTTACCAGTAGTTAGAGTTTATAAACCAATGTATCAGCTGTTCTAAATTAAAAATTAAGATTATCAATTTGCTTAGTTTTTGCTGCACCTGTCCTACTGGTTCTGCCATTTCTCTCTGTGCTCTTCCCCCTTAGCCAAAAAGAACTTCCAGCTCACTAGAACAGATTGCCATCCCTCCCACAAATAAGCTCGGCCTTAACACATTTGGCAGCTATGAAAGGACTCCCTTCAAAAAGCCAAGTTAGAAGCTTCCTCCAGAACTCCTGTGAGTTAGTGGTATGTTTATTGCAGCAGACCTTTCATCATTGTCTTTACTAAACCTGGTCTTTGTCTGATAGGAAGGAGTGGAGAGAACCATCCTTTTGTAGATGTCATCAATGGCTTTATTAAAACCACTCATTTATATTAATCAGCATTGCAGATAAGGGCTCATCTGGGATGTTTGTGCCCATGTGGGGGGTGAGTAGATCCACCCCCGATTTGGCCACTACTGCTGCTCCTTGTGTTCTTCCGAAGTTGCTTCTCCACTGAGGCTGCCAGCCTGGAAGCTGTGGCTGAGCACTGGGGACTGAATCCACCTGGATGCAGATAGTTTGCTTAAACCCGATTTATAAATGAGAAGGTGCTCTACAAATGTCATGCGTTACTATCGGTCTTGGTACGGGAGTGCACTGCTCCTTAGCCATTCGCTCTCTACCTTACCTTAGTAAGGTCAGTCTTTCCATCTTTAAATGCATCTCTCATACTTTTTCATGTGTATGAAGAGAAACTAAAGAGTGACACTAACTGGTCTGGTTACCAGTAACAGGCTGTTCAGTATCTGTTATCTATAAATGTATTTTTCAGTAAGATCTTTTCACTGACAATATAGGTTTTGTGTCTTAAAAAAAAATCTTAACAATATCCCTTCAACTACCAAAGCTCTTTGTAAAGAATATATTTACATTAAATCCATCTTTTGTTCCTCCCTGGATGTATGTGAGAAATAATTCTTTCCCAAGGGCGTTTTTACCTTTGCCACTGCTTTATGCATTGCTGTTTGTTCCTGGGTGTGTGTGGGGGCGGGGGGGTGGGAAGGAGTGCAGTAAATTTGTGTGTAATTAATGCCATCAGCACTGCAGATGTGTGCACACAGGATTGTTTCCTTTGCTAGCAGCTGTTAAGAGTAGTAAAGGCTGGGGGGCCATGTGTTCATTTGCCTCCTAAATAGAGTGATGGCTCACATGTTGTCTTGTCATTCCACACTGTAGTGAAAGCTGTCATTAAAATAACCTTTCCAGCACCAGTTTTTGAAAGAAGACTATAAATCTGTAATAACCTCTTTTGTTTTTATATACCAAGCAAATTAAGTAACCTATTTTAAGTGAATTAAAAGGCAATGGCACTACTTTATTACATCAATTCAGTTTGCTGGCTTTAATTGAACCACATTAGTTTATAGTTAACATTTTTCTAAGGATTTAGTTGTATTTTACTTTTAACTTAGGGTAGGTGCTCCTTTCCTCAAACCAGAATGTTCTGGTTTACTAGTTAGATATCTACAGCTCTGTTGAGTCTTTTCCATCTGTCAAATGCTAACTGACAGTACTCCTGAATCACATTTATTGAGAAAGGCACAACTTGTCTACACAGAATGCAAACCACCACTGACGGATCTCATTTCTGCTAATCCAGGAACTATTGATTAATATATTCCATAAATCAATATGTGGGCACAGCTTAGCATGAAGCCTCCCTGAGACCAAAAGCAGGGTATCTTCTCCCCCCATGCAACTAGGTTTATTCTTTTATCTCATTATTAAAGCAGTATAATAAAAGGAGGGAGAAAATGTAATACATTGCAAATTTAAGCAATTATAAATTTAAGCAATTCAAAAAAGTTGAATTCATTTAAATTAAAAATCATGCAGAATCTTGTTGCTCATTATCATCATGATTAATATTTTGTTGTCTCTCAGATTTCATCTCTGTATATATAAATACATAAATTGACCTCATTTTTGTTTTAAAAATACCTATCATGCTATTCTGTTTTGTAATCACCTTTTTTTCCTTAAGAATACATTCCAGACATCTTTGTATTGCAGTGTGAGGATGTTTTTTTGTTTTGTTGGTCATTGTTTCCTTATTATACCCTACTTCCCTTGGTTTCTATTTTTTTATACTGAGAATTATATTATAGCTCAGGGCAGAATCATCACAACACCTTTTTTGAAATTACACATTACTTTAGTTTTTCACTTGAAAAATCATTGAATGGTAGTTACCCTTGCCAAAAGATAAAGAATGATGCAATCACATATTCCCCAGAGATTGGTGAAATTTGTCCTTTAAATGAACTGTTTTAAGTTCATTCCAAAGGTCAATTATATCAGATCTGTGTGTTCACATTCAGGTGCATGTGGATACTGCCTATGCCTTATCTTTGGTGCAAGGCTGGTATTGCTGTACAGCCAAATTTACACATATGACACAAATTGAAGAGAAAAGTATTCATGCCTTTGCATGTACAGGTAAGCAATTCTGCTGTTCCCACAACCTCCAGAAATGCAGAAATGAAGAAAATTATCTCCTTTTGGTTTATTCTTTAAACAGCTAAAGTAAATTCTGTAACACTGATGGTGACAATCATATAATCTCAAGTTGTTTCAAGATACGAAAAGTGACTGTTACAGAGATCTCCGATTTTGGTTAAAATCGTCTTTTTGCGTGCTCTGTTGTTGAATTAAAACCCACTTTCTTCTCAAATGTTTGGCCACACAAATTTAAAAACACTGTAATCTTGGTTTCCATACTTCACCCTTCACCTGTCCAAGGCTTATGTTGAATATAGAGTAATAATGTAGAAGTATAGAAGAGTAGTAAGTTAACACTTGTGGAGACTTCTTACGTTCCAGATGTTCTTCTCAGTGCCCTGCATATTTACTCATTAGAGAAGGAGGTGATGTAGCCAACCAGTGCCATTATTTGTTTGATGCAGCTGTGCACTTAAACCTGATGCCATTCTGAATCCGATAAGTATGAATTATTCCTAAGCATTAGAGCCCTCCAAGATCCAGAGCTCAGCAATGTGATCTTTAATTGACCCATGTAAGACTTTGCCAACTGGTGGGGTGGGCTACAAGTCATAATGGTTTAAAAAATGGAAATGGTTTAAAAATAGAAGTTGTTTCATTATGATTCTAATTATTGGAACCAGTGAGGACTGGGTACAAAAAGTTTCATAAAGAAAGTAATCAGTAGAGTTCAGACAAAAGGAAAGGTCCATGTGAAAAGAAAAGATTACCAAAAGAAGTATTTTTTACATTTAAATGAATAATTATAAATAAACAATAAGATTTGCATTTTTAGAAGCTCAGAATCTTAGAACTGGAAGGGACGTTAAGGAATTATATTTTGTATCTCCTCTCATTTTATTTTTTTTCTCTCATTTTATAGTTGAGTAAACCAAAGGTCAGAGAAATTTATTGATTTTCCCAAAATCTCACAATGAAATAAGTAACAGGCTTTGAAGCATTACAGAATCGAGATTCTCTGGCTCCTAGTCCTCTGCTCTGTTTCATTACAGTCCAAACTGTTGGGCTTCTGAGGGCGGGTAACACTGAGGTTCTTTTAGCCTATCTTCTTTTTTTTAGTAGAAAGTGTTTACTTACCCCTCCACCCACCCACCCCCAACCTCTCAATCCTCCCCCCAAACCCTCCTTCCCAAGGCCTGAGAAACGGAGGTTCCTGCATCTTTCTCCTGGTTGCTTTCACCTAATGCACCAAGAAGTCTGGGCCTTGGGCTCTTAGCCTAAGGAAGTCTGGCATTTAGACTTCTCAATTCTCCTTTGACTGCCGTTATCCTTGCTACCATTTTGGGTTGCTTGAACAAATTATTCCTTAAGAATCTGAAGAAGAAAAATGTTATTAAGCAAGTGCTTTCTTATATTTTAGCACAATAAGTATCGAAACAAGTGATAGTAACCCATATAATGAAAAAGAGAAGATGAGTTTTGGGAAAGTCTGCGTGGCTGGTAGCTCTGTGGTCTTTCTAGAAATAGTTGTGATTTTAAAGGAGATTGATACTTAAACACATCTCTCTCGGGTATAATTTTAAAAGTAAACATTTCAGTCCACGGAGAGAGATGTGTGTGTGCACTGGGTAAGTCCCCTTGTCTGAAACACATTTCAACTCGCTGAGGCTATTCCTGCTTTTCATAATCTCTTATATCCTGGGTTTGTAGCCCATGGTAGCCCAAAGCTTTTTCCTTCATTGTCATTGCCTGTGAAAGGAAGGTGTACTCTGCTCAAGTAAGGATGGCCATTTAGAAGTATAGGTCATTTATAAATTATGAAATTACAAGTACAGGTATGCCTGTGTTTACTGATTGTATTAAGAGAAGAATGACAGAATAAAATGTTTTTGCTGCATCTGCCTGGTCTGGAATTTCAGGGAAGTAATGGAACACTTGGGTTATCCAGAGCCAGATCCATTGTTAAAAGTTCATGCCATCATATTGACTCTTAGGGTCAGACTTTCTCTTTATAAATCCCTCTTCACTTTACCAGTGCTGGTCTCAGAGCACAAACTGTTTCACAAACCATAACATTTCTTAGTTGAGTGATTGATCTGTATTATATGTCCAGCCATCAGGGGAATCTTGGGATGTTGCTTATATAAACTGTAATCCAATCTGATGCTGAGCATTTAGTTACAGTCTTTCATAGACCTATTGGCGATATCCAATCCTCCTGGATTTGGGAATAGGGCTTATCTGATACCTTTAGGGGAAAAATCCATTCATTTTTCTCTCTTTCCCACTTAAATAACACATCTGGTAATACTGTAGGATCATTGTCCTTCCAGTTCCTTTACAGCTCATATTGCTACAATATTTCTTGAGTATTTGGTTACTAAAGGGCAATGTGACTTAAAAAAAAAAAAAAAAAGACAATATAGGTCTTAGAAATTAACCCATTTGCAGAGCTAGAAAAAATATGCCTTTAATCAGCAAAATGTCCCTATCAGCAGCCTCATGTGTGTTATTCAGTATGAATGTAAATATAAATTTGGAGGTAAATGTTCATCTGTTAAAATTTTAAAGCAAGTCTTTCTATAAATTAATGTAATTTGTCTCTATGAAAATGTTTATAAATCCAAGGTACCTGAAATTGAAGTATCTTGTTGTTTGGGTCTGTATCCTTTGGTTTAATAATGTCTTCAATTACAAGAATGATAAAAGCTGAAACAAAATCCTTTAATTCAATCAGAACTGAGCTAAATTTTAGGAAGCAAAGACTGGGAATCAGATACAAGACTGCATAATATTGGAAGCTAAATATACAAGATATTAAAACTTCATAAGAAGCAGATGGGATTACCTTGAGATATTCTTGTTCGAAATGGCTGCAATGAACATTATAATAAAAAGCACTCTTTTATCTTTTTGAATTAAGATAGTTTATGCAAACAAGTCCAAATTGTACAGTAGTTCCAAAGAGACCATTTACTGTTTTCTGCTTGTTTTACATTTTGGAACAAGTTCAAAGCTTTTGATTTTGCTTGATTTTTTTTAATAGCCTGAGCCTTGAAAGTAATACATATTTGATGAATGTGATTTCAATATTATGTTTCTGTAAAAATTTTCAGGTGGGACTATAGGTATGTTTGACCCAATGTCCCTACACAGAATATATCCACAGTGCATTTTAAGTACAACAGAATGAACACATTTGAAAGGTTAACCATCCTTTTGTTTTTGCCTATTTTTCTGTATTAACTATGAAAATTAGCATTATAATGGCTCCCAGAATGGGGATATTGAAAAAGTATCCATCTGACAGAAATAAACATACAGAAAATAAATTGGGCTAAGCTTTCATTAGTTATCTGAAATTAAAGCTTATGTTCAAAATGGCTATTACTGGATTTTCATGTATAATAGTGAAATGCTATGCTTATAAGATTTTTTTTTACCTTAATTATGACTGAAAAATATTGGATCACAGCTCTTAATATCCAGGTGGGCAGTGCCATTTGCCAGGGCCTTTAGTATAACCCTGGTTTTTCTTCCTTTCAGACACAAATACTGCCTTGCTACTAAGCCTTCTGAGGCATTCTGAGGTAAAAATAGATACGTTTTTTTTTTAATTGTTTCTTTTTTTATCTTTTTTTTTTTTTTTTTTTTTTTTTTTTTTTTTTTTTTTTTTTTTTTTTTTTTTTTTTTTTTTTTTTTTTTTTTTTTTTTTTTTTTTTTTTTTTTAGGTTGTGGAACTTTTAGCAAGTGCCCTTATGGACTTGGTACAAGGAGTATACCATGAAAATTCTAATTCAGCAAAGGTAAGAATTTTGTAGTCATTATAAAATGTTAGGTTAAAAACCCTTGTGGCAAAACTAGGATTGACGAGCAAAAATGTCATTTTTGTTTTGTGGTTAAATTGCACATGACATTTTTTTTTTTTTTAGATTAGTGTTTTGGCTACAAATTCATGGCCATACGCTTAGTACATAGCAGATTTAGCCAATTGAAACAACCTCTTATCCTCTAGCTGGATTCACAGTCTGTTCAATCTGCAGCAGCCCAGTAGACACCAGAATTTTGCTGGCTGGCAGGTAGTGCTGTCACAAGGCAAGCAGGATGGAGGAACAGCTCGCACTGAGGTGACAGGGCCTAGCCTTTCCCCAGAGGAAGAGGCCTTCTGTGTCCCAGAGGAGAGGCAGTATTTCAAGAAAATGACAATTGGAGGCACGAGGGAGGAATATCTTTTATATCCAAGATCCAGAATTTACTGCATTATTAAATTCTCTGATAAGAAGTAGTAGCACAGTTGAATTATTTTGATAAATTTTATAGTTCGAGAATTAAGGTTTTTTGACTCATTTAGCAGGACATCTCAAGAAGGGTTAGGCTTTATTTCCTTAAAATGCAGTTATTTCATTTCAATAGGATATTGAATGTGAAGCAATTGCTTCATTGACCACCACCATCATTTAACATGGTACATACTATTATAAAGGATTCCCATCTCAATGTTTCATTATTCTAACTTCTTTAGCTTCTGTATTAGCAAGATTTCACTCACTGCAAATTAGAAAAAATGTGCATGTATGCACATTTTAAGCTTTTTGACATTTCCATTTGAAAAAATAAAGACAAGTTTTACTGGAAGTGAAACATAGGGCATGAGCAACTTGGATAAGAAATTTAAAAGTATAACCCAGGAACTGTGGATGGTTCAGAGAGTTTTTAGTGAAATGTGAAGAATTGTGCCTTGGACAATCTGCTAATATTTGATTCAGGGAACTGAAGTTCCCAGTAGCATATCTAACTTTACCTAAGCAGCACAGTGGTATGTGGGACCTGACAGGATATGTGACTGCAGTGGTCCCCCTTTGCTGTGTTTTTCAAAAACATACCTAGTTCACCGTGGCTAAGGATTAATATTAGAGCATATTGTAAAATGGAGGACTCCTGGTCTAGTTCCATTAATAGAAAGGCATCCTGTATATAGTATGATGAAGGTGGTGATAGCTAAGCAAATAAAACTGTGATAGGTATTCACCTATTTTTTTTTAATCTTCACAGAAATCCTACTAGCAGATACTACTTCTGTCTCCATTTTACATATGTGAAAACTGGGGTTAGAAAAGATGAAGTAATTTGCCTGTGGTCACAAAAACCTGTGAGTTGAGATTTGAACTCCAGAGCTCAGGCTTTTAACCTCTCATTCCACTGTCTGTATACCATAGTGAAACCTGATTGGCTAGCATCCATCGCCATGCCGAGATCCCACCATAAGTGGTGATTATAGTGACCTCTTCTGGCAGACGAGGCATTGTTTTCCCCTGGGATGTTTCCAAGGTGTTCAACTTAGTTTTATGTAAAATATTACTCTTTTACAATTATACATCTGTTGATTTTTAAGAGAAAGTGCTATTGGTTTTAAGGTTCTTGATTTATCCATTCTTACCACTTGTGCACTATAATTAACCTCGTTCATTAATAATTTTGTTAAGTATTTTCTGTATGTCAGGAAGACCTAAATGCAACAATAAATGCTTAGATTGCACTTTACAATTTGCTTATACTTTCTTTCCTATGAAAAGGGTGACATTTGTTAGTATACTCATTTTATGGAGGTAATCCCTGAAATTCAGAGATGACAAATGCCAGGAAAGCATAGTGTGGCAATTGTTAATGCATGTTTGACAGTAACATGATCTGAACTCAGGTTTTTTTGACTCCCATCTTAATAAAATCTTTTTCTCCTGGGAAAGAAAGGAAGCAACAACACCTTTGAAGGACTATTGATCATTCATGAACCACCACTTAGCAAGCAGCAGTTGCTGACTTCAACTAGCTAATAAGTTTTACTCAAAATAATGTGTAGTAATGCTGCCGTCTTTCCCACCGGTTCCCCAAACACAGTCCTTTAAAACACTAGAGATCTTTTCTAAGCAGTTAGATTTCTGAATATAAGCAAACTATTTAAAAAGCGCCCCCCCCCCTTTTTTTGTAATGAAAGCAAATGTGCATAGCTGAACTGAAGCAGTAGGAGTGCTTCTTGATGTCTCCATTTGCACCCCAGGTCCAATTTAGGTTAACCACATTTCCCTTCCTAACCAGAAAAATTCTGACTTTCCTCCCCCTTCTGAATGTGCTTGCCATTGGAATGGCTGTTCAGAATTTGGTTTTTCTTACTTGGCCTAGGAATCACTTCAGAGGCAAGGAGAGCACTGCCCCACATGGAGGGCCTACAAGGCTTTCATGTCTAGCATGATTGGGACACTGCCACAGCCAAGGGCAAGCGGGAATGAGTTGCACAACCTTCCTAGCCTCGGGCCAATTCAGTACACAAAAGAATTGCTTTGTGATTTAAAATAAGCTGCAGACCTTTTCATCTCTAGGGATGAGAGGATACAGTAGCAGTCTGTTTTCTATATGGCTACTTAAGGCAGTGATGGAGAATCTGGGCAGTGTAAAAATAGCTTTCCGTGGAGTAGTGTGTGTAATGAGTGTATCTGTGTTAAAGCAAATGGAGGGGAATTGGAACTGAACACGTTTGCAGTCACCTTCTCCAGAGTTTGTAGAGTAATTACCTAACTCCTTAAAACTATGAAAATTTATGTGGTTTGTGTTAGTAATACTTAACAGATTGTAGGTAAATTGTGATCATGTAAACATTCAAAGTAATTTAGGAAATTCATTCTTCGTTCTATCCATTGAAAAATAACATTTTTTATTTTTACATTAATTTGTGAACCATTTCTTCTTTACTAATAAAAATTAGTCATTGTGCTTTCTTTAATGTTTATAATATCTCCCTCCCGCTACTGTTTTTTAATGTTACCTAATTGAAGAAAGAAGAATATTAAATAGAAAAATTGCCTTGTAAATGCTCGTTTGCCAGTCTAAGAATTCCCCACTCAAGCTCTACCTTATACATTGTACTTATGTTACTCACTGTACATTAAATATTTAGCTTTTTAGCAAAATTGGCTATGAATACACCGACCTTTATATCTAAAATTTTTTTTAGCTCAAGGCTCTGATTCCATCTACATGCAATGATTCTCAGATTTGTATCTTTGATCCAGATCTTTGATTCCTAGGCTTTTATTAGACATCTATACTTATATGTCTTGAATATTTTCAAGTGCAACAATTTCAAAGCCAAATTCATGATCACTCCCCACTGGTCTTCTCCAGTGAATGAATGAATGAATGTATGAATGAATGAATTCTTTTTAAAATAATTGACTTATTATTATAACTTGTTTTCTGATTATAAAAGTAAATATATGTTTACTAAATAAAAATTAAAAACAAAAAGGTCAAGAGAAAAATAAAAATTATTTTATATAAACCATTCTCAGAAATGAATCGTGATTATATTTTAGTGTATTTTCTTCTAGATTTCATTCTGTATTTCTCCCAATTTTGAGTTATTATTATATATATAATTTCATCATGATTCACTCTCTAGGTAATCATTTTTTCATCCTCAAAAAATATAATTTTAATGTCTACTTAATATTTCTTTATACTACTGTACTATAATTTACTGAACCATTGGACACTTACCTTGTTTACTTTGTTTTTTTAAATTAACTTAAACAATATTGTGATAAACATTGTGTATATAAAAAATATGAAAGTAATATTCTTGAATCACAAAATAGGAATATTTTCAATATATCCCTATGCAGAAAAGGATTTTACTATCCTTACAAAAGCCTGCTTATAAGGTTGGCCCTTGGCTGGCATCTGAAACTTGCATTTTAGGAGTTTTTCCACCATTTCCTAACTGATAAGGCATATCACTGTACCTAAAGTGTTTTGGAAACAATGTGATTTATGCTAAACACCCCTTTTCATTCTGGGAATCTGGAGTTTGCTAGGCAGAAGATGCCTACATGAGCACTAAGCAAAAACAAAAACTCTGAGCACTGAATCTCCACTGAATTTCCCTGATAGACCCACATTTCACATTTGTTACCATGTTTTAATTCACATGTGTAAATTCTTGGAGGAATTAAGCTCTTCCTGCTTAACTCCACTGGTAGAGGAAAGACTCTTGGAAACAAGTGCTGGTTTCCTCCAGACTTCATCTCATCCCAAGTACCTTTTCCTTGCCGGCTTTGCTTGGTATCCTCTTGCTGAAATAAACCTGAGCTGTGAGTTCAAATATATGCTGGGGGTAGTCTTAGGGACCCCAGCACCCTCTATTTCTGACTCTTTATTGCTTTTTCCTACCTGCTCTCGTTCTCCTATTATGAATCTAATCAAGGTCCTCTGCAAAGAAAGGGTCCTCACTCTTGTTGGTATTGAGATGGAGAAGAGTACATATCCCCAGAGATTCTGCTCACCTTAGCTTGGCCCCAGTCTCAGGAAAGGGAGAGGGCTTTGAAAAGAGTCCAGTTCTCTTGGGGGAAAGTTGGTTTTAACAGAGTCACTGAAATGGTAAAGATCCATTCTGGTTTTTTTTCCAAGCACACGTTATATTTCCAGTAGGTTATTCTCTTATGAGGAATATTATGTTTTTATCTTCCTTTGGCTCTCAGGTAGCTCCCAAGTAAAATATAAAAATAAGATAATTCGGTGCACTGGGAAGTTATGGATTTTCTCTTACCTGCAAAGCCCTATGACACCATCTAAAGTATAAAAAAAGGATGAGCAAGGTGAGTTTTGCCCATTGAGAAACATAACCAGAAGGAAATGTGAACAGAGAACCCCTTCTGCCAGAGAAAATTAGAAAAGACCATAAGGATAATGTGATATTTGAGGACATTTAAGAATGGGAAGGATGTCTGTTGATGGAGAAGGATGGCATTGCAGGCAGAGGAAACAGCAATATCAAAAGTAGGGAAGGATTTGAGATCAGGGCTTCCTCCATGTACTAATAAAATAATAGTGAGAAGTCTGGAAAGGTAGGTTTTATTACATGTGTGAAGACTCACGTGAGACTATAGTGTGCAAATGTGGAACTAATACCATATTTAGTAATTGAGTTAAGAAAGGGATTGAAGATTTTTAAACAAAGGAATGATATGAGCAGATTAACCTTTGGGAAAGTTACATCTGCACTCATTTGCAGGAGGTCGGAAGGAAATGAGAGCAGTCAGGAAGCCAAAATAACAATGAAGACCCGAGGCCCTCTTCTCCCACTTCACCATGGTTGGCCCCTTCTCTGTGACAGAGATATACTCCTATCGCTCTACATCAGGATCTCCTCCTCTACCCAATCTGAAGTAGCTGCGCCACTTACTTCTCCTTTCCTTCATCACAGTTGACATTATCTGATGTTTTTTCTTATGATTTTCAGTTTCCTCCTACAAGAACATAAACTTTATACAAGGAGGGATTTTGTTTATCACTGTATTACCAATACTGGAACAGTGCTTAGCACATTAGTAGTAGCCCAAAAATACTTGTTGAGTTAAGGATATAGAAAGGCCTAGAATGCTTGGAATGGAAAGTTTTTCTCATTTTTTGGACAGCTCTATTGATATACAACAAACTGCAAATATTAAAAGTGCACCATTTGGTATGTTTTGATACATGTGTACACCAGTGCAACTACCATCACTATCAAGATAATAAACATATCCATCACACCCAAAGAGGAGGCTTGCTTACTGCTTGCTATAAAAGCAGCAGATGCCCATATTCAATGTTCTTCAGCTGTAACACAAATCCACTGACGGCATAGCACCCATCTGAGCCCAGGACTTGGAGCCAAGGGTGACCAACACAAATATGCTGATGCACATGTTTCTTGTTGTACCATGAATAATAAAGGCCTTAGTCTCTGATCCAGGAGTTGTTTGTTTGTTTGTTTGTTTGTTTGTTTGTTTGTTGGCGGGGGGGTAGTTCCCTGGCTGGGAATCAAACCCAGGCCACAGCATTGAGCGCGCCGAAGCCTCGCCACTGCACCACCAGGGAACCACCCCCCAGACCCAGGAGTTTTCCATTAAGCCTAATACCGTTATGAGCTCTCCTTAGGCTTTTCTGATACCTTGCTAATGGATACACAGAATACGTCACAATAAAGTACAGGTGCTCACAAACACAGTTCAAAGATATAGTGACTTGATGCTGAGATGCTGAGTGTAGTTCCCAGGGAAAGAGCTTGGTGGTGCCACTCTTGCTGCTCAGCGGGCACACTGGCTCTGTAACAACGGGCTGCAAGACAAACGCTAAACACTACTTACGTTTTTGCCATTTTCTGTAAAAGCAAAATTCCTCCTCAAATTTATTTCAGTTATCAAAAGCAGGTACTAATGTAGGTATTCCACAAAAATGAAGTGCTATAACACGAACTTGCTGAAAATCAGGGATACCTGTATATTATAAATCCCACAGTACATTATTATTGCTTTCAACATTGAATTACATTTTTAAAGGATTTAAATTTTTTTAAGTCTTTTAGATTTAGCCACATAGTTAACATCTTCATTGCTTTTCATTTCTTTGTGTCAACCCAAATTTCCATGTGGTATTATCTTCCTTCTTCCTAAACATTTCCTTTTAACATTACTTGTAGTACAGGTCTGCTGGTGTGATTAATTCTTTTAACTTTGTGAGTCTGAAAGAATCTTTATTTCGACCTTGTTTTTGAAAGATATGTTCACTGGATAGAGAACTCAAGATTTACTTTTTTTCTTTCACTGTTTTAAAAACGTTGTTTCATTGTCTTCTTACTTACATTGTTTCTAACAAGAAAGTGGCTGTTATCCTTACCTTTGTTCCTCTGTACATAATGTGTATAAATTCTCTGGCTGTTTTTACGATTTTCTCTTTACCACTGGTTTTGAGCAATTGAATTATGATGTGTCTTGGCGTCATTTTTTTTTTTCATGACTCTTGTGTTTTGGGTTCATTAAGCTTCTTAGGTCTGTAAGTTTTTTTGTTTGTTTGTTTGTTGTTTATTAAATTTGCGAAATTTGGGGGTCATTATTTCTTCAAATATTTTTTCTGTTCTTCCTCCCTCTTCTCTCACAGGGACTCCAATTACATGTGTAATAGGCTGCTTGAAGTTACCCCAGAACCCACTAATGTTGTATTCTTTTTTTTTTCCCCCAGCATTTTCTCTTTGCTTTTCATTTTGGATAATTTCTGTTGGTTTGCATTCAAGTTCACCAATTTATATCTTCCATGTTTCTACTTAACATGTTCAGTGTTTCTTCTAGCTCCTAGACCATATGGAACACAGTTATGAAAACTGTTTTAATAGCTCTATCTACTAATTCTATCATCTGTGTCATTTCTGAGGTAATTTCACTTGACTGCTTTTTCTCCTCAGTATGCATGATATTTTCTTGCTTTTTTTTTTTTTTAGCATGTTTTGTTATTTTTTATTGGATACCAGACACTGTGATTTTTATTTTGCTTTATTCTAGATATTTTTATATCTCTATAAATATTCCTGAGCTTTCTTCTGGAATGCAGTTAAGTTTCTGGAAACAGTTGGATCCTTTCAGGTCTTAGTTTTAAGCTTTGTTAGTCAGGACCAGAGTAACATTTAGTCTAGGGCTAATTTTCCCCACTACTAAGGCAAAATATTTCTGAGTACTCTACTGAAACCCTGTGAATTACTTTTTTTTCCTTTCTGACCGGTGGGAACAGAAACTGTTTATTCCCAGCCCTGTGTGAGCTGTAGGGATTGTTCCCTCTCTGCCTTCTGAATGAGTCTTCCCCAGACTTTGACAGTTTCTTTGCACCCATGTGTTGCTAACACACAGCTAAGGACTTAAGAGAAACCCTCTGTATGTCTCCAGAGCGCTCTGGGTAGATCTGTCATCTTTAGTACTCTGCTCTGTGAATTCTAGCTCCTCACACTAACCACTTTGGCCTCTCTAGACACCCAGGTCCGTCTCGTCAACTCAAGGAGACTATTAGGCTCTCACTGTGACCTAGCATTCTCTCCAGGCAGTAAACTGAAGCAATTGAAAGACTAAATTAGTTCGCATCTCTCAGAGATTGCTATCCTTTGTTCCCAGATTTCAAATATCTTAGAAGCTCTTGTTTCCTGTATTTCGTCCCGTGTTTTATTTGTTTCAAGTGGGAGAGTAAGTCCAGTTCTTTGTTCTGTCTTGCTGGAAGTGCCATTCCTCATGGTTTTATTTACTTATATTTTATTATTTGTGTTATGACTGTTTTAAAAATAACAAATATAAAAATGTTCCCCCTGTAAGTTTTATGGTGCCTTTGTGTTGCTGGTACCCTAAATGCATATTTTAGAATGTCTATGGGTTACTTTAACCATGAGAATAAGAAATCAGAAATGGCACCCATGTTTTGCATCTGGTTGACCAGAAAAAATGATGATAGATTTGACGTAGAACAGGGTTGGCTATGGAAAGAAGTGGATGAGTTTAGTTGACATCAGATTAAGGTTGAAGTACTGCAGACTCTCCAGATAAATAGTCAGGCGCTCCAGAGCAGTAATGTGGGAATTCCTGTTTGAAAATTTAAAGGTAAATGAATTTTGGTAGTCAAAGAAACCAGAAAGTTTAGAAAAATAAAAATATAATGAAGAATATGGAAAAGATGTTGAAATGGTACTCAGTAGTGCCAGGATATGCTGTAAGTGGATTTGAATTTGACACTTTCTTTGCAACTAAGACTGAAAGAGAAATGTGTTGTATCTCGAATTTTTCATTATTTGATGACTAATGCTACAGACAATTTTTGTATATAAAGTTTTTTCTGAATTTAAACAAATAGGAATATATGTGATGGGCTCTTATGTAATGGATATTAGCAAATATAGTGAATAGTACCTTGAACATAAAATTACAAACAGCCAATTCTCCCAGCATCTACTTAGAAATCAGAGGAAATGTTGTAATTCATATCTCAGTGGAGATATTTCTTTTGATGGAAAACTGAGAGAGTAAGATTCTATCTCCTTTAACATAATAAAGAGATGAAAATTGGGAAATCTAGATGAAATGTTTCTCATTGGATTCTGGTTGAATTATTTGTTATCATGAATCCTACATTATCCAGAGAGAGAGAGAGAGCTCATTAGGCAGTTTTGATAAAGTTATTAGGAAACTTACATTAAAATGCTGCTTATGTGTACAGTAGCACACTGAGTGCTACTGAAACATGCAAAACAACAACAACAACAACAAATACACACTTGCCCTTAAGGGTCTGATACATATAGTTCAGAGGGAAAACATGCACATGTAACCACTCAAAAGTAGTTTTCCCTAAGACCACATGTAAAAGTATATGGTACAGGCTAAATAGATAGATAAAAAGTCAGCATTAAGAATTATTAGTAACAGTACTTCAGGGGAAGCTTAGATGAGGTAATTTTCGTTTGAGTTGAATCTTAGAAGGTATAGGAGAAGTGAGTCAGGGGAAGTCGAGGTGTTTGGGGATTAGGAAATCAGCTTGGAGCACTGTTTGGGAAGTCTGATTTGTTTATCTGTTCACATAATGTGTCTTCAAGCATCTGCTGTGTCACAGATGATGGCAATACAAGTGCTCAATGAAGAAGACGTCTTTGCCTTCATGCAGTTTACATCTTAATGGAGAGGCTGACCATAAACAACACATAAATAAATGAACAAGAAAAATAACTGACAATAACACTGCACAGCAAAGAACTGAAGAGGGACAAGTGATGGTGAAGGATTGAGGAAGTTACTTTCAATTGGATGTTCATGGAAGTCCTCTGAGGAAATCACTTTTAAGATGAGATCTGAATGACAGAAAGCTAACTATACATAAAAACAGAGGGAAAAACATTCCAGGAGGAGGAGGAGGCAACTCAGGCAAAGGCCAGAAGGAGGAACCAGCTTGATGTATCCAAGGAACAGGAAGAAGACCCACCCAGGTGATGAACAGAAGAGTGGTTGGACGAAAGTCCCGAGAGGCACACAGACATTAAGAAAACATGTGACCCAGACATGAATGTGCTTTGGACACAGGTTCAACTAAAACTATGGAAAGAAACTTACGATTCTGTTTTAGAGTCACCTAGTTATTACTCTAGGACTGCTGAACATTCAGTGTATGTTATTGAACCTGCTATGTGCTAGCAGCTGTGGATGACAAGTCAGGTACACGTGTATTGAGAGCAGACATGGAGACAAAGTTGGAGTTAGAGCTGGAGCAAAGGGACCTTGCTAGGAAAGGGTGCTAGTTTTAGAAAGGACTAGTGAGTCAGTGGGTAGGTCTTCAACATTTGCTTTGGGAGGCGGGGGGATAGAGGGGTGGGGGGCAGTTAAAATAGTCATAGGAGGAAATTGTATACAATGAGAAGATCTTTGATGAAGCTTATTGTCAAAGCTGTGAATAGAATAAATTGAAAACTAGAGAAGTTAGAAGCAGATAGACCAACTGGAAGAGTGTTGAAACAACAATGTTGTTGGCAGGGGAAACAAGTATAAGGCAAGGGCCCAGGAGTTCAGCAGGTATCCTCTCTCTCAACTTAAGGGATTTACAATCTGTATCTACTGCTTTATTGCTCTCGTACTGTGTATTTTAAGGAATTCAGTCAACATTTACCATCTTTAACCTATTCTTCACATATCACAGCCTTTGTTTGTTTGTTTGTTTAAGTACCCTTTAACCAGCATTTTCATGTAAAATTTACTGCGTTGAACCAAAGTGTGTTTTTAAGAGTAGAAGGCAGTAATTAGAAATATAAGTTGTAGAGGTTCATTTCAGTCTCTTTGTTTGCAGAATATAGCATTTCTGTAGCCTTTCCTGAAAGGCCCCAAGCTCGAACCACCCAGCTGAGCCATGCCTGAATTCCTGACCCACAGAAATTGTGAGATAAATGTATGTTTATGATTGTTTTAAGCCACTAAGTTTGAGGTCATGTATTATACAGCAATAGATAATGAATATACATGTCCATGTCTTTTGTCACATAACTGTGATGGCTTGTACTGAGAGCTGAGATAGAGACAAAGTTGTTGGAGCTGAAGCAAAGGGGCTTTGCCAGGAAAGGATAATGATTTTTAAAAGGATCAATGAATCAGTTGGTGGAGCAAGGTGTACTTACATACTTTCATGCTCTTTACTTACAGGCCCAGCCTTTGCTTGGGCCAATTAGAACTTCTCTTACTTAGGCTTCTGCTATTACCCTGAGAAAAAGATGCTCTGACTAGACTGCTGGCCCGAGAGACACCTGGAGCTGCGCGTCACCAGCCAACCCAGAGAGATTCAGTGAGAGGCAGAGGCATCAGTCTAGATTAGCTGGATGCTACCTGGTTTAAAGACAGAGTTTCAGGGTAGTTTTACTTATAGTGAACTAGAGTCAAAATGGAATCAGAGAACCTGTGGGGACCTGGAGGTCTAAGCCAAGCCATTAGGGTTCTGACCTGGGGATTTGACTGGAGGCTTCTGGCCTAAGGACCAAAGCTCTGCCTTCCAGGGCTAGGAACCACTAAGTAATTGGAATGCCAACCCTCTCCAGCCTGCAGAGAGCAAACACTTGGTATTTGGAGTTTCAGGAAAGCCTTATCAGGGCTGTTCATGAAGGACCTACGATATTTTTTTGGTGCTTTTCTTAAAGTTTTTATAGTTTATTAATCCTTTTATGAACAATCTGCAGTCATGCAGATAAAGTGATTGTAGAATCTGCTCCTTCTTTGTGCTAGCACCAACGGTGGCCTTTGCAGTCGCCCTGACTTTCTTCAATCTGTTCTTGTGTTCCTTTCACTATTTTCTTGAGGTCTTTTCCTTTTCCTACAGGCCATGTCTTTCAGGTCCGTGTTTGGGTTCATGAATAGTAAATTTTGCTGAAGCCAGTTGTGTTGCCACCAACACAGTGGGTTTTGAATCCAAATATAAAAGATGACTTCCATTGTGGTCCTGTAAGTTTTAGTGAGTTAAATTCTTAAATTTCTGTCTTAGGTACCAGTGCCTTCCCAGGATGAAGGACATCAGTGATCATTGGTTTTCACTGAAGTAGTTGGTTGGTCATGAACTTCCTGGGTGGGTTACCGTGTTGTTCATGATGGCAGTTGATCCTAGGCAACCAGAGAAAACTGAAGTGTTTTATATGGAGACATTATAATGCAGTGTGTAAACAGAGCACAGAATATGATGGGCTTTGCAGACTATTCCTACAAAAACGGATGAAGGTGGCCAGGGGAGGGTGAAAAGAGAAAGGGAATCGGTGAGTTTGAGTTCAAAGAAGCTATTTAACCTTATCAGAGTACCGGGGAGTTCATATCAAAAGTTTTCTCGATTCAAAGGTAGGAAAACTTTGTTTTCCTTCCTTTGAAGCGAGAAATATTCCAAATATGTATACATGTAAAAACTATCTTAAAAAGAAAACATATATTTTAAGAGATTTGAAACAGTGAATGCTTTGTTTTAAAAAAGTGTTAAGATACTCTGAAGTGTATTTCACTGGTGTATTTACTCATAACTTGTCCCTCAACTGTACCTAAGGTTTGTATTAACAAGCTAATAAAACATGCCATGTGATGTTTTATTGTTTGCTGGGCATCTGTTCAAATTTATATCACTCACATATCTGAGTGAGTGATACTGGTGGTGATGATACTAAATACCTATAATTTTACTAACAATGTTTTTTTTTGTAAAGTAGACAAAGTCTGAAATCATTCAGCAAATAAAAATTTTGAATTTATTGAGATTTAAAGGCTATTCAGAGTGGTGTAAATTTTTTTGAACTGTATCAAGCATATAAAAGAGCATTTATATGAAAGATATATACAGTTCAAATAATAAAAATAAAATAAAACATCTAGGTGCCCACTACCACATTTAAGAACTAATGCTGTATATATATTTTAATCCACAAAATGTTTTTACTTAAAGGAAAAAGCAGCAAATGTATTGTGAAGTAAACATATTAGAAATCAAATATAGGAGTATTTGTTTAGATATGCAAAGGTGATAAAGTAAAGATTGATACAGATATTGAGAAGGCAGAAAAGCTATTGATGACTGAGTAAACTTAGTACATATAATGGCCCTTTTGTTTAAGTAGACCCTTAAATTTTGAGTGGTCCTGGTTGGTCATTGTTTTTATTTGTTAAATGTTAAATTGAATTTGTATATCATTTATAGGTACTCTAGGTCACTCACTGACACCTATGACAGCAAAATATCTTAAAAAGCAATTAATTTGCCTGAGAGATGAATTGTCACTATTAAGCATGTAAATTGTTTAATAGAATACCATTCCAATCACAGGACAAGAAGACCATTCAAGAAATAAAGTTCAAGCCTTCAATTACCATCTGTCTATAAGCCAGCAAGTCCCAATTTATATCTCCATCTCAGCTCACTCCTGAACTGTAGAGTTAAATATTTTGCTACTTACTCAGTATTTCCACTCAGATTTCACAAGCATCTCAGACTCAGTATATATTAAGATCAGATACATGATTTTTCCTTCCAAATTCATTCCACTGTTTTCTGTCTTCACAAAGAAGACCACCATCATTCAGATTCTCAAGTCAAGAACTTAGGAGAGTCATCCTCAGTACCGCTGTCCCTCACCGGGCTAACCCCCATACCTGCCTTACTCCATTCCTATATCACTGCATTAGCCAGAATAGAGCTGGGAGGGAGCAGGAGAAGTTGTTCTCCTGAGTCTCTCTTCAAAAGTAGAAGCGTGTTAGTTTTTTTAAAAAAAGACCACAACTTCTTAACTCTCCTCTCATGACTTCCCATTAAGTGGGATTGTGAGCACCTCAGCCAACAGAGTGTGGTAGAAGTGACACTATGTGACTTCTCTGCCTGGGCCATAAAGTATCTCCTTGGAATGCTCACCCTCTTGAAACACCCCTTCTATCTGCTCCCTCTCAGAGCTTAGCCACCGTGGTGTGAGAAGCATTGCAGTAAATTCAGTCCTTAAGACGAAAAATGTTTGCATCATACAACGTTTACACATGCCAACATAAACAACTAAAATATTTTAGGAAGAATTTCCTTAGGGTAGTGTATTAGTTATCTGTTATCACAAAACACATAGTCCCAGAACTTAGCCTCTTAAAACAATAAACATTTATTAACTCACAGTTTCTGAGGGGCAGGAATCCAGGAGTGGCTTAACTGGCTGGTTCTGGCTCAGGGCTTCTCATAGGATTGTAGTCAAGCTGTTGGCTGGGGCTACACTACGGTCATATAAAGGGGTTGAAGAATGCATCTCCACACTCACTCAGGGGTCTAGCATATAGTAAGCACACACAAAAAAATGGTACAGCAAGCACCAGCATACACCAGCATTTCAGGCAACCCACGTTTTCCTTCGGTGCTGTCCAGTTCTTTCATCTCAAAGAGTAACTTAGTATAGCGTACTGCTCCTACTGTGCAACCCATCTGAAGACTATTTGCTTCCCTCTAGCTGTTCAGAGCTTCCCCATCCCAAGGACACCCCCCCACCACCACCGCCGTGGAAGGATTTGCGCTGTAGAATAGTCTTCCCTTCTACATCCTGACTCCTCTTCAGCATGGTCATTCCCATCCATCTCAGCAAGAACTGACAAGGGGGCAGGGCAGGAAGGGGCTGGCTGACCCTAGCCTACACCAAAGACTTGATGATTTTTAATTCCCTGACAACCCTTCTCACTAACTTGTGAGTAAAATTTTAAGAGCTTTATTGTATAGAAGTACTTTTATTTATTTATTTTATACTGTGTTATTAGAAGTACTTTTAAAAACAGACTTTTCATATATGTATTTATCAATCTTACCAATTGTTCTCCCATGAACTACATGGATGAAAAGTTTCCAGATAGCTACTTTACTATTGGGTTATAAATCAAGCAAATTATTATAATATCTCACCCTATCAGATGATGCTATAAAATAGTATTCTTCTTTTGCCTTCCTTGGGATTCCTGAAAAAATGCTTATGATATCTATTATGTCTAATCTTGTTACTTATATACTCTAGACTCTTGGATCTCTACAATGGATATTATTTAAGACTTAATTTACAAGTTTAAAATGCTTTTTTGATACATGTCATTTACTCTTAACTACAACCTACTTTTTAAACTACTGAAGATATTTTGCGTGTATTTCTGTTATATATTAAGCAAAGTAGAATCCAGTTGCTATGCATCTGCAACCCATACCTGCCACTTGCTAATGTCTGATCATAGTCAATATAGTCTTCAAATCTCCTGAACCATTAAGTGGAAATAATGTTAAGTGAGATTTTTAAAAGCTAACGTAATAATGAATGTGAAAGTGTCATTACATAGTTAGGTCCCAGGAAGTATTCTGTTCCCTTCTTCCCCTACTTATTTCTCATCCCTAAATTTAGAGGGTCTTTATGGAAAATTTTTTTAATCTGATTTTTTTTTTAAATAAAGCTAGTAAACTGTTTTTGCTCCTTTTTAGCTTCTCAAAACAGCTGAAAAGGGAAATTCAAAGCAATCTTTTAAAATGGTGAAATGTGGCATTGGAGAGATCTGGTCCCTTATCGAACCCAAATTTATGCTGCATTTGTAAAGACACAAGGCTCAGAGTATGAATTGAAAGTAGGAAGCCTGAGGACAGTAAATATTTGCATACTTTCTTGAAAATACTTTTAATTCAACAGGTAGTCAGTTTCTTAGTTTCCCAAGCTCTTCTTTTTCTGATAATGTGAAAGGTAGAAGTTTGGCTTGACAGGTTCTAGTGGGACTTTGACATCTTCCTAAGTCAATTAGTTAGCCTTTTTCCTGTGGCCATCAACCAGACCTTTATTCTTGAGGAGCCACTTTCAAACACGCTTCAGTGTCATGTGAATAGGTTTGTACAAACGTATCACTACTGTTAGAAAAGCAACTAAAAGTACACGTGCCCTAGCAGAGGAGCATATTATATCTGAACAAAACTACCAGTGCCACTAGTTCAGCAAACATTATCTTGCAAGCTTCAGTTTTTTTCCTGTGTGTTTTTTGAACCAGCTTTACTTGAGTAAAAAGATCATGTGACATAAATAAGAGATATACATTTTTAAAATTAATGTACTTCTGTCCAACAGCCATGTTGGCGCACATGGAAAAGAAAAATCCCATCACAAATAAATATCCACTGAATGTATCTTCCTTTTATATAAAATAAATCAGTAAAAACTGCAATATGTAAGTTGATGCTGTACATGTATCTAAATCTCATTTTCAATGACTGTATTGATTTCATACCAATTTTATATATCTCTGAAGATACTGATTTGAATGTGGTTATCAAAGCAGTTGCTAGGTATTTTACAATTGTACATTAACTTTTCCTTTGTGCACATGCTTTCTTAATATATACCTAGCAAGCTGATGGAAAGAATGGAGGGACCATTTCATTTGTAACCAAGTTCACAATAGATAATAATTTAATGTTCAGGTAATAAAATTTCTGATTAACTAGGGACCAGAATTATTAATTTATGACCTGATTAACTTATGGTAGCAGATTTCAAGGGACTGTAAATTAATTGTTTCTTGGTTATCTGAATTTTCTCATTTTTTTTAGTAATCGTGTATTGCATAATTGAAAAAATAGAAATCATGAGTAATAAAATGTCTTAATCACAATAAGGAAAATATAATGAACAAAACTGATCTTTGATGATTGGAGATCCTGTAAAAAGTATCCTTAAATAGAGCTATATTAATTTATCTATATTTTTATATCCACACATAATTGTAAAGATCTATATATGCCATTCCTGGACTGCAAACTTCTTGAGGATAGGCTACTTATTAATCTTCATATTTATATTGCTTCTTAGAGAACCTGACCCATATAGAACCTAAATAAATGTTGTATAAATAAATAAGGATGGTATACAAACCAAATTGAGAGTCATATAAATTGTTTTTAATGTTAATTTAAGCATTTGAGACCAAGAAATGTAAAGTTTTATACTCATTATCCTTTTTCTTTTTAAACAACTTTATTGAGATGTATTTTACATTATAAAATTTATCCATTTCGAGTTCCCTGGTGGTGTAGTGGCGTAAGGCTTCATCGCTGGTGCTGTCAGCGCTGCGGCCTAGGTTCGATTCCTGGCCAAGGAACTATCCACATACAAAAAAAAAATGACTATGTAAAATTTATCCATTTCAAGCACACAATTTCATGATTTTTAGTAACTTTATCAAGTGATACAATCATCACCATAAATCAGTTTTAGAACAGTTTCACACATGCCCCCACAAGGTCCCTCACAGCCATTTATGGTTCCCACCCCCAGCCCAGGCAACCACTGACCTACATTGCAGATCAGGGCAATCACACAACATGTGGTCTCCTGTGGCTGGCTCCTTTCACTTAGCTTAATGTCTGTGAGGTTCCTCCGTGGCATAGCACGTGTCAACAGTTTCTTCCTTTTTATTGCTGCACGGCATTCCATTGTATGGATGTATCTATTCCTAGCTTTTAACGTTTTTTTAAAAGAACACACAACTACTTAATAAATGCGACAGATAAACACGATTCTATTCATTTAGCATACATTTGTTGAAAATTAAATAAGTGATTAAAAAATATAACGGTGAGTGAGACTCATATACAGCCCTCAAGGAAACAGAAAAGCAATCATAGAAATCAGAGAGAAATTAAGTGCTGTGTTGAAATATAAATAAGGTAATGTTAGTCTAAAGAGGAAAAGTATTTGTGGAAGTGTTTGAGAATACTTCTCAAAGAAGTGGTATTGAACTGGTTATGTTTAACTTACGGGTCAAGGAATGGGAGGAGATGATAATCCGTTTGAAAGGGATAAGATTTTTAGATTCCCACAAGTATGAAAATACATAATTTATTCAAGAAACAGCAAATTGTCCTCTGTTGCTGAAATGCAGCCCTTGATGGGGATACTTTGGACAGGAGGTGGAACCAGCAGGGGAAGCAAAAAGGAGGGCCCTGAATGCTATGCTATAGCGTTCATCTTGATTCTGTGGGCAGTAGGAAGTCACTCAATGAGAGTTGTTCCAGTTCTTTATTATGTCCAATTTAGGCTAGAGGGAGGTGGAAGGGAAAAAGAAAGATCCCAAAGGAAGGACAAAGATGCAGCAAGTATTTACTGCACCCCTAAAGCCCTCTGTTGGGTGCTGGTAACTCAGCAGAGGGCAAAACGAAGTCCTTGCTTTCATGGAGCTGACATTCTTGTGAAGAGGACAAGCAATAAACCATTAAACCAGGGATTCTCAACCTGTGGGTCGCGACCCCTTTGGGAGTCGAACAACCCTTTCACAGGGGTCGCCTAAGACCATCAGAAAACACATATCAGATGTTTACTTTATGATTCATAACAGTAGCAAAATGACAGTTATGAAGTAGCAATGACAATAATTTTATGGGGGTCACCACAACATGAGGAACGGTATTAAAGGGTCGCGGCATTAGGAAGGTTGAGAACCACTGCATTAAACAAATAACTATATCAGTAGTCCAGTAGCATTAATGAAGAGTGTAAAGCAGGGTAAAGAGGAAATGATGAGTGAGGGATGTGGAATTGAAATTTGATTATAGACCCGAAAGCAATGAGGCATCTAGCTGTGCAGACACCTGGGGAAAGTGTGTGATAGAGAATAGCAAGTGCAGAGGCCTCAAGGAAGCTCACCCTGGGGGGTTTGGGAAACAGCACGAAGGCCAATGTGGTTCCGTCTGGCTTACAATTTTAAATGATCTCTCTGACAGCTGGGTGAACCTTGTATGTGTTTCATGTCACATGTGTGGGCTTAGATGGAGGATTCATTCCTGGAAGTAGGATTGCTGGGTCACAGGACAAATACATTTGTAATTTTGATAGATATTGCGGAATTTCTATCCAGGCTCCACAGTCACCCGCTGTGTTCGAAAGGCCTGTTTCTTCACAGCCTCTCCAACACTAAGGGTGGAGCTTTGCAGAGGTGGAAACTTTTTTCATTTGTCAGATGCTCCCAAGCCAAGTGTATTCCTTCCGAAAGTTCTAGGGGAGAATCTGCTTCCTTGCCTTTTCTCGTTTCCACCTTCCTTCCATGACTTGTGGCCCCATCCTTCATTTTCAAATCCCGTACCATAGCATCTTTGAATCTCCTCCTGTCATCACTGTCTCTGACTCAGACCCTGCTGCCTCCCTCTTACATTAGGGCCACCTAGTTAATCTGGAATAAGGGCCCCTCTCAGAATCCTGAACCGAGTCATAACTGCAAAGTCCTTTTTGCCATGTAAGGAGCATTCACAGGCTCCAGGGATTAGGATGTGGACTTAAGAGCCTACCACCGGGAGATTTGCCATTTGTCTCTGATAGGAAATGCAAATAATTTCCTTATTGCCTTTGTCTTCTAACGTTGTCTGTGATTTTTCTGGTGGTGGGTTTTGCTTTTGTTTTAGCCATTTGGAGTTCATCTTGGCAAATGGTGTGAAATGCAGATCAGTCTATTTTTTCCCAGATAGCTATTCAGTTGTACTAACACCATTTATTGAAAAGTCCAACTTCTCCCTAAAATATAGGGAAACTCCTGTATCTAAATTTGATTTCTTTCTGGATTTTTTTTTTTTTTGGTTCCTGTTTGTCTAAAGAGTACACTTTTTTAAATAAGTGAGTCTCTTTACAGTGCGAGTATGTTTTGTTATCTAGTAGGTCTAGACAGCATTCACTCTCCCCATCCGCACTCCCTCCCCCACTGTTCTTTTTTTTTTTTTTTTATTCCCATGGTTGTTATGTCTGTTCTATATAGTTTGTTTTTTTCCCCATCAATCAGCTTGCCTGGTTTTTGGGGGGATACAGGTAGTTTTATTGGAATACTTCATGAAATTGGAACTTTGTATCTTTAAACAAAATATGTCTTTATATTCATTCAAGTTACTTTTGTTCCTTTGGTAGTATTTGAACATTTTACTCGTATCAGTTTTGTACCTTTCTAAGTTTATTCCCAGAATTTTAATCTTTCTTTTCACAGCTATTATAGAAGACCTGATTTATACTACTTTCTGATTAGGTTCTATGTATGAAAGCCATGGTTAATATATTTTTATATTAATTATAACTTATATTAATTTTATATGGTGCTACCTTACTGAATTATCTCCTTGTTTATAGGGGTTTTTTTTCAGTTGGGTCTCTTGCTTTTTCCCAATATAGTTATATTGGCTTCAAGGAGTGATAGTTAAACTCTTTCTAATTTTTATACATCTGCCCTTTTCTTGCCTCTGCTATTACGTTGTTAAATAGCAGTGGTGTTGTGTGCATCTTTGCCTTATTCCTGATTTTAGGAAGAAGGGCTCATGTGTTTCCCTAAAGTATCTGCTGACTTTTTGGCATGCATGTGCATGCATGCGCATGCGCACACACACCTGTCATATTAAAGAAGTGCACATCTGTTCTTATTTTATTCAGCATTTTCCTTTTCCCCATCAAGAATAGGAGTTGAATTTTGTCAGGTGCCTCTTTAGTATATATGGAGAGGTAGTATGGTTTTTATCTTAGATTTATTAATGTAATATATTAAATGTGTGTGTTTTAAAATACACTATCAGATTTCTAAAATTAATTGTTCTTGTTTATGCTTAATGTTTTGTAAAGCAGGTCTTAATTTTATGTACTGATTCTGCCCTGTGTACCTTATTTGATTATTATACAATGCTATGTGGCATATTTGCAACTGTTGTCATTAGTAGAACTCTGTTTTTGTTTAAAGCCTTAATAAAATTAAGCTGAGAATTTGATGTGACCAGTGGGCTGAAGATTCCTTTCAGCATGGCGAAAAAGATGGGGCTAAATCTGAGCTGACCTTTTAATGGTTCGTTTTAAGTGTTCTTATTGTTTTCCTGTTTGTAGTGTTTTTTTTTTCCTTTTTTTCTTTCTTTTTTACCCCTCTCAAATAATGGTGGAAAGAGAAGGATTATGATATGGGTGGTAGGAGGTGTTTGGGTTCATTAATCCTTCTCGTAGGTTCCAGTTAAAGGTTTCAAAGAAACACCATAAAATGAACATTGTTTTGTATGTTTGCTTTACCATTCTTGTCCTCAGAAAGCTCACTGCCAGAGCAGAGCTGTCCAGTAGGGCAGCCACTAGCTCCTGTACGTACAGAGGACTTGAAATATGGCTAGTGATGTTCTGTTAGTGTAAAATACACACTGATTTTAAAAGCTTAGAATAAAAATGTAAAATAGCTCATTAACAATTGTATATTGATTATATGTGGAAATAATAGTTTGGATATATTGGGATAGATAAAATATAGCATTAAGATTAATTTTACCTTTTCACTTTTCTAATGTAAGAGCTACTTGCAAATTTTAAATTGCATATGTAGCTTACATTATTTTTTTGTTGGACATCACTGGCCTCAAGACGGTAGGTATGTGTATACTTACAGATACTACAGTGATTTTCATAATTTAAAAAGATGAAATAACATAAACTACCATTATATGAGGGCTGTCCAAAAAGTATCCAGCCATATAATACGAAAAATAGGGGCATTTATGGCTGGATTTTTTTCTGGACAGCCCTCGTCTATCCTCCCATATCCCCTTGTTTCATCTTATGAGAATAGAGTTTGATGAATAATGTAATCTAATCATACTCCACTGTGTTGGGTTGCCTCCTCTCTGATTTTCTTCTATTTAACTGTTTATAAGAGAATGCAGTTCCTTCATTATGCCCTTGACATTTTCACATCTGTTAAAGGCAATAGGATTCTTGTATTTTAGAATACTAGCACTTAAGAACTGATGTGAATGCAGCAGGGAGTTAGTTTAGAGATCCAAGTTTCTGGTTTTGCCTTATTCTATAAATATATTTTAATAGAAGTTCCTCAGCTGAACATAAAATTTGCTTCAGCACTTTTTTCATTTTTTTCCACGTTTCCTATAAAAGCACCCCCTTAGTTCTCTTTCGGTAGAGCTGAAGTTCAGCATCTTTTAGTTTTGTCTTGTTGCAATAGCCTGAGTGTTTTGAATACTTCATATCTTAACTCTTGATTTTACAAAAACCGAAACAATTAAATTGCTCCTACCACCTTTTTCATCTTGGCTTTTGTTGCATTTTTTTAGGAAAATTTTATCACAAATGACATTGGAATATCAACTTGGAAGGAGCAGACCTTTCTCTCCCATGGTGCCTTATTAGCAAAGAGCTGCCAAGCTGCGATGGAATTAGCAAAGCATGATGCTGAGGTTCAGGATATGGCATTTCAGTATGGGAAGCACATGGCCATGAGTCATAAGGTATTTGCACACCCTTTCTCTTTTTCAACACCTAAATAGCTAAAATGATACACATGAAACCTTTTGTCAGTTAATAAACTGCTTTTATACTTGATCTTAGCCAAAAGGCCGAGAAGCGATAATAAACTGCTTTTATATCTCAAAAATATGTTTATTGTGTGCTTAAAGTGTGCTTAAAATCTATCAGTCATATATGTTTATATCATATAAACAGTATGATTGGTGAGTACTATGTAATTTTAATAGAATGCTACAGCTTGTTAAATCATATTTGTGATGTTTGTCTTTTCTTACCACCTGAAAAGGTTCTTGAAAGAACTCTTGCACTTATTAAATAATGTGTGATGTTGCCATTCACAGAATGAACAAATATTACATTTTCCTTACAGTAAAATAAATCATGGAAAGTTAATGAAACTAAGAAATATACCAAATAAAATTGAAATCTTTAATTCTAATCACTGATTCTTTTGAATAGGCATAATGAAATATAAAATTTCCTGAGATTATCTGTTATATTGTTGTCTCTGTGTATATGTAATTTTAAAACTACATTTAATATACATTTCTTAGATGTTACTTAAATAACTCATAAGAGGGGGTAAATATATATATATGTGTGTGTGTGTAATATCCCCAGATGATTTTTAATGTATTTTATTAAATCTTAGATTACTTTATTAAATAATTATATTTATTAAATCATTCTCTAAATCTTACCTTGAACTTAAAATAAAATAAAGGCTGCTGCCAAATAAAAAATGAATGTGCTAGAGAAAAAGAATTTTAAAGATTATTGTTAATTATATGAACTGTTCTTTGGTTCATTAAAGTACATCTGAAAACTGCATTCCTTAAGCTTCATTTTTCACTCTATTACCTAATGCTTTCCGTATATAACTAAAACATGCTCATGTATATGCATTTCACTGATTTAACTCTTTTGACTATTTCTTCTAGATAAATTCTGATCTCCAGCCTTTCATTAAAGAAAAGACCAGTGACTCCACGACTTTTAATCTAAATTCAGCTCCTGTAGTCTTACATCAGGAGTTTCTTGGAAGAGATTTGTGGATTAAGCAGATCAGAGAGGTAAAATGAAATTACTTCTATTTTAGGTACCAGTAGTATTAATTGATTTCAGTACATAATTCATATAGATCAATCATATAAGAGCGTCTGCACATAACAAGTAAGATTCTTATTTTACAATCTACATTTTTAAGAGGTAAAATAGTAGTTAAAAGTTAGAAACTGCAATATTATGTTTTCTTATTATCTGAGTTCTTAGAATACTGCAACACAAAACTAGTGCTGAGGTAATGCTAATTAACTCAGCTGATTTTTTTCTAAAGGCTTTCAAAAATTGGGCTACGGTAATAGTACCACCCTTTAACTGACGGCAGCTTCCCATCTGTAGGCTGTAGAACACAAGCTGCAGAATTCCAGGAACTCCGTCTGTCAGCTCATTGGGTTATTTTAAAACAAACTTGGACCCTGTATACTCAAGTCCTGAGGCATTATCAAAGGAAAAAAAGCATGGTTAAGTGGGAGGAGTAAACGGGCTTAAATTGGGTAAATTTCCCACTTTTTGGTGGGGAGGGAAGTTGTGGAGGATGAGAAAACATTTCTGGTTTTCTTCTAATCCAGAAACTCTGGTACCAAAGTGCTAGCCCTTTTATTCAAAGCTTCATGGAATTATTTAACTTCATAGTTCTAATTGATTGGGTTAATCTGAGACTCAGCATGGGAAACCAAGCAGAGCTGAAAGCAAAGGGAATCTAAGTGATCTCTATGTTCAGAAAGAAAATATTTTCCCTCTCCTACCCCTCAAATGCTGGCAGCTTAAAATCCCTCATATTCACCAGGTAGAAAACAAGAGGATTCTTTTATGGGGAAACTGTCAAATCCAGGCAAAATGACCTGCAGATAAGGATGTTTGGGCTCCCTCAGTAAACATACCATGTCCATGATCAGCCCTCCTACAGTGAGGTCCACCAGCTGGCAAGCCTCAGAGTATCCACGTGCACAGAATATCCAGCCAAGGTAAAAGAGGTAGTAGAGGACCACTGGGCATTTGAGAAAAGCCTCTGCCATAAAAGAATGAGTTAAAAGCAAACTGAGAAAAAGAGGGAACAGAGGAAACACAGTACAAGAAAAGAAAGACATTATCACAAGCACTGTAATTAATATACTTGGTGAAATAAGAGCAGGTGGTATATAAAACAGGATAATCTAAGAATAAGGAATCATAATTATAAAATATAAAAATATGAAAGCAGAATTTTTTTAAATGAGAAGAATGGAAGATATAAATGAGAAACTCTCCCTAGAAATTTGAATGAAAATAGGAGAGAAAAGATAAGATAATTAGAGGACCAATTCAAAAGACCCTCTGTCTAGTATGGATCCTAGAAAGGGAGAACTGAAAATGGAGGTTAGAATATTAACGATGATTTTTGTTTTAAAGAAAAAATTTCTAAGTATGGAAGGACACGAGTGTCCAAATGGTTCCCTAAATAATGAATTTTAAAAGACCCACACTAAATCACATTATTATCAAATTTTGAAATAATGGAGATAATGAAGAGATCCTAATACTTTTAGTAAGAAAAAGAAAAACGTACCCGCAAAGAATTGAGAATCAGGATGGCCTTAGCAGTGACACTGAAAGCTTCAAGACAATGGAGTTTACCTGAACATTCAAAGAGAAAATTGTTTCCAGCTAGAATTTTATACCGTTCATATTATCAAGTGTGATGTTAAATAAAGACAATTTAAAACAGGTAAACAAAGCCTCAAAAAACTTAACCTTCCAAGCATCTTATTTCAGGGAGCAGGTGAGGTATTCCATCAAAGCAAGAGAATAAGCAAGAAAGCAAAAGACATAGAGTTTAGGAACTAGGCGATCAGACATAGGCGTGAGGCAGTGGGAATTTCTAGGACAATATGAAGGGAAGAATAATAAACAACAACATTAATGCCAACAGTAGGAGTACTTAACGTGTGCCAAGCACTATTCTAATAAGCGACCTGAAGCACAGAGAAATTAACTAACTTGTGCATAGTCACACAGCTAGCAAGTGGTTAAGCAAGGATTCAAACCCAGGCAGCCTAGCCACAGGGTAAGTAAGTAACATGCTAAACTGTTTCTCATCCAAGTAAGTCCTCAGCTGATAGCTATGCATCCATTCAAGATTGGGACAAGAGGACAGAGATCTTGGGGGAAATATCTGCAAGGAACAAAATGGTACTGATGATCACCTAATATAATTGCCCATACTGAGAATTTAGGGACAAATTAATGATAGGCACATAGAAAACTAAGTATTTCTGTTACTGTTAATATTATTATAAAACAAATTACCCCAAAATGCAGCTGCTTCAAATAATCATTTTATTATGTTCACGGATTCTATGGGTCAGGAATTTGGACAGCACACAGAGGGGATAACTGCTCCCTGATTTCTGGGGCCTCAACTGGAAAGACCCAGTGACTGGGGGTGACTCAGTAATGCTGAGAACTGGAATCGTCTGGAGGCTCCACTCACACGTGGTATCAGGGCTGGGATGTCAAGAAAAACCAGGCTGCTGACCAACCAGCGTGCTCACACATGGCCCTTTCATTTAGCTTGGCTCCTTCATAGCATGACAGCCTTACAGTAGTTGGACTTCTTACTTGCCAGATCAGAATTTCAAACACAAGTATTCCAGCAAACAAGACAGAGGTGACACCTTCTTTTATGACCAGCCTCCGAAGTTACAGTCATTTCCATGGTCTCCTATCAAAGTAGTTAGTCACAAGCCTACCCAGAATCAAGAGGAGGGACTGTAAACCTCTCCAGAAATGGGAAGAGTTTAAAAGAATTTGAGACCCATGTTTTAAAACAGCCACACTATGTGACAACAAGGATGGATCTATCAGGTATTATGCTAAGTGAAATATGTTAGACTAAGAAAGACAAATACCATATCCTCTCCCTTATATGTGGAATCTAAAAAACAAAATAAATGAACAAAAAAAAACAGAAACGGACTCCTAGATAGAAGAAACTGATGGTTGCATTGGGGCGGAGTTGGGGAGCTGGATGAAAAAGGGGAAGGGATTAAGAAGTACAAGTCGGTAGTGACAAAATAGTCATGGAGATATGAAGTCCATCGTAGAGAATGTAGTCAATAATGTTGCAACAACTATGTATAGTGTCGGGTGGGTAGTAGATTAATTAGGGGTATCATTGAATAAATTATATAAATATCTAACCACTATGCTATATACCTGAAACTAATATAAAAACAAAATTGAATATCAATTGTAACTGAAAAAAAAAAATTTTTTTTAAATAATAATAAAACAGTCACACTGAGCATATGGAACAGAATGAGGCAGTGAAAAAATTTTAAATATATAAGAAAGGAAATGTCATTAATCCTCTACATGGCTTAGAAAATAATATTTATATAGCATAAAATGTAAATATCAAATACTGATTTAAACCAAAGGATATAATCACTATAAGAAGGATAGGAAAAAAGAATGTGTTTGGTCATGTAAGAAATGTATTCCTTTCATGGTAGGATCAATAGATTATATCTAAAATTTTAAAATCAAGTAAGAACAATACAGAAGATAAACAACAGACAAAACAGCTAAAGAGAGGGACATGGGACAGGCAGATTCTGGAGAATGCTGGGTTGCTTTGTTAGAAGTCTTATATTATTTGACTTTTTAAATACAATACATATATTTGGTTTTATTTTAAAACTTTCCATTTAAAAATTTATATACTTTCCTATAGTAATTTCACTTCTAATAATTTATCCCCAGAAAAATATCAGAGATGTGGGCAAAGACGTACATATTAAAATATGTACTAAAATATTAATTCTAAAGGAAAGAAAATGAAAATTGATCCATTTAAATATCGAAAAATGTTAAATGAAGTATCATACAATGAAATAGCACACAACTATTAAATATTGTAGACTAGGGTATATTTGTTTGTCTTTTTGCGTCTGAACTGAAAATACGTATGCAGATTGTGTTAGTAGCTCTAATTGGGTTACATTAGAATACATTGCAGATTTATATTTGAATGTTGAAAAGATCCACCTAAATATGTTCAGTGAAAGCTACCAACTCTCCCTTGGCTACTCACATATATACATATACATATACATATACTGTGTATATAACAGTAGTATAGATATGAATTTTAAAGAAGCTTCACAGAAAAGGGACATATTTAACTTAGTTTCTTAGCAAGCATATAAAAATTGTAGACAACATGAGAGTCCACGATTTCCTAAATAACTGGTGAAATATTCCCAAATCATTATCCCGAACTTCATTTAGATTCAAAGGGACATCCTTTCCAAATAGCCTATGCTTGACCAATGATCAGGCCCTTCTTATAACTAGTACTGTCTGAGTCATGAACAGGTTCACTGATGAGAAGATGAATTCCTCTGACGCAAATAAGAAGTGTTTTTATAATGCAGGGGGCAATGTTCTTCAGATTAAAGACTCCTGACTCGAATTTATTTTAACCTTCTAAATTACAATATTCATGTTTATATAATGCTCTATAAGACAGTGATCATGCTCTGAATGAGATAGGGAGCACTGTTTGCAAAACACTTGAGAGAGACATTCTAACCTAAATCTCAAGGAGGTTGCCTATTAATCCTGAAATTAGTCCTTTTTAGTATTCTTTTTCCAATTTTTCATAATATTTACCGCCTCTGCATTTCTGCAATCCTTTCCTCCCCCAGATTTTGAATTTTATTGCAAGATCCTTATGGATAATAGTTGATTCACCTTTGAATTACCCATAGTACCTGACACAGTGACTTACTTGGAGTAGTCATCCAATTAATATTTGTCAAAAAGTATGTGTGGTGTTTCCTTCGCAGAGCAAGCTATTTGGTGGCAGCCCTGTTTTGTTAAGTGGAGGGAAGAGTCAAGTTGGCATAGTAGAAATGGCCCATCAGGGACCTGGATTTGGAAAGCTTGAATTCTAGTTTGGGCTCTGCTAGCATCTGTATAACCTTAATCACATTATTTCACATCCTTTTTATTACTGTCTGTAACATGATGGCATTTAAACTACATTATTTCTAAGGTCTTTTTCGGCTCTCAGATAGGTCTCTTAGGTAAGAGATGCATCACAAGAAAAATACGTTTCTCTGTTAGAAGCTTGATACTAGTTTTGACACGAACAAGAGAAAAGTCTTGCTCCCAATGACAGAAGTCACCTATGATTTCTTATTACCACATGTGAAACTACTTCCCGGCACTGCTCAGACAGGTTTGTGTCCCATTTACCCTTTTGATATCCTGCTTGGGGAAAGTGAGAATTAATGACTAGACAAGGAAGGGAGGAGGAGATGACATATGCTTAGTGCCTGTTGAAAATCATTGCGAAGCCAGGAAGAAGGGCACCTGTGGAATTTCTCTTATCAGGACCTGGTACCTCCTCTCCAACTCCTCTTCTCTCCCCCCAAATCTTAAGATTAGATAGCCTTCTTCCATCACACTCATAGGCATGCACACACATGCACACCACACCCTTTCACAAAAGGCAGTGTAGGGCACCGGGCCAAACCCGAAACAGCTGAAAAAGATTTGTTAGGCAATGTCTCCATACTAAATGCTGCAGATTCCTCCCTACCTCAATTTTAAATTTAAATTTGTAGCTGCTGACAAATAATGATCAGGTAAAAATCCTGATAGTGAATGGGTGATTCACCCTAGGGAGGTGAAGTCATTACTCAGTTATCATTTTGATTCCTAATAAAAGGAAGTAGAATTTTTCAGAGAACCACAGAGCTCTGACTCTGTCAGAGAGTCCAGGGGCAATTGCAGGTCAGCAAGCTTTATTTTTAATGATCCTTCTAGCTTTCTGCTGCCATTATAAGTCACCTGAAGAAATAAGAATTCTATTTTCTTGGTTATTTCTGAAAGTACTGAAATGTCACTTAGACTTGTGACATTCTGACACTGCCATAGCCAGCCATAAAATACCTTAAGTGAACTACATTATTTCCAATGCTAAGCTGTAACTCACTTGTTCCAAGATATCTTACTATTCTTATTCAAAAATTAAAACAGAGATTGTGAGGCAAGTCTGGTGTGCATGAATATAACGCATGTATGTTTGTAAACAAAAGAGAAAATGCACATTCAGAGAATTCTCATAAATGCCACATGATACTCCTCTAAGTTATTTTGAGTTATTTTAACAGGAATAGCATTAACAACATCCTACCTATAACATAGAAGGTATATAGGGTGGGCATTTGAAAGGACTATATGTGAAACCACAAAAACTATGGAATGGTTCTAGATATCACTTAAATTAAAACATTAGGTTTTCTGTTTCACTTAAGAAAATAAAGTGCTTCACTATAGGAGACAGAACAAGTAAAGTGCCTAAAGGTTGTCTGTGACCTCATAAAGAGGGGATAAGAGAAACATAAATATAACTCAGAGGAAAGAGAGCTCATTCCCAGGTAGGAAAGTCAAAAAAGGGTTTGTGAAGTCAGGGCTATCTGAGATAGTCCTTGAAAAAGATCTTGACAGCAAAGATTGAAATGAGGGGCTTCCTAGACAATGGAAATCACAAAAACGGGATGCAGATGGACAAGTGTGCAGTGTATTCAAAGGGAAAAAAGTTATCATTTGGATGGAATGTGAAAAATATGGGCAGTATAGGGACAGATGAAGAATGGATCTAAAATAGTACATAATGACTATATGTAAAGACTTCAGTCCAAACAAAAGCATGTACATGAATGTGCAGATCAGCAATATTTACAATAGTCAAAAAAGCAAGTCTATCAAATGATGAGTGGATAAACAAAACACGGTGTATTCATACAATCGAATACTGTTTGGCCATACAAAGGAATGAAGCACTTACATGTGCTACAACATGACAAAGATGTTCTGGAACGAGATAGTAGTGATGGTTGTACAACATTGTGAAGGTACTAAATACCACTAAATTATACCCTTTAAAATGGTTAATACTATTAATTTTATGTTCTATGAATTTTATCTCAATTTTAAAAAAGGACTTTGGGATGTGTTCTTGGGAAAAGGAACTTGATTCAGACGTCACGGAGCAGACATGGAAAGTTTTTTCAGCCAAGTAATGTCCAAGCCTGAAATGTGTTTTGGGGCAGTGTATCGGGCTTCCTTACACAGGGTGCAAGGAACAAGAAGATCAGTTAGCAGGTCTGGGGGAACCTGTTGGTAAGTGCAAGAGAAAAGGCCCCATCACAGTATTGGCAACGAGAATGGAAAGGTCAGGAAATTAGGTGTCAAATGAAGTTTAGAGAGAAAGTGTGCAGGACCTGAAAACTAACATGATAGGTAGAAACTGGCAGATGTGTACTGGAAAGAGACCATCAGCAGCCAAAACCTGGATTTTGAACTTGGATAACAAAGAATTGTACTTTTAATAGAAAGAGAAAATGAAGTGGAAAAACTGGTGTCAGTTTGGTGAGCTTGAGGTGCACTGGAAGAAACAACTCGGCTCCATTAGCAGCCTAATTTCCTTGTTCATGGCCTTTCTGCAGTCTGGGTGGATTTTTTTTTCCTTGGTCAAATTGTGCCATTTTAAATTTTATGTCTCTTCCAGATTCCAAAAGAGAATAATAATAAAAATCATTTGCAAGGGGTTGGAAGACTTTTGAACAGAGAGAGATTTACAATGTAGATAATACAAGCCCCTCCTGTTTTTTAAATTGGGCACCACAGCCTTCTGCACCTCCCTGTTGCTTCCTCTTTTCCCAGTGAACCAAAGGAAGGGAATACAAGAAAGTTAATTCCATGGATTAGCTTTCCCAGGTGAAAGAGATGGTAAAAGCAGGTACCCGAGCAGTCCAGTTCTGAATGGTGGTGTCTTCCGTGCTTTCTTATTAGCAGGCAAGAATAGTCAAGATGACAAAGAGGCCTGCCCTGTTCCTTTATATTCCGACACCTTTCCAGCTCCTTAGCTGGACAGCCTGACAATACAACGCCTGCTTCTTCTACCAAACCAAAACTCAAGTGGCTGCTTCAGTTGCTGGGCTAACAGAGGTAGATTTCTGATTTGTGACCTTTTTAAATCCTCCTACACTATGCCCAAACCATTTTGGGTTGAGGGTGGAGGTATCCTTCCTTCTTTACTCTGTCCTCCAACACTATATACATAAACTCTACCTCTTAATAACAAGGCAGATGTACAGAAAGTTTATTTTCAGTAAGACCTGTTTTCTTTAAAGGAACCAATGATATTTTTGCCAATGCCAAGGTGAAACAGCTTTAAAATGTCTTGTTTTTGCAACCACCAATGGTTGCAAAAAAAAATAATCTTTTATTCAAACAAGGATCATTAATAGATAATTAGTTAAGACAAATGCATGAATGGTTAGTAGGGAAACAAATATTTACATGGACTCAAAGCTACCTACAATTTACTTATTAAATACAGTGAACAAATTTAGTTTTACCAACAATGAGACAAACTGATGTAATGGAGAAATATACAACATTATCTACATTGTTGTCTTGCCAAAATGTTTTAACTTCAGTCATTAGAAAACAATCAGACAAATCCAGGATAAGAGACATTCTGCAGAGCAACTGACCTGGACTCTTTAAAAATGCTGATCTTATGAAAAAGAGAAAAGGTGGTGGTGTGGGGACTGTTACAAATTACAAACAATTAAAGAGCCATGACATCCAATAGGAATGTATGATTTTTAATTTGATCTTCGATTGGGATAAAAACAGCTCTAAAGGGCACTATTGGTTGAACTTGGAAAATTTGAATATGGATTTTCTCTTCTATATTATAATAAATGTTACACTTATTGGATGTGATCATGGATCATGGGTTTGTGGTTATGTAGGAGAACATCATTTTGTTCTTTGGAGATAAATGCTGAAAGGATGAGGCATCATAGTGTCTATAACTTACTCTCAAAAAGTCAGCCATTGATCATCTAGAGAGAAAACAAAATGACACATTATTAGCAATTGGTTAATCTATGTGGAGGGCAAATGGATGTTTATTATGTACTTCCAACTTAAAAGTTTGAGGCGAAAAGTAGTTTTCCTTTAAAATTTAAAAAGAGGATCTTAAAAAAAAAAAAAGATTGTTATTTCAAAATACAGCTGATCCTATTGGGGAAGAATACCATGATAAGTAGAGATGATCAGCTTCTAGCAATTTCTAGGCTCCCTGCTGTGGAATATTAGTTTTCTGCTTTTAGAAAAAGGTTTCCCCATATCCAGCTTTCAAGTCCAGATAACAGTAGTTGGAAATTGGAAACAGTTCATTTATGTCATCCAATCCTTCTTTGTTACCTGACTTATAAAAAAGCATTTGTTTCTTAAAGTAAAAGACCACATTGTACATCCATTACTTACCAACAGGGAATCTATCTGCCTTTGGTCTGCAGAGACTGGTATATAAGCCTTTGGAATTAATCCCACTGTACATCCTCTCAGAGTGCTGGCTTTTTTTTTTCTTTTTTTTTTCTTTTGTCCGGATATTGTTTTACAGCACTCACTATAGCTGTCTGAGGAGGCCTCCAATGTCATGAGCACTGGCACACTATCTTGTCCGTTTCACATTTTTTAAAGATAAAACAAGGTTCAAACCACACATTCTCTGTGAACTGCTAAAGACTGGGAAAAATTACTTTCTTTTCTCATGACCTGGATTGACAAGAAGCACATCGACAGGGGGCAAAAAGATGAGTGGATCCCTTTTAAAGACCCCAGTAATGAAGCCCACAGGGAATCGCCATGTACGGCAGAATTTATAGTGGCTTCTGGGGATGAATGGTATGGCAGGAATTGGTTCAGGACTGCTGGCTGTTGAAATACAGTCTGCATTTATCTCAAATCGGCCTATTTTGGGCCCCAGTGAGAAAGTTATTTGAATAAAATCTTGCTCTGCCAAAAATATACGTAAGTGGCAGCTGTCATAAAATGGGAGAAGAGGTAGAGCACTCCATCCTCGTTGAGACTTCGGGAGTTTAAAAAGTTGTTCTCTTTTAGTCTTTGAAGTAAGCACTGCTGCATACAGAAGTACAAATTGAAAGGGACAATAGACAAAGGCTCGATCCGTGATCCTCAAGTAAATCGGAGTATTGGGGCCAGGGTACACAGGCCCTGTATTTTTAGCAAGCTGCCCGAGTGATTCTGATACAGCCAGCTCAGCATTTGTGAGAGCCTAGCACCTGGTCTGGTCTAGTACTCTTATTTTACGTATAAGAAGGTGAAGGCCCATGTAAAAATGTTTAAAATATTCAAGATACTAACCTATTTTGGACTAGAAACCATGTTTTCTGTCTGCCACAATCTCCGACTTCCCAGGAGGCCATAGTGCCTCTTGGAGTAGTCACGGGTAAGATCTTAGGTCACTTGCTCTCCTCCATAGACAAGGCCAGTTTAACATCTGAGACTTTCAGGTGTGCGTCTTGAAATCTCCTGCGGTCTCCTGACGTCCCTTCTAGGCTGTCCTCACTTCCACATGGTGTTTTCAAGGTTGAGACACTTAATTACTCTATACTGCTACATCTGTGAGAAGGTCACTAGATCATTCTTCCCTGTTCTGTCCTTTTGTTGTTTGATTTTCATAAATTCTTTGAATTTATTTTCTATAGATTCCCTTCCTTAGTTCATTTGAACATCATTTGTGGAAGCTGGGTAATGAAGTGAAAAACATGGTATTGCTCAATGTGGGTAAAAATTACTTGTAAGGCAGCAGCTAATGGCTCCACATGTACTACATAATGGCTCTGAACCTAAAATCATAGCTTTCCCAGAACTAGGAGTGAGTAAAGTGAACTTTGCTTTGTATGTTTCTTGAATAGACAGTACATAACCAACACATATAAAGGAAAAGCATTTACGAGGTTCAACAATTAATTTCATGAACTTATCCTAGAAAAAGTGCTACACACCTCACTGCTGAATATCACTATGGTCACCTTCAAACTACTCCCCTTGGGAAGTCAGGCACCAACGCCAGTGCCTAGTCTACCCTTTAGAGCAATTTTGGAAGGTTTTTTCTGGAATGGCCAGAGCTGTCGTCATCCCCAATTTCTGACAGTTAAGTTCACAAACTTGTCACCATGTGCTTACATTGACAACACGGTACAAACAGCTAGGTACGCTGTCATAACCTTGGCAAATACTGTACAAACAACTCAGTGCTGCCAATGTAAGCGCACAGTGGCAAGTTCACGAGCTTAATCGTCAGATTGTGGGTATGACGACAGCTCTGATGGCCATTCCAGGAAAAGGGTTCCAAAATTGCTTTGAAGGGTGGACTAGGCGCTGGCATCGGTGCATAGCTTCCCAAGGGGAGTACTTCGAAGGTGACCATAGTGATATTCAGCAGTGAGGTCTGCAGCACTTTTTCTAGGATGAGTTTGCAAAATTAATTGTCCGACCTCATATCCATCTATTAATTCATTCATCAGATATTATTGACATATACTATATACTAGCACTGATCTAGACATGGGATACAGTTGTGAGCAGAAGAGAAATGTCCCTACTCCCAGGGAGCTTAAGTTCTGGAGGAAGATTGTATGTGAAGCCTATCTGAAATAAGACTGTGCAACCCCCTAGAGTTTGAGTTCCATGAAGACAGATATTTTTATCTGTCCTGTGCGTGGCTGTGTCTCTGGTTCCCAAGCAGTACCTGACACATAGTAAGTGCACAGTGGACAATTATTTACCAAATGGGCAACCAACCATCAGGTGAAATAGAAATTATGGCCCCTCCCAAATTTTACAAAAAGAAATAGAATAGGTAATTTTAATGAGAAATATTATTTATGTAGGGGATTAAATCACCATTTGTATCTATTTCTAATTTGCCATATTTTCATACACCTAAAAGCTTTTTGTGAAAAAAATTTTTATATTAGAATGTGTACTTCAAGTGTGTGGTATGACATGTAGATAGTAACCCACATAGCAGCTGGAAATAAATGTGTGTGTGTGTGTGTGTGTGTGTGTGTGTGTGTATGTATATATATATATATATATATATATATAAAACAGTATACCTGTAAAGACTTAAATACTTACATTATTTGTTTTATAAAATAAATGATGCTTTCATGTAAAAGCTAAAGCAGTCAAGGATGAAATGGTGTCACAAAATTTGAACATTTGTTGTGACAAAATAAAAAGGACATTCAGGTAAGCTGCCCATCAGCAGTTACAGTCCGTCTGTTCAGGTTGTAATGACTGTGGTAATCGAGCTGTCATTTTAAGTAGGCTTCTCATCTCTGAGCTTTCAAAACATTTAAGAGCTGATACTGCACAGATGTGGCTTACATAAATGGTGTTCCTCTGTCGTCCTCCCAGCAAGGTATAGCTATAGTAGATGAAAGAGTGGTGGCCAAGCTAGGAGTACAAAATAACATGGGAGGGTTTGGAAGTAGCTTGTGCTTGACAAGTACTTCAAAATAATAGAATTCCCTAAGATGATTTTTTTATAAGCAAAGTATGTGATGGGAAAAATAATTTTTAAAAAATCTATAATAAGACTACTCTGCATGTCCTTATCTGTAAACAGGTTTATATTCACTCTTAACTACCGAAAGAAACTGCTGTTGGGTTATTTTTTCATGAGACAAAGTGAGAAATGGCTCAATACCCACAAAAGGAAGTTCACCCTAAGTTACTGTAAATTACATAGTGTCTCCACACTTTGCCTTGCAATCTCAAGATATAAAAACTCCTCAACTTCCTTTCAACACATACCACTTTCAACACTTTTAAGAAGTCCTTCGTGTTAAACATTGAAAGATGAGAATGTTGAAAGACCTAGAAAGAAGACAAGCTGTTAGAACAGAAACAAAATTAAAAGTAGTGAGGAGATGGCAGATGTTTTCAAGAATGAGTTGTTTGAGAATAGTTTATAAATTATTTGGAAAGTGCTGTGCCTGAGCAATCCATAATAATCATCAAGTGACAAGGAAGTGATGGACAGTTGAAAAGGTAGAAAACTTGTGATCACAGGATCAGCCTCAATGTCAGAGGCTGATCTCTTAACCTTAAATGAATTAGGAGACAGCTGGGAGTTTGAGACTTAAAGACTAAGAGTACTGTGAAATGCTGCTGCTGAAATTTTGGTCACAAGCTATGGATTATTCATAGGATCAAGGCCAGTTCACATTTGCACGATATCCAAATAAGTAGCTAGGTCATGAATGCACTATATATATGTGCTCAAGTCTCCCTACCACTCCTACAGAAGTTACAGTGGGGGAGAGAGATTGTCTATATAGACAACTATTTTAGGAAAAGATGTGCACAGACAAACAAGAAAACATAAAATATCTGAGCAGAGGGAAGAATAATCTTGGTTTTAAAATTTCTATAAGAACTGATTTGTATTCCTATTGGTATAATGCATCTCGGGACTAATTCCAAACTCTTCATAGTTCACTAAAAAGCCTAGATCCTGCCCCCTCAAGAATCTTCAAAGAGCAGACTGAAAACCCTAAATTCTTTTTTAATAGTACATTGGTTGCAGAGGCCTTCTTGTTTTCATTGAAAATGTCCACATCACAATTTTAAGTTAGAGTGGTTTGTGATGGTATCAACGGCGGTTTATGAGCAGTGTCTTACTATACTTATTATAAGTTGATGATTATGAAAATAAGAAATCAAACTTCAGGTATATTTAGGTAAATTTCAGAAGGGTCAGGACCAATGTTACAAACTTCTCCTTTTCTCTCATGAAGGTAATCGGCCCATGCTTATTATCTGTATAGTGTCATTTTGGACTTGGAAACAAAATGGCCTCAAGACTTAAGTTATTCATAAGCTGAAGGGCTCTTGTTCTGTGCAGAAGTGGCAGGAGTTTTATTCTAAAGTCTACAAAAAACCAGCTGACCTACCAGCAAAAATTAACACATCAGTTGTCTCTATTATGTCAGAAATTTTGTATGTAACACTTCTGAGTGTTTGTATTGGTGTTAAGTAGTTTTTTAATATCTAAAACATTTTTAAAATAAAACCTGACTTCACACAGGATGTCTCCTTCACCTCCACCTTTCCTTCCTATCCTCTTCCCTGGCAGGGGTAGGGAATGGATGTGTGGGTCTTTTGGCATAATACAACATAATAAAAATTATGCCAAGGAAAGTTGAAAACAAAATTGAGCCCATAGCTTACTTAGTAATCGTGCAGGATGAAATACATCATTACAGTAGAACCGTCTGTCACCACCCCAACCAAGTAATCAAATTTATAGCGTTACTAAGAGTGGTACAGTCTGACATTTTGTGCCTCTTGAATTGATACAATGTGAAGTATGTAATATTCCATATAAAGTGTTCTTGCCCAAAATGTCTAATCTAAACCTAAGCAAGCTTCTTCAGACCCAGCTTTCAGTTTGCAAGCAAAACAGGGACAAGTTAAATGACACAAAGAAGAAAATATGATAAATCTAAAAGAGAGACATTCTATGAGAGAGCTGGCCTGGTCTCTTCAAAAAGTCAATGATATTTATGAAAAAAGTTAATGGTTTTTATTTTCATTTCATGAAAAATAGGGAGAGGCTAACCAAATGTAAAATTTTTTTAAAGTCTAGATTTAAAAGGTTAAACAGAGACATCAAATAAAATGTGTGATTTTTGATTAATTCTAGTTTGAAGGAAAAAAGCTATAAAAGATATTCTTGGGACAGCTGGAGAAATTTGCGGATTCTTTGTTAGAGGATATGGATTGTTAGTTTTGTAATTTGATAGTTGTCATGTAGTTATGTATGAGATGTTCTATGCTTACAAGATGTGTGCTAATGCATGGAGAGGTGAAGAGTCATGACCTCTGCTGCTGTCACGTCTAGACAGAGTGTATTTGTGTGCTCATTGTACAGTTCTTTCAGGTTTTCAATGTTTGCAAGTTTTATTTGTATACTATATAGTAAAGTATATACAAGTTTGGGCTGTTCGGAAAAAAAAACCCCAGCCATAGACACCTCTATTTTTCATATTACAAGGCTGGATACTTTCCAGATAGCCCTCATATATACTATATAGAATAGGGGGAGGGAGTTGACTCAATGATTTTTAAATAATTAACAAATTAATTTTTCCCCTTTTCTATTTTAGGCTCAAGAGAAAGGAAGATTAGACTATGGTAAGGTAGGTAGATTTTATTGATACTGCACAGTTTTATACATTTCATTTTGGCGTTTGGTGTTTGTTTATATTTGAAAAGTCAAAAAAGGAATCATCACATTCAAAGCTGAGGGACATTCACTGTTAAGTGACAGGTATTAGCAGGTAAAATAAGGTTCATTCAATAATAAGTTTTTACTGAGTGTCTGCTTCCTTCCAAACGTTGTGTTAGGTGTTGGGAATGTAACAGTGAACCAGATCCAGTCTTTCCTTCCAGGACATTTACTGTCTAGCGAGGGAGACTGATAACTAATAAACAACTAAGTGGATACATAATATAATGTCAGACGGTGGGAAGTGCTGGGAAGAAAAATAAATGGAGTAAGATCGCTAAGCATTGCCGCAAAGATGCCTTTGGCCAGTGGATGGAAGGCAGCGTTTAGAGCCATCAAACCATACCTGGGAGGCACCATACAGGACAGACTTGGGCCTCTAAAGGCAGTAGTTCTCATATCACCTGTGGAGCTTTTGAAACCACACATGCCTAGGCTACCACTGGCATCACACCCTCTTTCAACAGGGCAGGGGCAGGATGGAAGGGTTTGAACAGGCAGGAATATCCAAGGTGTCAGCACACCTGCACTCCAAAGACAGAGGAAGAAATACGGCCAGTAAGGGTCCTGCTTGCAGGGCGACAGCCCTGTGCTCTCTTGGCAGCCCCAGGGGGCACACCCATGGCTCCGCCTTCACTCTAACACTTTTCCTTGCCTGAAATGGAGTCCTTCCTTTTCTCTGTTCACAAACTTTTGCCTCATTCAAGAAAAATTAGATAATAGGACCACCTCTAAACTAAGGACTTCCGTAGATGTCAGTCTACTTGAGTCTTTTTTTTTTGAGGGGCAGGGGTAGTTTCCTAGCTGGGAATCGAACCCAGGCCGCAGCATTGAGGGCGCTGAAGCCTAGCCACTACACCACCAGGGAACCCCTACTTGAGTCTTACCATGCTCGTATACCCATGTTGGCTGTGGGCAAACCCTCTTGGTTTTCCCACAGCAGAGAAGCTCTCAGTGTGTCTTAAACTGAACTCAGCATCTTCCCTGACATATCTGGCCTTTTTTTTTTTTTTTAATAAACTTTGTTTTTTAGAGTAGTTTTTAGACTGGCAGCAAAATTGAACGAAAAGTGTAGCGAGTTCCCACCCACACACACATACACACACAGCCTCCGCCACCGCTGGTTTTCTGCACCAGAGTGGGACGTTTGTTACAATCAGTGAGCCAGCGTGGACACAAAGTTCATTGTGTACATTAGGGTCCACTTCTAGTGTTGTATCCGTGGTCCTTGTTACTTGTTCTGTCTCTTCTTGTTGGCACTGTCACCCCACTGTGTGAGACACTTAGACATCACTCTCGAGTGCTCTTGCTCCCTCACCGTGTTCTCTGACCAAGTCCTGCAGTCCTACATCCTAAGTGTTCCTGAATCCAACCCCGCCTCTTGATGTCCCATTGCTCAGTGTAAGCGTCTTCATCTGAACCGCTGGAAAACCTGCTGGCGGGTCTCCCTGCCTCTTTTGTCCCCACAAATCCATTCCCATTTAGAATGTATCTAAACCACAACTCTGACTGTGTCCCAACCCAGTTTAAAACCCTTCATTAGCTCCATGTTGTCTGTAAAGCAATTTCAAAGCTTGGTAGATTGGCATATGAAGCACTGTGTGACCTCGCCCCCAGAGGGACCCTCCCGCTGCCGCTTCTACCCGGGGCTCCAGTGGCCCCAAATTACGTAAAGCATTCTGTGTCTGAGCTCCACAGCCTGACTCCTGCGGCTCCCTCTGCTCAGAATGCTCTTGCCGCTTTATCTGGCTACCCTGCTCCTCCTCCCGTAAGGCTTAAATTAGGATCATCTCCTGTAGGAAATCCTCCCTGGTCCCCCAGGCTAGATTAGGTGCTCTTTTCTATTCCTTCTGACATTGTAGATCTCACAGGCATTGCACTTACTCTGTTACAATGATCCACTTATCGAGATCATCGGCTGTGAGCTCTTTGAGGGCAGGGACCACGTCTTCCTTGTCTTTGTTTACTTGGTGTCTGACACAGTGCTTGGCACTTGGTAAACGGGGAGGGACTGGGTGAGTGAGTGAGTCAGGCAGTGAGACCAGGAGTAACAAAACAGAAGACACTTGAAGTTAGTTGCAGGAGAAGGTCTAATACAGGATTTTTGATCTCAGAGAAGAAAGGAAAGCTTTTGACATGTTGCAGGTATCAGCAAGATTGAGAAGATTGCTGAGGAACATTGTAATAGACTAGCTTGCAAATAAAGGCTGGGATTTCACTGTGACAGTGAAAGAAAGCTAACTTATAAACAAAAAGTTAAGGGAAAAGACATCACAATTTGGCAATAGAATAACTATTGTTATTGATGCTTATTTATGACTCAAAGAACTCCTTTAGGGTTTCTTATTGTAGAAGCACATGACAATAGAAGAGGTTTGAAGAAAATTTAAAAATCTGGTGCATAGATTCATCACCTCTGGACCAAGCTCTGCCATTAACTCACTGCGAAATCTAATACCAATCACTTAACCTCTGGGCCTCCCTCAGTTTCTGTAGTATAAACAAGCGGTTTAGAATCCTGCTGTTCCACCCTTTAGGCCCATTCCAAATTTGGAGGAGACACACTTTGGGGGGAGGGGGATTATATCTTATATACTCCTGAAGTCCACATTCATTCCTTTATCCACATCGTCCACCCAGCCCCTAGGTATTTGATGTTTAATAGGCGAGGCGCCGGACTGCTGCTGACTTCCCCTGTGAAGGAGACTGAGGCAGGCCTTGTCATCACACTCTGTCTCAACTCAGACCGCCCTATCTGAAGTAGCCACTCCTTCTTTGCTCTCTTTTTTTTTTTTCTTTTTAACATTTATCATCATTTAAAATCATGATTTTTATTTAGTTGCTTGTATCTTTCTTCTCCCACTAGAACGTAAGAGGCTTGTTGGCAGGGCCCTCAGTGGCCTTCTCGTGGTTGTGTCATCCGTGAGCTTACACGGAGGAGTGCTTGGTAATGCATGTGAACGAGTGTGGCATGAATGTTATGCTAGGAGAAGTGTGGGAGACTGCGAAAGGTCTGTAATCAAGAATTACAGACTCAGATTACCCTTTCTAGGAGAATACTGACTATACAACACAGTCCGTCCCAAAGGTCAGTAGCCCTAAGGTTGCCTTCCCCAGAGCCCAGTGACAGCATTTCTCATGCCAGTAATCAGAAATGCACTACCCTGGAATATGTGATGAAATGCTCGTATTTACAGACATAACTTGACCTAGGTAATTAATCCAGACCTATCATCCTTATACAGACCTAAACCCAAGTAACATGGGGAAGAAGAATTCTTTCTGTCTCTACTAAGTATCAAGGATCTGTCTGCAGCATGCAGCTTGTGGTACTTTCTCCTATGCAGTGTATCATGGGCCTTTAGTAATATATGTATGGCCTGCTCTCCTCTTATTTTGCGTGGTCATGGTGTGCATGCTGACAAATCCAGGCATTAAGTTTAGTAATTTAGGGCTTCCCTTATGGGTTTATTTGAAAAACTCAAAAGCCATTTCTGGAGTCTGTCATGAAATTTGTTACTAGAAATTCCTTTATTTCCAAGTGGTGAGTATTTACTCAAAAGCCAATTTTTATCTGAAAAATCAGATTTCTAGAATTATAGGAAATTATTTTGGCCATGTGCTCTGCGGCTTTATATGCCATCTCTCAGATTTTGTCAGTCTCACAATGGCAAGGAAATAGGAGAGAGGGTAGAAGAGGTGATCACTTCAAAATCAGTCTCAGCTGGGTCTCGAGGATGTCTGTCACATTCAGCCAAAGAGTGGTCTGTACTCAAACACTGAGATAAGAAATTGAATTACTTTTTAATTGAGTTCCTGTTGCGATAGAACCTAGATATGAATGCCTTATATTGCTGCAGTGTCTTTTATCATAAGATATCAAAGCACTTGACAACTATTAATTCATTATGTCTCTCCCAGCTCTGTAAAGTGGTTAACACAAGCATGGGAACCCACTACTGAAACTCATCCAGCTGGGGGCTGGGCAAGGAAGGAAGCTGTTTAACTGTAAGGCAATTCTACCCAGTAGCTTCTAAAATGGAAAAGCAAGGGACACGTACTTATCTAGTTAGAACTGCAGAAGTTTTATTAGACAAAATGCAATTACCAGAAGTGAGTTGTGACCACCAGTTTTGCTCATGTGCACAATGCTGTGGGGATCTTAATTACAGTGATTTGTCTGCAGCTCTGGATATGTATCTCTCAGACTATCCCATGTTTCCTGGGCTTCTGGCCCCAAGGTTGAGCACAAGTGATTCGGTTCATTGCTAGAGGGAAGAGTGCCACCTATTGAATTGCAGGAGTTTGTGGCCATGTGTTGGGACTGGTGGAGACGCTTCTCAGACCACATTCACGCTTGCTTTGCTATGGTAACTAATATATATGTCTGAAAGAAAACGAACATGTTGACTAGTCTTGCTTAGAAAAACATCTACAAGCGTCTGTATTTTCCCTAGCTGAAGCTGAGCGTATGCCTGTAGTTTAGCCTACTGCGACTTGAAATAAGCATGCTGCTAAAAGACTGAGGCAGATGGTATTTTTACCACTTCAGGCAAAACATGCCACCTATGGTTCGGCTTTCTACAATTTTAATTTTTTTTAACACATTCAGAATGGCTTGCTTAAATATCTCCATCACAGAGATGCAGGCTTTTCCCCAATTTCTTTTTAATAATTCCTTCCCATGTAAAGGTATGAATACGTTTCACTTGGTCGAAACCAGGTCTTGTCAGCACTGTGAGTGGGCCTCCTGCTCATTCTTTCACACGTGCCTAGGACTGGGCCTCCAATGGGCTTTGACATTCATACTAGTTTTGACACCCAGATTCAAAATGATTTACAGAAGCTTTCTTTCTATCCATCTCTAGTCTTCACTATGCAGTTCATGTAAGTTTCCCCGTGACTCAGTACGGAAAGGAGTGTCGTTCATTCTAATGTCTTCTTACTGAAGTTCACTCTACGGACAGAGAATTCCTCAAGATTAAGCACTTGGTAAAGAAGGGTCTTGCGGGTGTTAATTCCTTAGGCATCAGTTCTCAGTCGCATGTAAAAGATACTTTTTTTAATGGCGTGGGTGTCAGCGTGCCCTCTCTCCTGGAATTTCTCAGGGTCCCAGAGCTGCCCATTCTTCTGGCGCCGTCTTCCCGTGCCTCGCAGGCGGTGTGTGGAGCTGCTGCTCCCCTTTCCCCTCCCCGCCCCAGAAGGCCTTGCACATTTGGTTGTGTTATAAAACACAGTTGTATAGGGTACACGTGAAAATTCTCTTCCCACCAGCAAACAGTGCTGTGCAGAGACTTTGGCATTTGCATGATCATATATCATCACCCGTTTAAGAAGTAAACGGAGTCTTTCCCCTCATGTCACAGTTCTCCTTCCCAAGGGTTGCCCGTTGAGCCAGTTTTTCTCTTTCATTGTACGTAGATTGCATCAACCATTTTGCTGCATGTAGAGTCCAAAATTCTACTTTTATGAACCTTGAATATAGAAAATTTTTTGTAAATATTATTGTCCTTTCTTTACTGACCAAGCCCGACTCTTTTTATTCTTTTCCTTTTTCTGACAGGCAGTTTTTGCCTGCTTATTCTTTCCTGTAACCCCAGCTAACCAGCTCTTGAGAATTTTTCACACTGGTGCATTTAGAGGCCAGATGTTGCTGTGTTTCCCCTTCCTCATTACCCCTCTTGGGCAGATGCTGCTTTGCCTACCCTGAGACTTTATATTAGCTCCTTTGGTAAAACATCCCATACAGCATCACTGTATACACAAAAATCTCTCATTTCCTCTGACCTCTTCAAGTTGTCTTAACCTTTAGAACTTCTGTTTTAGTGATAATTATGGAGACTATGTAGAAGTATTGACATCCCCCTCCCCCATCATTTTTCCATAAACACTTGTGGTCAATTTAAATTCTATTACAAACACTAGATGCTTATAATAGAATTTAAAGAAAAAAATCCAAATACCATCATGCTATGGGTGCAGCTATGTAAAATTTTATATGCTTGATAAAGACCAGAAGACAACATGTAAGAATGTAAATAAAGGCATTAAGGTGACATTTAAGCATAGCTAAAGTAAGAAAAACGTTGTATTTTTTAAAAGCTACGTGTTTTAAAAGTGTACTCTGAGTTGAGTTAGAATTTTATCAGATTATGACCTGAGCTACTGAGAACTGAAAAATACGTTTTTAGCAACATAATCAGAATTCCAGGTTCCTGAAGAACTGCTTGCTTCTATGGCAATAGGCAGAAATGCACAGTTGAAAAGTGTGCGCTTTCTTACACTGGATTTTTGTGCTGGCCCCCAGCGAGTGGTCGAGGTACTGGAGAACGGCTGTGGGAGACGGAAGCCCAGTGCACTCAGCAGGCATTGCAGGTGTTGGCCTGATGACCTCACCGCTGTCAGCAGTAGGAGCAGGAGGACACTGTCAGAACTGCCCTCGGAAGGTTTTAAAACCCCCAGTCCTTGTTTCCTTAAAAATCAGATAAATCCAGTTATTTTTCTTTTGGCATTCACATTTCAGACAAGTGTATTTTCTTGCAGCAATAATGAATAGATTTTGTCTCATCTGTTCTTCAAAACAATTAATTTACTCAAGTAGTTTTTTTGAAACTACTGCTTTGATTTCACATCTCCTTCAAATATAATTATTAACTATGGAAAAATAATCATGGATCAATTTCCATCTGTAATAAAGCATAGAAGCTTTTATGCCATGTGAAACTTTTAATCGGAAATAAATTCTGATCACACGTGCAGTAGTTAGTATCTTGAACCAGAGTTATGCCCTATTACAAGCCCTCAAGTCTTTTTGCAAAACAGTTGCCCTCTGGACATTTATTCATTTCCCATCATCAAGCTAGTTTTTTTCCTCAAGTCTCCGAGCATATAATTTTGCATCTGTCCCTAGTGACTATCATCTTGCTTTGATGATCTATTCTTCTAATTTCTTAATGTTATTTTAAAATTAGATTCTTGTTCTCTGCGGTGTTAGCAATCCCACACACCTCAATAGCATCAGCAGATTTAATAATCATAATTTCTATTCTCTGTGGATCGTGAATAAAATTATTAAGTGATATCAGTAATAAGCCTCTTTATGACATCATTAAATATGCCATCCTCTCAGTTAGCTCAAATACTATTGATACTATTATAATTCAATCCTCTAAGCAATTGTCTTTTTTATTTTTCTTCATATCATATATTCCTAGCTTGTTGATCTTTGGTTTCTAATTTTATATATAAAATGTTAAATTACTTAGTTCATAATAATATTTAGTGGGTCAATCTCTCCCATTCTTAAGTTTACCATTTTGAATTACTGGCCCCTAAAAAAAATTACTTATTTACATAATAACTAACATTTATCATGAAGCTAAGGCAGACTTAGATTATCGATGACCAGTTCTTGGAGGTAAACCTGGAATCCTGTCTAGTTTTGCTCACCAGTGTACCCTGAGGGCCTGACACGGTGCCTGGCACATACTAGGTATTTAGTAAATATTTGTTGAATATCTGTTGAATGAATAAATGACCCAAGATATGCCAAATGCTTGTGCCTATATTCTGTACTTTTAATTCGTAAGGCATATTTGACCCCACCTTTGTACCTCCTACTTTCCCCCCAAGTATATTTTTAATCAGATTGTTGCATCCTCAATGCCTTGTACTCCCTGGGTTGAAATAAAGATTCAGTTGGAGTAACCTTTTGAATCTTAGTCTAGAAAGCTCACTAAAAATACCCTCCAGGCTGGTTTTGTGGGTGAATGCTCTGCACTGTAGGGTAGCTGGATTCAATTATTGCTCCCAGTTTGTGGTTTCAGGAGCCACCTGTGCACAGGGAGCGCCTCTGTGCCTGTAAGTAGAGAACAGAGCCTTCTGTCCCCACAGAGGAGCCTGTTTAGTCCACAGAAGCAGTTTTAAGTAGAGCTGAGGGGAATGTTTTCTCACTCCTTGTCATTAAAAAAAGTGGAGAAGCATGGGTTTTCCAAAATTGTATTTTTTGAGAGAAAAGAAAAGAGAGGCATCTTTTTGTAGCTGCTGAGGGTGGTTTCAGTAAATTAGAAGTCTTTGTCATTACCTAGATTGATATTTCCAAACTTACACACTAATCCTACGACCTGATTTTGGATTTTTTGTGATTTCAAGATGTTTGATCTATCAGAAACCTGTAATTTGCTTAGTTGGCACATCTGAAGCCATCCCCCCATATTTCCTAAGCAGTGTCTACAGGCACTACTCAGCCTTCCCACTTATGATGAGTGAGTCTGGTTCCTTTCCCCCAAGTGCTTGACTTTCTACTTTGACAAAAGATCTTTCCTATTCACCAGATCATAGTAAAGCCAAAAATGAATCTCTGAAAATTGATTTCTGCATAGCACAGTGGTACCCCTCGTGGAAGGTCTCCCTGGTCTAGATCTAAGGAAACAATGCTACCCTTTATCTGAGATCCAGTCTTGACGAGATCTGTGTGCACCACTTAGGAAAGGTTGTAGGCCTTTCAACATGCTGTGATCTTTTTAAGATGCAGGCCATAGTAGGCATGTTTTTTCAATGTGCACTCTGTTCAAGACACACACTAAGTACTTTAATCAGATGTTTCTATCAAATTCTATATCTGAGTCCCTTCATTTTATAGAGAAAAGATCAAGTAACCTAACAGTGTTCACACAGTTACTATCTCAGTGTCATGATTCTGTCCAGGTCTGCTGACTCTACAGTGTATAATCTTTACTACCATACTGCTGCTCAAAGAGCTTTACATGCACTTAAAAAGGAAATAAGGGAGAATTTATATGTGGGCTCTGATCTTACAAACACCCGGAAAATGGTGTGCATTGCCCTATAATCTAACATAGTTCTAGTTTCAGAAATAGTGATTGAGATGGAAAGAGAAGTCACATTAGGTGGTGAACTTATTATACATCAAGTTGACAATGCACTGTAGAATTGTATGCCTGAAACCTGTGTAGTCCTTGCTAACAGATGTCACCCCACTAAGTCTAACAATAAAAATGAATTAAAAAGGAAAAAAAAAGAAATAGTGATTGTCTAATCTACTAAATGACTCTCTTGGGATTTATTTTGCTGAACCAGTGCAATAATTATTATGTTTTTTTTTAAATTGGTAAATATTCTTCACTCTTCGAAGCAAGTTTTATAAATATAACCATTTAAAACAAATTCTCATCACCATTCTTTTGAGAGAGGCAAGGATCTGTGTTTACAAATATACCTTCCCTAACACCATAAGGTCGAGACCTCCTAAGGCCGGAAGAGGTTTTAATCCTCCAGGTATGATTACAACTCCATGGCACAGAGAGTACTGTCTTTGCTCCCATACACTGATTCCTGCATTTACCCCAAGGCTAGTCTGATGCCACCTGCCTGGAAGACATGGCTGAGGCATACATTATTTCACTGTCATTACTCTCACTAGATGCAGTTTTTCTGTTGTTTGACGTGCTTTCTAGTGATGGAAATTATCATTGCATTTTAAGCTCATCTTGTGTCAGGATGCATGTTAGGATGTTAGGAATCTAGCGTCGTGTAGATGGTGGTGGTAGTGAAAGTAGTTTTGAGGGAAGTGATACCCAAGTATCAGCATCCAAATATGAAAGCAGACGAAAACTGGGACATAAAGAGGATTTACAGAATGTGTAAGTAAGATATGGACTCAAGTAAAGTGATATAAACCCAAATTTCCTCTTACATGCATATGTATTCTTCAGATAACCCCCTATTTGATACCTATGTGTTGTGAGTGCTTTTGTCTCACAGTGTTCTCTTCAATTAAATAACCAGCATAGTATTTGTCATGAGGTTATAGAGATTACTGTTTGCTGATGCACTTCTAAAAAGGCTATAGGCAGGAGTGGCTCCTTGCTGAAGTCCACAGCCTATGGTATGTTTTGCTTGTTTAATTTCTATTACATAGTTTGCTAAAAAGCTTCATGGTCCCAGTTTTGCTTTTAGAATTTCAGTGTGTAGAATTAAGTTCCTCTTTGGAATATGATACCAAAATTTAAAATTAGCTTTGAATCAGAATATGGATAAAGCTGTGATTATTTGTAAATAAAGCCCCGATTTAATATAATTCCATATTACTAACTTCAGGTGCCCAACCTATCAAATGTTAATGAAAGTTTATAAACCAAGAAGTAAATTATACATTTGTTTCATTTAATCACATTTTGAAGTCAGGCACATCTGCTCATACCCTGAGCTACAAGTTGACTTCTGTTTCTTTAAGTAGTAAGCACTGCTTTTCCTGAATTCTCTGCCATGGAGTCAATAATTTAGGCCAGTTTTGAGTATGCCAGTAAAGTGTTTTTAACTACATGAAAATATTCCTAAACTATACATGTATATAGTTCACAGGTATTTGTCCATCTAACAGGGATACATATTCAGACATGGTTATTTGTATGAAATGAGTTATTTGGCTATGTTCAGTTCTTTGTAGATACTAGTCCACAGCATGGACTCATGAATGTACTTAGCTGAGAGGCTGAGCTTTGAAATCAGTTCTGAAATCTCACTCTCAACAGGAGGCCACACACCATCCAGACTGAGCCTAATAGGCACATGTGGAAGAAAGGGCAAGAAAAAATAGAAAGAAAAAGAAAATACCAACCCTGTCTTTATCATGTTTTTCTTTTCTTTTGGGGAGATTAGTGTAAATTTTAAATGGTCAAGATGATTTGGAAATTCATTTCTTAAAAAATAAGCATGTTTCCAGTGAGATTTAAAATATTGAAAACGCCTTCATAAATCTATGTAAAATAGTCTGTGAATGTTTATAATTAAAGCTAGGTGCACTGTATACATGTTACAATGAACCCCATGTTTTGTTTGCAATGAACCCCATCCCATGTTCCCTTCCTCTTTACTCCTTGCATTTATTTGTATAGCATTTTATTGATGTCAAAGCAATTTTACATATATTATCTTATTTGTTCATAATAATTCCATGTGGTACAAATATTATCTTTCTGATTTTACAAGTGAAGCGGACTTAGAGTAGTTGCTTTGCCCAAGGACACGCATGTCCAGGTCCGGAGTTTCCCTCCTAAATAAAGTTAGTTCGCTGCATCTCCACAGTTATGTTTCATATTGTTACAAAATAAATTAACCAGTTTTAGAAGAACACCGCATTTCATTCTAAGATTTTAAAAAAGGTTCCTGTGTGGTTTCATTTGGAGGAGTCTGCTCCAAGGTGCTTGAAAGGCCACCATGTCTAGAAATAGGGACATTTCATTCCTCCAGAGCTCACCTCTCCTCTTACCTCCCATCTCCATCTGCTTTGGGCCCCAGGACTCAACAAGGGAAAAGGAGAGCAGTGTGACAAATGTCATATATGCCATGCATTCTCACACAGTTCTACAAACTTCATAAACTCCATTAGGGAAGCATGGTCCACTTCTACCACTTGGTTAGGAGGTATGTGGTCTCTCCCCATTTCAGCATGGCTTCCATTTTACCCTTTTTTCCTTTTGCCCTTATCCAGATGTTTTCAACCATTAAAAAAAAAAAAAAAAAAAAAAAAAAACTTTAAGGGGAGAAATTACCATTGATATCACAGAAATACAAAGGATCATAAGAAAATGTTATGGGGAAGAGCGGCAAGATGGTGGTCAGGGAGGAAGTTCCTAAAACCTCTCCTGGAAAATACAATTAAACAGCCAGCCAGGATACAACATGGGAAACCCTGAGTGGCACAGAGGCAACTGAGAAATCCACGCATCGTAAGAAAACACCTGAAGGTTAGAGAAAGAGGGGTGAGTGGGAGAGAAGGGAGGGAGCAGAGATGGATCGTGACCCAACACTGCTACAGCTAACGAAAGGAACTAGAAAGAAATTAGAGAGCAGCACAATATAGGGGAGCAGGGAGACCAAACATCAACAAGAGTGTAAGCCAGTGCAGCTGAAATGCGGGGAGACCATGAAGAAGCTGGACCTAAAAGCAGCAGTGTGTTGGAGACAAAGCCTGGGAGCCTAGCTCTGAAGCTCTAAGTACCCCCCCACCCCAGCTCATGGCTTGCGCCCGTGGCACCCTGATGGCTTGCGGAGCGCAGCCCCCTCACATGGCACCCACTCGGGGCCACACCACGCTTTGGAGCCCATGCCTGCAAACACTGCCCAAAGCGGTTGCTGTGGAAACGAATCCCTGAAACACGGCCCAGGGTAAAACGCTAGAGAAGGAACAAAGGCGGATTTGACAGAATTCACCCCAACCAACGTGATGGCTTCAGCCTTCATCCCATCGGCCTCCCCTGTCTTCCCCAGCCTCCCTAAAGAAATGCAGGAAGCAGAGCAGCCTCAGCTTGCATTTTGTTGGCCTCCCCCTTCTCCCGCTGCTTCCTCTACAAACTGCAGGAAGCAGAGAGACCATGGACTGCCACACTCCACCTCCAAACACTGATAGAGATCAGAGATATGACCTCAACACCCCCCCCTCCCAAAACTTGCCCCCGCCCAACACCACCTAGTGTCTGCTCTATAGCAAAACACCACAAAAAGTACTAATCAGAGCAATAAAGTGATCTCCTGGGCTCTGCTGGAAATAAAGCCTTCATGCCGAAGAAGAGGAACTCAATAGATAATATGAGTCCCTTAGGATTTAAAGCTGCTCAGAAAGAAGATGAAAAATCTCCAGAAAAAGGTCTTATAGATATAGAAATTTATGAACTGACAGAATATAAAATAACCATTCTAGAGGCTCTCAGAGAAATGAAAACATACTGGCAGAACATCATAGGTGAGATGAATGATCTCAGAAAGGAAATCCGTGAGCAAAAGGAACAGTTTAACAAAGAAATTTAAATTGTGTGGAAGAACGAGATGGAAATTTGAGAGATAAATAATACAATAAAACAAATGAGAAATGAAATAACTGCCATAGAAAACAGGGCTAACCAGATGGAGGAAAGAATTAGTGATATTGAAGATCGGAACATGGAAACATCTCAGAAAGAGGAAGAGAGGGAATACGGAATCAAAAGGATTGAAAGAACTCTGCAAGAATTATCTGACTTCGTGAGACAAAACAACATCAGGATAATAGGATTGGAAGAAAGAGCACAACACTCTGTACAGAGAACATATTCAAACAAATAGTAGATGAGAACTTTCCAAACCTATAGAAAGATCTGGAATCCCAAATTCAAGAAGAAAATAGGTCTCCTAGGTACCAAAGACAAATAGATAATTCTCAAGGCAGCTAGGGAAAAAAGAACTATAACCTTTAGAGGTAAACACATCAGGCTAGCATCAGACTTCTCAGCAGAAACTCTACAAGCCAGGAGGGAGTGGAATCAAATATTCAAAACTTTAAAGGAGAGAAACTTCCAGCCAAGAATAAATTATCCAGCAAAATTATCCTTCAAATATGAAGGAGGAATAAAGACCCTCTCAGACACATAGAGGCTGAGGGAATCCACCAGCACGAGGCCAGCATGTCAAGAAATACTGAAGGTGGCTCTTCAACCTGAAACAAAACATCAGAATAAATGGAATAGAGTTGGAGCAAGAAGAAAAAAACAAAAATAAAACAATTTAAAAAAAGTAATGGCCATATGAAATCCTCACATATCAATCATCGCTCTAAATTAATGGACTGAACTCACCAATAAAAAGACACAGAGTAGCAGACTGGATTAAAAAACAAAACCCATCCATATGCTGTCTCCAAGAGACACGTCTCAGCCATAAAGACAAACACAGATTCAGAGTGAAAGGATGGGAAACAATACGCCAAGCAAATGGTAACCAAAGAAAAGCAGGAGTTGCCATACTGATATCTGATGAAATAAACTTCAGGTTAAAAATTATAACAAGAGACAAAGATGGACATTACATAGTGATAAAAGGCACAATACAATAAGAAGATTTGACACTAATTAATATATACGCTCCCAATCAGGAAGCACCAAAATATATAAAGCAACTACTAACAGATCTGAAAGGAGAAATTGACAAAAGCACAATCATTGTAGGACACTTAAACACCCCCTTAACAGCTACAGACAGATCATCAAAAAAGAAAAATAAATAAGGAACTATCAGCTGTAAATGACACATTACAGCAATTGGACATAATTGACATTTACAGGACACTTCATTCAGCAAAAAAAGACTACACCTTCTTTTCTAGTGCACATGGAACATTCTCAGGGATAGGCCATACGCTGAAACACAAAAGTAGCCTCAGCAAATTAAAAAAGATTGAAATTATACCAAGTGTATTCTCATACCACAAAGCTCTGAAATTGGAGATCAACTATAAAAGGGAAGCAGAAAAAACACATATACATGAAGATTAAACAACATCTTATTTTAAAATGACTGGATCAAAGAGCAAAAGAAGAGATTAAAAAGTACATAGAAACTAATGACAATGAAAATACAACATATCAATATTAATGGGACACAGCGAAAGCAGTAATAAGGGTGAAATTTATATCGTTACAGGCCTATCTTAAGAAACAAGAAAAATTATAAGTAAACATCCTAACATCCTATTTTAAAGAACTAGAAAAAGAAGAACAGAAAACACCCAAAGTCAGCAGAAGGGAAGAAATAATGAAAATCAAAGCACAGCTAAATGAAATAGAGAACAGAAAGACAATAGGAAAAATTAATGGTACAAAGAGCTGATTCTTTGAGAAAGTCAACAAAATTGACAAACCCCTGGCTAGACCAACCACAGGGCAAAAGTAAAGGACACAAATATCCAAAATTAGAAATAAAAGGTGAGAAATTACTACTGATACCACAGAAATACAAAGGATTATAAGAAAATATTGTGAAGGGCTTTATGCCACTAAATTTAACAACCTAGAAGAAATGGACAAGTTCCTAGAAACCTGTAGCCTACCTAGGCTGAACCAAGAAGAACTAGATAATCTAAATAGACCAGTCAATAGTAAAGAAATTGAAATGACCATCCACAACCTCCCTAGAGGCAAAAAAAGTCCCAGACCAGACGGTTTTCACCAATGAATTTTACCAAGCATTCAAGGAAGAATTAATGCCTATTTTCCTACATCTCAAATAAAAGAACAGTAGAAAATTCCCGAAGAAGAACTAAACAAGATGGAGGCAAACAACCTCTCAGATAGAGAACTCAAAACCATGATTTTAAGGATGCACAAGGAACTTAGTGAAAACTTCAACAGAGAGATAGCAAGCATAAAAAAGGACATAGAAACCATAAAAAAGGACCAGTCAGAAATGAAGAATACTATAACTGAAATTCAGAATGCAATAGAAGGAATCACCAGCAGACTAGATGGAGCAGAGAATCAAATCAGCAAATTAAAAGACAAGGTAGCAGAAAATATCCAGTCAGAACAGCAAAAATAAAAAGGAATCCAATAACATGAACATAGTCTAAGGGGACTCTGGGACAACATCAGGTGCAACAACATTTACATCATAGGAGGAGCAGAAGGAGAAGAGAGAAAGTAAGGAATTGAGAACCTATTTGAAGAAATAATGGCTTGAAACTTCCCTAACCTGGTGAAGGAAACAGACATACAAGTCCAGGAAGCACAGAGTCCCAAACAAGATAAACCGAAATAGGCCCACACCAAGACATATTATAATTAAAATGGCAAAGGTTAAAGACAAAAGCAGCAAGAGAAATGCAACTAGTTACTTTTAAGGGAGTTCCCATAAGACTGTCAACTGATTTCTCAACAGAAACTTTTCAGACCAGAAGGGAGTGACAGAAAATATTCAACATGATGAAAAGCAGGAACCTACAACCAAGATTACTCTACCCAGCAAAGCTATCATTCAAAAGTGAAGGACAAATAAAGAGCTTCTCAGACAAGGACAAGCTAAAGGAATTCATCACCACCAAACCAGTACTACAAGAAATGTTAGAGGGACTGCTTTAAGATTGGGGGAGGAGGCAAATTTATGAACAAAAAAGTGTCCATAGGTACACATCAACAATTATCTTCAATTTAAATGGATTAAAAGCTCCAATCAAAAGACATGAAGGGTATTGCATTGAGTGGAGTGTCAAACAGAGGAAGACAAATGCAAGTTGACTTTGCTTTTATGTGAAATCCAAAGAAGAAAACAAGTGGAAAAGGAACAGGAACAGATTCATAGATTGAGAAAACATTAGGTTTGTTGCCAGATAGGAGGAAGGTTAGGGGAGGGGGTGAAATAAGGGGAAGGGATTGGGAAGTTCAGTTCGGTGGTTACAAAGTAATAGTTATGAGGATATAAGGTATAACATGGGAATATAGTCAATTATGTTACAATAACTAAGGCTGACATCAGATTAGTACTAGATTTGTTGGAATGATGGGAAGAGGGTGGCAGGGGCGGGTGAAAAAGGAAAGAAATCAAGAAGTACCAATTCATAGTCACAAAATAGCCACAGGGATGTAAAGTGCAGCATAGGGCATATAGTCAATAACATTGTAATAACTACATATGATGTTAGATGGGAACCAGATATGTCAGAATAAGGATTTTGTGAGTTATATAAATGTCTCATCACTATGCTGCACACTTGAAACCGATATAATATTGTATGTCATGTAATTAAAAAGTAAAAATAAAAGAGAAAAAAAAGATTATACACCACAATCAAGTGTGATTCATCTCACAAACACAAGGATTGTTCAACATATGAAAATTAATCAATGTGATACACCAAATAAACAAAATGAAAGATAAAAACCATATTATACACCAATTGATGCAGAAAAAGCATTTGACAAGATATAACATTTATTTATGGTCAAAACACTGAATAAAATGGGTATAGAATGAAAGTACCTCAACATAATAAAGGCTATGACAAACTCTCAGCTAATGTCATACTGAATGGGGAAAATCTGAAGCCTATTCTCCTAAAATCAGAAACAAGACAGGGATGTCCCCTGTCACCACTGCTATTCAGTATAATACTGGAAGTTCTATCCAGAGTAATCAGACAAGAGAAAGGAATAAAAGGCATCCCGATTGGGAAGGAAGAAGTCAGAAAGTGTAACTTTTTGCAGGTGACATGATCCTTTATGTAGAAAATTCTAAAGACCCCCACCAAAAAAACTATTAGAAATAATAAACAAATACAATAAAGTTGCAGGATATAAAATCAGTATACAAAAATCAATTGCATTTCTATATACTAACAATGAAACTTCAGAAAAAGAAATGAGAAAAATAATACCTTTTGCAATCACAACAAAAAGAATAAAATACCTTGGAATAAGTTTAACAAAGAACATGAAGGACTTAAGCACTAAAAACTATAATACACTACTAAAATAAATTGCAGAAAATACAAAGAAATGGAAAGATATTCCATGTTCAGGGATTGGAAGAATCAATAGTTAAAACGGCCATATTACCCAAAGGAATATACAGATTTAACACACTTCCCATCAAAATTCCACAGACATTCTTTCAAGAATCATCAGATTCATATGGAAACACAAAAGACCCTCAATCGCCAAAGCAATCCTGCATAAAAAGAATAAGGCTGGAGCTATTACACTCCCCAATTTTAATCTATACTACAAAGCATGAATAATCAAGACAGCTTGGTGTTGGCAGAAAAATAGACACACAGACCAATGGAACAGAATAAAAAACCCAGAAATAAACCCACAAATACATGAACAGATAATTTTTGACAAAGGAATGAAAAATATACAATGAGGAAAAGACTCTTCAGTAAATGGTGCTGGAAACATTGGAAAACCTCATGCAAAAGAATGAATCTCAACTGCGAACTGTCACCACATACCAAAATTAATTCAAACTGGATTAAAGACCTCAGCATAAGACCCAAAACAATAAACTGTATATAAGAAAACATCGGTACTAAATTTATAGACTTTGGGTTTAGGGAGGACTTCATGAACCTGACCTGAAAGGCAAAGCAAGTAAAAGAAAAAATAAATTAATGGAACTATATCAAACTAAAAGCTTCTGCACAGCTAAAGAAACCATCAATAAAGCAAAGAGACAACCAACCAAACAGGAAAAAATATTTGCAAACAATGCCTCTGATAAGGGGCTAATATCTAAAATATATAAAGAACTTGTACACCTCACCAACAAAAAAACAATTGAATTAAAAAATGGGCAGAAGACCTGAACAGACCCTTCTCCCAGGAAGGCATACAAACGGCCAACAGATATATGAAGAAATGTACCACTTCACTAGCTATCAGGGAAATGCAAATCAAAACCACAATGAGATACCACCTCACACCTGATAGAATGGCTGTTATCAACAAGACAAGGAACAAGCATTGGAGAGGGTGTGGAGGAAAAGGAATTCTCAGTTCGCTGGTCGGACTGCAAACTGGTACAACCACTATGGAGGACAGTATGGAGCTTCCTCAAAAAATTAAAAATAGAGTTAACCATATGACCTAGCAATACCACTTTTTGGTATCTACCCCAAATTTTTGAAAACTTTAGTCCCCAAAGATATATGCACCCCAATGTTCATCATAGCACTATACAGTGGCCAAGTCATGGAAACAGCCAAAGTGTCCTTTGATAGGTGACTGGCTAAAGAAGCTGTGGTACATATACACAATAGAGTATTCCTCAGCCATAAGAAAGGGTGAAATAGGTCCATTTATGACAGCATGGATGGACTTTGAGACTACCTTGCAAAGTGAAATAAGCCAGACAGAAAAAACCAAGAACCATATGATTTCACTCATATTTGGAACACAAAGCTTAAAGCAACAAAGAAACAAAAACTCATGGACACTATCAATAGTTTAGTGGTTATCTGTGAGTATGGGTGCAGAGGGATGGGGAGAAGGGGACAGGGTCTCAAAGACATGGTGATGGAAAGAGAACTGACTCTGTGTCATGAGCACAACACAACACATAGACGATGTATGATAGAATTGTACACCTGGGACCTATGCAATTTTACTAACCAGTGTCACCCCAATAACTTTATTTAAAAAAAAAAAAAACTTTAATATATTGTTTTATACTCCCTTACTCTCTCTTATACAGTTTCTTCAACACAAGGTCTATTTTGTGTTCCAGACATCTTTTCGCATCCCCATTTTCTCTATGCACTCCTAGTTGGGTATAAAAAAACTTGGTGTTGTCTTCAAATCTTTTCCAAAGTAGAAGGGCTCAGGACGTGCAGAAATGAAATGTAGGCTACTTCACAGACTTCCTTTGTAGTATTGTGCGTTACATCCCTTAGCCTCTCTCAGCCCAATATCTTCTCCTGCAAAGTGAAGATTATGCTTGAGTTTTCTTCTAGATCTTAAAGTCTTTCTCTGGTTACACTGGAAAAAAGTGATGGCTGCCTCCACTTCTCCTAAAGCTACTTAGACCCCATGGCGAAAGCCTGTGATATTTGAGGAGGACTTTTGAGCCAAATAGATTTCAGAGACATACAAAGATTTTCTCAAAAGGGTCTTGTAAAGCAACATTTATCACTGAGAAAGTGTTTAGTAACACCTTTTAACAAATGGTAAGTAATAGTGCACTTAACTTTAAGTACTTTGCATCTTCTTCTCTCTGTGTTAATATCTTTAATTGAATCATCTAAGCAGGAGATTTGGATTTAATTTATTTCAGGTGATGCCACACTTACACAGTTATTCAGTTGACTTAATTAGAGGTTTAATTATATTAGTGCCCTAAAGTGCTCTATTGGGAAAATAAAACACAGACTAATAATTCACCTTTTTGTATTCTTCTGTGTTATTTGTCCTACAGCTAAAGTGTTTTTCAAGTCATAAGGGCCAAAGTGGACACAATGACACTTCCAGCCACATCCTAATATGGAAAATTCTGTCTGTGAATTATTTGGGCTTTGTCCAGGCAAAATGTAGGCGAAGGCAAAAGTGGAAGGAATTGCTTTTTTTTAATGGTGGTCTTTTCTCTTGCAGCTGTTAGAACTAAAGTCATAGGTCCAATAATCCCTGTGTTGTATTTAAACCTTTCTGGTTCTGCAGCCCCTCTTACAAGTGGCCCTGCAGGGCAGTGCTTCTCTCTGCATCTCCAGCCCCTACTAACATTATACCCAGGTCATATAGGTACCCAACGAATGCTTGTTGAATTGAATTAGATCGTGGTAAAAACAGCCAGTCGAAAGTGTGGCTGAAACAGTATAAACCCAACACAACTATTTTAAAATAAAATAACTCAAAATACATGCCCCAATGAGTGAGGTATTCCCAAAATCTAGCTAATCATTGGAATGACCTAAGAAGTCTTTTTTCTTTTTTTTCCTTTTCTTTCTTTTCTTTTTCAACTTACTGAGTTCATCTGTAGGGATGGGGGGGCCTCAATAACTACATTTTAAAATTCGCTAGGCGAATCTTATGGTCAGCCAAGTTTGGGAACCCCAGCTTAATGTGGTTTTTATTACATTTATTCACAAAAAACAAGATTGTACGGTCAGGTTAGACCCATTGCCTATTCTAATTTACAGTAAAAATGCATCTCATTTAATGTTTATTAATCATAGCTAAAGGATTTCCTTTGAACCAATAGTTTACGTAGTTGGTAGGAGTGTTTACAGATGTCTACTTTCCATGAAGAATTAGATTACCAGTGAGTCAGGAAATGGGCATTTTACACACGGAAGCTGTCAGTCCCTTGGTATGCAAAGCCCAATTCTGTGGGGAGAGCAGATTGGAGTATTATTAACTGGAAGTAAAATAGTCATTGGGTGAGAGAAATTAACTCTTTTAGGACATAAGGAACTTATAGTTATGTCTTCTGGGTGCTGTCTTTTCCTAATCTGAATTACCCTTCATCATGAATTGAAATACCATATCAGCTACTATCAGATATTCAGTTGAGCCTCCCTGAATAAAGTTTATAGAATAACAAACTAAATGAAACCATCAGAGAAATGCAGAATGTAGAACATTGTACAACACAGTCTGGTTCTTTCAAAATAGCAATGTCATGGTAAGGGAGAAGATTAGTGTCATAGTAAATGAATACAGTATATGAACCGGGATTGATCATGGCTTGGAATTAAAAGGGCTAAAAAAGACATTTTTGGTTCCAATTGGGAAAATTGCACATGGACTAGGTATTGGATACTATTAGAGAATTACTGTGAACTTCCCTAGCTGTGATAATAGTGTTCTGGTTATGCAGGGAAATGTTTATCTTAGGAGATACATGTCAAAACAAGGGGGAATCATCCTGTATTCCAAAGTGTATCCAAGCCAGGTCCTACCAGCTCAGAGCCTGCTGTTAAATATTCAAGAACTTCCTGATCCCTCAGCCATTGGTAGCTTGAAACTTAACGATGGGAGGATTCATACCACAAAATTCTGCAAATGCATTCTGCAAATGCTACAAACAGCTTTTTCCCTTCCCCTGGAGAGCTAATTCCAGCATACCACTGCCCCCAGCTGATTTTCAAATGGTTCGGAAACACACACACAAGTAGATAGAATAAAAAATGGCAAAATATTAACAATTGTGGGATCTAGGTAGAAGATATTCATTGTACTAGTCTAGGAGTCAGCAGACTTTTCCTATGAAGGCCAGTATGTGCGTGTTTGAGGCTTGGCGGGCCGTAGAGTCCCTGCAGCAGCTGCTCGGCTCTGCGGCTCTGCCGTTTCAGCACAGCAGCTGCCACAGCCAGCGCTCGAGCGCCTGAGCATCGATGTGTTCCAACAGAACGGCATTTACAAAAATGGCCGTAGTCTGCCGCTCCTGCGCTAGGCTTTACCTTTTCTGTACTTTTGAAATATTTGGTAATTCTACCCTGTCCACGGACCCTGTTGACCAGCAGTCTGCGAGCTTCAAGGGAGAGGTGTGGGTGGATGGACAAGATGAAAAAAAAAAGTAAAGTATGTGATAATAAAAATATTTTTAACGAAGTTCAGATTTCTTAGCCTGGTTTTCAAAGCCCTCCTTGATCCCCTCACACCTACTCATGCAGGCTGTGTCACACCGCTGTTTTTATTCCCTGCACAGTGCACTCTGGTCTCCTCTTTGTCATTGCTCAAGCTACTCTCTTTCCCTGGACTTCCGTTGCTGCCCCCAACCCCTTAATTCCTTATCAACATTCTCAAGACATGCCTCAAATCTCAAGACATACCTATCCTTTGTGAGGCCTTGAATCTCTTCTAATTAAAGTTGATCTCTCATTTCTCTGGTCATCTATAGTCCTACATTTTTACCTTGGTTTTGCTGCTTTTCACAGTATACCCTTAATTAGTTCCTGGTCCATAAAACAAAGAAGGAGTACTCTTTACTCATAAAAGGTGTTCAATTAATATTTGCAAATTGAAATCTAGTCATGCAGATATCCACATGCCTGCAGGTACCAACCTAGAAGTCTATAATAGAGAATGTTGACCTTTCTAATTTAGATTTGGGGGAATTAAAGATAATGAAAATGTGGGGCAAGTTTTTTTTTTCTTTTGTTGTTTTTTTTGTTTTGTTTTGTTTTTATCTTTAAGGCTGGTCTAATCCAAATCTAGCTACCTTTGAGGTTGTTGTACATCAAGCTAAAATAGATTTAATCTTGGTAGATAGGGTAGCTATCTTGGCAGGGGCTAAGGCAGGGCTGGGCAAAACATCGATTCCAGTCCACTGGTAGACCACCAAGGAATTTTGGGATGACCCCCTGAATAATGAAATAAATAGCAAGTGGACCGCGACACTTGGAGAAGTAGCCCTTGCCCTGAAAACGTCTGCCCAGGCCTAGGCTGAGGGGCTTCAGGAGGAAGAAGAATTAAATCGTTCTGAACATCTGTGGTGTGTGTTAGCCCTGTCAAGCACTCTGCTGTCACATGTATAGTCCCCACAGCAGTCCTTCAAGGGACTGATATTATCTCCCCCTTAGAACTCAGAGTAGTGAAACCGCTTCCCTAAGGTGATAAAGCTAGAAAGAGAGTTTGAATCTGGCTGCCTCTGACACCCAGCACCATTTTAGTGTCTTCCTGCATCCCCGATTGGCAAGAGACCAGGGAACCCTGGGCCAAACGACTCCCAAAGTGCGTATGCAGCGTGGAGATCTCTGTGCAGTGCTGAGAGTCTGGGGGAGGATAGTATTAAGTGCTTCTGGACTGGGTCTTAGGAAAACCTGGCTTCTGATCCCAGCTTTGCTACTATGCAACTGTAATTTTTGGTGAGCCACTGAGCTCCTCTGGACCTCTGTTCTGTCATCTCTGTAATTAGAGGAATAAACCAGGTTGTTTGTTTTATTCCTATATGTTGCATATATAAGGAGTAGCTTAAAATCTAATGAAGAGATAGGTAAGTGGATTAAGAATTAAAATACAAATCCTTGCTAACAGATGTCACCCCAATAAGTCTAACAATAAAAATGAATTAAAAAAAAAATAAAAAAATAAAAGATGCTACTGAGAAAAAAAAAAAAAAAAAAAGAATTAAAATACAGCACTGTAATAATGCTGTACTCCAGATGTGCAGAGGGGACCCCAGGAGCACCTGGCCTCTTAGGGCTGTCAGCCTAGCTGAGTGCATTTCACACAAGTGGAACTTGGGGAGCTTGATGGTGGAGGATGAAAGCAGTCTCAGAGGAGATGAGAGCTGCAAGTAGTTTCCCTAAATACATGATGAAAAGAGGAAACAGATGGAGTCCAGGGACACAGAACTGGTGGCGGGAAGACTCTTTAGGAGATAATTGCAAAAAATAAACCAGACGAAGGATAATGATAGCTAGAACTAATGTAGTGGCCACAACAGTGAAGAATGGAGGATGTATTTCAGAGCTGTAAAGGAGACGAATGGCCAAGACTCGGTGACTATATCAGTCCAGATGGCTACAGACAGCCTCAGTCTCTGTGGCTTCAAACAGCAAAGATACGTGCTTCCCGCCCATACCACGTGTTGCACGCAGGTTGGAGAGGCACTGTGGTGGCTACTGTGGTGGCTACTGTGGTCACTCCGGGATCCAGGCTGAGGAGCTTTTCCAGGGTGGCTGGTTGCTATGCCAGAGGGAAAGCTCTGCAGGGACTCCACACGGACAGTTAAGTGCTGCAGCCCAGAAGCGGCATGCAGCACCCACAACTCGTGGTCTAGAACTTGTCACTTGGCCCCACCAAGTCCCTGGGGGTCAGTCAGTCCAGTCATGGGTAAACAGCGCTGGAACCGCCATGGGCCCTGACTGGATGCGGGATGTGGGGGTGAGGGAGGGCTCACGCTGTTAGAGAGGGAGGCACACGCGTTCACTGAGGACGAGAAGGCGGGACCAGGCAAACCAGGTAACTGCCAATGTCCCCCAGCTCCGAAGGGAAGCCGTTGTATTGGTCCCTCCTGTTGTCAAAGAGGCGGCTTGGAAATCAGCTCCGTTTGCTGGCGAGTTTCTTCTTTACAAACGGTGTTCATTCTTCCCAGAGTCTTTTAGCTTTAAAAATGTAGTGTTCCGTTTTTAAAATACAGTGTCTTTCCGGAATTTTCATGTGGACTATTATGCCAACACAGAGTGTAAAAAAAAAAAAAAAAAAGAGTTATTAACGAGAATGGTAACGAATTCAAAATGCCCGAGCGGTCACTGCGTTGGGACCCCAGAAGGGCACACTTCAGGATCCCCGGGGTGGGAGGGGGTGTCGTTAGGCTGATCGGCCTGTAGTGCCCCTCTGCAGGGCAGGCCTGGGCAGCCTGGGGGATGTTAGCGCCTCCAGCCTCCTGGGGGAAGGGTGTCCTCTTTACCTCAAAAGAATGTACAGAAACAAGAATCCATATTGTTCCTCCTTTTCCTTGGTTTTCACCTCCTCTCCCCAATTTAACTGTGGTACCTTAAAAACTGACTTTTATTGTGCATTTGTTTCTTAACAGTTACGCGAAACAATCAAAGCTGGCAAAGGTGTGACTTCAGCTATTGACCTGTGTCGTTACCATGGAAACAAGGCACTGGAGGCCCTGGAGAGCTTTCCTCCCTCGGAGGCCAGATCTGCTTTAGAAAACATTGTGTTTGCTGTGACTAGATTTTCGTGACATCAAATTTAAAACACACTATTTGTTCATTAGCTGAAAAACTGAGGAATGAGGTGATAGGAAGAGCTTTCCTAATGAAATATCTGAATTTGTTAATGACTTTAAAACCATACACTTTGTTTTCTTTTATCACATTGTTAAATGAATACTGTCTTCTTTTTGGAACTGCTTGCTACCAACAAAATCAGAAGAAAAAAGGTCAAGCAGTTTTCACTTGTCACGCCAGAAGCACACTTGAGGCTGCAGTAGCAGAAATAATTAATGAGATTCGCTCCTGTGACCTCAGCAAATGGACAGGAAATAAGTCCTTATTGATTGGACCGAGCCAAGGATGGCGCCAGGGCGGTGGCCTGTGGTTTTCCTTCTAGAGAGGACAGAGCTGGCTGGAAGCTGCAGGTGTCAAGAGAAACACTGTCAATGCCAGCCAGCGAGGACTGTCAACTCAGAATCCAGCGACCAATTTGTCATACCGGAGGGTAGTTCAGTGATTAAGAAAAAAACATGCTTTGTCTCCTTGCAGTTGTGTCTCTGTATTTATGTATACTGTATGGATATACTTTGTGCTTCATGGTTTTTGTGGGGCTTTTGCTGGGGAAAAAATGCCAAATTATGTCAAGTAGGAGATTAAAATGTTATCACATGTTAACTTGGTATTAATAGGAATTGCCTGTTTTTCTTTCTTAAAGACCAATTTTTTAAACACTTTTCAAAGAACCAAACTTTAAAAATCTGAACAAGATACTTTTTTCAAGTAAAATGTATGTATTTATAATACTTTGGTGTTCAAAATACCTTTGAATTTTTACAAGTTTCAGATATTCTCATTTTGCACTGGGGAATTCATTGCCAATACTTTTTCTAAACCTCAAAATGTCAAATTTTGGGCTTGAACCACAGACATCCAGTTACAGAAAGAATATAAGCAATCTCAGAGGCCTGCAATCGGACACTGTCTCTGTGTGGTTCATGGGAGATGATTTTTGCGGTTTGCATGCATGCAATACGAGAACACCGTTGACAAGAAGGCTGAGTTTACATAAATGATCTAGATTGAGACTCAGCTACCTTTCTTCCTTATGTGGTGTAATTACAGCCCTATCTGGAAACAGCGGACACAGCAAACAGATTTTATTACCTTGTTCACTAAGTGAAGTTATTTTAGTTAAATTCCTCCCCCCAAAAGTTACAGAACCATCTCATCAGGGCCCAGCATGAGGCTTGCAATGAAGAGACAATATAACGCTACAGAGGTGACGGTGTTATATTATGAAATATTTTTAAGTGTACTTGAAATATTATAATTGTGCAGTTTGTGCTACTACAATTTGAAGGCCTACAGATTTAGCTTAAGAGAACACTCTTCTGTTTGAAATGTCTTTTCTTACAGAAATTGGCTTAATTAGTAACTATGGTTAGACGCTTTAGATCAGACCAGGTTTTAATCATTAACTTCCACCAAGGAGGAGTCGTACTTGGTGTTCTCTGCGTGTGGGGAACTTCATGGAGCTGCAGGTTTATTAAGCGGGGGGCCGCAGGGCACGAGGCCGGACCCTGGCTTAGCAGCCGTTTGCCGCGTTACCTTAAGCAAGTCACTTCCCTCTAATCCTCAGTTCCCTCCTCCGTAAAATGAGGCTGATGGCAGAGTGTATGAGCCCCTTCCAGCTCTGTCCTATTTTCTAAGTTTGCCACTTCCGACTGCCGAGAACAAAGGCATTATGGTTGGCTGTACTGTTTCACATAGGACAAACAACATGTCCCGTTTCCAATGGTCCGCACGTATGGTCAGCCTAGGTGTGTGAGACTCAGGGACAAGAGGGGGTGAGACCCAAAGAGAAGCTCCGGGGGAATGCAGAGAACTTAATGGCCAACGCCTGCGAGCCTGCTGCCTCCAGGTGACCTGAAGTATTCCCCGCTCCCCTCTGTGTTACCTGTAACCCTGGGCTCCTGTTTCAACGCCTGCCGCTCTGCTTTCTTCGGGGCCTGTCCTGCTGCCCTCGGGACAGCTCTGCTCTGTGCGCGGGGGCCCCTCGCCTCTCTCTTCAGGTCTTACTTCCTCAGCTTCTTAGCCGCCTTTGGTTAAACCTAAATTGGTTAATTCACTCTCAAATATTAAATACTGATAGCCTTTCTCGAGGCCCCCTGCGTCAGGGATACTTATGTATTAACTCTTACAATCAGGCGATCTCTAGGGAGAACGTTGGGGCGCAAGAGCATGCTTAATCACACTTCTCAGGGCCGAGTGCCAGGGTAGGGCCAGGCATGTCCCCACTCACTCTGTCAATGCCCCCAGCCCCAGTTTCTTGCTAGAGAGAATTCATTCATTAACCATTACCCTGCTTTCCTCCCCCTGGCCCCCCCAGACTTGCGAGTTGGCTCCTCCAAACGTCACTGCAGGCTCCTGAACACACCTGTACACTCCTATCAGGTTTTTCCTTTGTTCAGTGCAGTGAAGGCTGCAGAAGTGAGGGCTCCGTATTAAGGGCCTAATTGTTCTGTCTTGTGTGAAGTCTGTGACCACTGGGGGGGGGGGGGGGGGTAGATCTCACTGCCCATTTGCACAGGAGCACCCCTTACTGGCCGGCCCGCATGCCCCGCCTCCCACCCGGGAGCCTTTCCCCGGCAGTACCGCGGGGGAAGTGGAGTCAGCCAGACTCTGTGGCCACACGCCACTGCAGTGACGACGCCTCGGTAACCGTGACCTGCACGTCCCCAGGAGCTGGCCATTTTGTCGTTTCTGTGTGTAATGAGCTCGCTTCCTGGCCGGCTGCCACCTTCGTTCTCCTGCCTGTGCGAGGGGAGGGGACGCCCCGGGAGCTGTGCTCTGCGCCAGGGCCCCCGGGCACCAGGTTGTCGCCGCCCCGCTTCTGGAATCAGGGCTCCGCCTGAGCTGCCCGCGGCCCCTCCGCTCTCGGGCCTGCCCGGCCCCCGTGTGAACTGCCCGGCCTGGTCGTTTGCAATACGGCGCCGCCGCCTCTCTGCCTTGGCTTCTCTTTCCAAGCAAGACTCTTCCTCCTTCCCCCAAAACTTGAGCCTGTGGGCTCCCAGCTCCTTCATGTCCCCATTTTTTTTTTGGGGGGGGGGGCCTGGGTGGGATATGTCGCTATTCTTACATCCTCAGTGTCTCCTGCACTGACTGAAGTGCTCCGTGCTCCCTGTCCCTAAAATAAAATCACCAACACACCTTCTGACAGCCCACCGGCTGCTTAGCCCTGGCAGTTGACCACCACCCCCAGGCCCGTCACCTAGACCAGTGCCAGCACGGCCCACACAGAAATAACGAGCAAATCGGCCCTGCGGTGCCCCCGGCGAGTGCCCGGCAAGGCCCGCGGGGCTCCCCCGAACCCCCACTGGGCGCCTGCGACCCCGCTGTCCTGATTCTCCTCTTCTCTTCACTACCATTCCTTCGTGTCTGCACATCGCTGAGATACTCTTCTCTAAACATTTAAGTTGTTTCCCCAGAAACTACAAAGCAGTTTTTGGTCCCCACTAAGTCCTCTTCTTCTAAATTCCCCAACTTAGAAAAACTTTTCTGGCATAAATAAAAAAGACAACTATCAATTAGGTAGTGATTGCATAGTGACGTGTTTGCTTCTCACGATCAGTTACTTTGAAAACAGATGAGGATTGTGACTATCATTTAACTTTGTACGTTCTACCCAGTGATAATACTAAATCGTCTCCATGTTTTCTTGCTCATACAGTGCGGTTATCTAGTCACACACAAAAATAAATGATCAGTGACTTGTTTGCCCGGTCAGGGTCTCACTCTCCAATGCGTGAGACTTTATCTTATCTATGATAACGTTACTGCTATGGCCCAGGATTGGGTGACACCTCCACTTGGGGTACAAGAAACACGCACAGAACACACTGAACCCGGGTGACCAGAGGGAATCTGAGCAATCCTCAATCGTATGCTTTCCTCTCAAAGCCGGACACACGCTGTAACAGAGCTCGTGAGGTAAGCAGCTTTGGGGAATCGTGTTTAATCAACAAAATTGCAGCTAAAGGATACTTTTTTTTTTTTTAAGACTCTAGCTAATCAACAGGTCCGTCACTGATAAAGAAAACCTTCCTTTTCAGCCTTCACAGAGTTCTTCGTTTCGGGCAGACCCGTTCTGGCCTCTTTGTCATTCCACTGCAATCCTGTTGTAAAGCTCCCCTTTCTGCCCCGTAGGGGCTCCCGGGTTTCCCTCTGGACTCCAGGGAACCGCCAGGGAACCGCCTCGCAATCTAGAGGAGGCACCACACAAAAGCACGAAAAGGCACAGATGGATTGGGTTGGTTTTTTTTAATCCATTTAACTGTGAGGACACGATTGTCATTCCATTATTAATAGTTTCCATTATTGTTAATCATGTTTTAGTAATAATTTGTACTTTATTTTGAAAACACAAAGCAATCTAACAAGATAATCATTTACCTCTTTCTCTTTTCCTACCTTCAGTCCCTGTCCCTTCTAAAATGAACCGTTTTATTCCTTCAGAATGGGTCCTGCCTTTCCATTAAGGAGATAGCCTACTTCTAAGGATGACCAAAAAGAGTGTCACCTGAGGACAGTCAAGAGGGACCGTCACTGATCATGGGACCACCCCTCCCTTTAGCTCCCCCATCTGTGCTTGCAGCTCTGATAGGCTAAGGTTTAGGCCTCTGATAGTGAAGGAATATTCTTCCTAGATACCTATTGCTTTCTCTTCCATAGAAAGGGAAAGTCTCTCAGGCTTTTATTCCCTTTCCTTTGGGAGCTACTGGCTCCATCTTCCTGGAGGAGCTACACATCAGCTTTCTCTGAACTTGATCTCACTGCTAAGACTACGAGTGCCCAGTACTGGTTGTCTTGTGAGCAAACGAATGTTCTCGCTGCTGCGAAGACTGTTGATTTGAAAAAATAAAAAATGCTTAAATTTCACTTTTAAAACACGTTTACATCAATAACCACTTTGAAGAAATTCTGGAAAATAGAAAAAAGTCATTCACAATCTCACCGTTTCACCATTTCATTTGTAATTCTTCTAGCCTTTTCTACCGTGCATATCCTTTCTTACATGGTTGTAATTACAGTATAAATTCAATTTGGGGTCCTGCTCTTTTCATATAACTCCATAAACGTTTTTCCAGCGCTGTAGTCTTCAGAACCATTATTAATGTTGACATAAGAAATGTCCAAACCTGTACAGAATTTTTATAAGTTCACTTGAGCCAAACGGATGACACATGTAGGAAGCAAGGTCTCAAATGCTGTGGAGAGTACGAGTTTTGTGACTTTTATGCACTTGAAAGTAAGAAGGGCGTGTAAGAGATTACATGGAGGTGGGAGCAAGCCAGCACGGACTAGATTACAGGGTAGTTAACAAGATCTCGTACTTTATTGGGGGGTTATTTCAAAGGCGTGCTAACCTGGATGCACAGGAACAATGGGCAGGCCTGGCCCGGGGCAAAGATGAACCTTTTACTAAAAAGTTATACGCCTGGGAGGTGACTGCTCCCCGCCACCTGCCCGGTTAGGAGTTGGTGATGGGCTTACCCTGTGAGGTTACTGTCCATAGAAGCCTTTCCCCATCCACATTACTAAGTAGTTTAAATTCTAAGCCAATCCACCTGGATTTCTCTCCTGGTTGGTTTCTCTAGTGTAAATGGGTATTTGGTAAATACCTCGTAAGTCGGCCTCCCCACCTGCCACTTTCAGTCTTTGACTTGGAAAAGCAATGCCTTAGGAGGTCTCCACAGTAGCAGGTTAAAACTGTGGGGCAAATTTTCTTAAAATTCTTGAACTTGAATGATTAATCTTCTCAGTCAGTGGTTCCCATTCCTGCAAGATGATGCTCAAGATGCACTCACACCTCCCCATAGTTTCCTCTTGCTTCTCTGTAAGTTGTCAGCCAGCCACAATTCAGTATGCTGACGCCTCCTTCCCACTGAAGATTGCATTCTCATGGGCAGGAAGGGGCTTTGGTCAATTGTCACAGCTTCTGCGTTTGGCCAGGACCACGGAGAAACCCTTTTGTAAGAGAGGAGAAGCCAACTTTACTTCTTCAAAGACTTCTGGGGGAGGAAACTCCCAGGATTGTTTAAGTAAAACAAAATAATCTTTATCTGATTCAGATCTCTTGTGATATAACAATATAAGCTTGTTGCATTTTGTTACTGTCTTGTCTTATTTGGGGTTTTTTCTTCTTTAAGCCTTCATATGAACTAGAAAACATCATCCTCAAAGAATTAAGCTACACTTTGTCGCCTTTCCTTCCTTAAATGAATCACTGTAACTTTACTATTTGCATTACTGCTCACTTTCTAGGTACCTTAGTGATGTCACCCTGCCTGCTCTCCCCCTTCTATCATGAATTGCACGGTAACAAACCTACTTGTTAACATAGAACATGATTACTTTATTTGGAGTTTCCTGATTGTTTGCCTATTTATGCAGTTCTTTACCTCGCTTCTCCTACCTTTAATCCTTCTTTCCTTCCTTTGTTTTTGAAGATTAGTATTGCTTAAAAATTGCATTCTTTTTCAAAGCAGCTTTATTGAAGTACAGTTTACATAGCATGCAGTTCACCTAGTTTAAGTGTAAAGTTCAATGACTTTTAGTGAATTTACGAAGTTGTGCAATTCAATTTTAAAGATCCCTTGTGCCCATTTGTAGTCAACCTACTCCCACCCTCAGTGCTAGGCAGCCTCTACTCTACTCTCTACCTCTATAGATTTGCCTTCTTTGGACATTTTATATAAATAGAATTATACAATATTTAGTCTTTTGTTTCAGGTTTCTGTCACTTAGCATAATGTTTTTGAGGTTTACCCATGTTGTTCTATTAATCATTATTTCATTCCTTTTTATTGCAAAATAGTATTCTATTTGTTTATCCATTTACCGGTTGATTAGCATTTGGGTTGTTTCTACTTTTTACCTATTGTGAATAATACTATGAATTCATATGCTATGATATTCAGGTGTAAGTCTTTGTGTGGACACATTTTCATTTCTTTTGAGTAGATCCCCAGGAGTAAAATTGCTGGCTCACATGGTAAATTTATGTTTAATGTTTCAGAAACTGCCAAACTGTTTTCCAAAGTAGCTGTATCATTTTACATTTCCACCAGCAACACACGTGAGTTGCACTTTCTTCACATCTTTGCCAACCTTTTGTGTTCTCTTTTTCATTATAGCTAGTCTAGCAGGAAGGAGATAGTATATTATTGTGATTTTTATTCACATTTTTCTAATGACTAATGATGCTAAGCTTCTTTTCATGAGCATATTAGCTATTTATATATCTCCTTTGGTGAAATGTCTGTCGAAATTTTTTGCCTATTTCTTGATTGCGTTGTTTGTCTTACTGTTGTGTCATAAGCATTTTTATATATTCTGGACACAAGACGTTTATTACATATATGGTATGTAAATATTTGCTCCCAATCTGTGGCTTAACTACATTTTCATAATGGTGTATTTTGAAATGCAAGTCTTCAATTTTGAGGAAGTCCAATTTATCCATTTTTTTTCTTTTGTAGATCATGCTTTTTATGTTATATCTAAGGAATCTGTGCCTAACCCAAAATTCACAAAAATTTTCTCCATTGTTCTTTTCTGAAAGTTCTGTAGTTTTAGCTCTTACACTTAGGTCTATGATCCATTCTGAGGTTTTTTATATATGGTGTGAGGTAACGGTTAAAATCAGGGTTTTTCTGCTGCAGCACTATTGCCACATTGGGCTGGATCATTCTTTGTTGTGGGGTCTGCCCTGTACGTTGTTGGATGTTTAGCGGCATCTCTAGCCTCTACCCACTAAATGCTAGTAGCACCCCTGTCCTGGTTGCAACAAGCAAACTTGTCACCAGACATCGTCAAATGTTCCCTGTGAGGCCACAATCATCCCCATTGAAAAAACTAGCCTAAGTTCATTTTTTTTTATATGTGGATATCCTATTGTTGTAGAACCACTTGTTGAAAAGACTGTTCTTTCTCTCTTTGAATTGCCTTGGCAACTTTTTAGAAAATGAATTGACCATAAATATAAAGGTTGTTTCTATACTCTCAACTCTGTTCCATCGATGTCTCTGACTATCCTTATGCAAGTACCACGCTGTCTTGATTATTATAGCTTTATATGAAGTTTTAAAATCAGAAAGTAGAAATCCGCCAACTTAATTCTTTTTTTCTTCATTAAACTTTTTATTTTGAGATAACTGTAGATTCACAAGTAGTTGTAATAAATAACAGACAGGGATCCAAGGTCCATCTTATAAAGTCATAATACAGTATCACAACCAGGATCTTGCCATTGATAGAATCCATCAATCTGATTCAGATTTCCCAATTTTTAGTCATAGTTGTTTTAAAAAATTGTTTTGGCCACTCTAGGCCTTTGCATTTCCATAAAATTTTTGGATAAGCTTGTCAATTTCTACAAAAGAGTCTGCTGAGATTTCGATAGGGATTGCATTGAATATATACCTAAATTTTGGATTATTGCCATCTTAACAATATTAAACTTCCAATCCATGAACCATGATTTTCTTTATTTTTATTGTAGCAATATGTATATAGTATAACATATGCCATTGTAGTCATTTAAAATTCAGTGACATTAATTACATTTACACTGTTTTGTAACCATTGCCACTATTTCCACAATTTTTCCATCACCCCAAAGTGAAACCATGCTTTTCTTTCTTTAACAGCAATACTGAAATTGCCAACTATATGGTCTGCTTACTGCATGGCCTCCTGGGGCCCTTAAAGTCTTTTATTCAGATCAGTAACTTAGTACTAACCACTGACTCCCAGGGAATCCTGGGACTTGTCTGTGGAGGAATGTACCATTGTAGCCCCCCCTTACCATGGGAGATAAGTCCATGACCCCCAGTGCGTGCCTGAAAACTCGGGCAGTATCAAACCCTATATATACTGCTTTTTCCTCTACATACATGCCTTTTAACTTAAAGGAAGCACTTTACAGCTTCTCTTTGGTATATCTGAACTGCCAGCACCACTATTCTTGCACTTTGGGGCCATTACTAAGTAACATAAGGGTTACTGGATGACAAGCATTGTGATACCATGACAGTCGATCTGATAACCTAGAGGGCTACTAAGTGACTAATGGGTGGGTTGCGTATACAGTGTGGATACATTGGACAAAGGAATGATTCATGTCCCGGGTAGGACAGAGCAGGATGACGAGAGATTTCATCATGCTACTCAGAATGGCACGTGATTTAAACCATAAATGGTGTATTTCTGGAATTTTCCATTCAATATTTTTTACATCAGGTAATTGAAACCACTGAAAGCGAAATCACAGATGTAGGGGTACTACCCTAAAAAGTCTTTGTTAAGACATAGAGCTTTAGAGTCTTTAAGTTGCAGCTGTACCATTGACAAGCAGGGTCCTTACATTATTGTGCACAAATTTAAACTTCTTTTTTCTATCAATCTTCTAGGTGTGAGCTTCACTAAATGGAGCCCAGAGACTCCCAAGGGTGCACAGCAGCCTGCCGGGTGCCGTGGGAAGCCACAGAATGAACACGCACATTGACCAAGGACATTTTTTCCCCCACAAAGTTAAGTTTAGGTAATTTAACTACAAATGATATTTTAAATTTTTATGGCATGCCAAGTATATATGAGTATATTATGGAATTAACTGTAAGATTTGCATTCATTTTAGTATAAAATCAAAGACTTGAAATAAATTTAGGGTTTGTATTTAGTGCTTTGTGCTAACCCTCCTTCCCCTCCATACCCCCCATTCCACTTAAGTCTTGTACCCTCCAGTCTCCCTCCCAGCCCTAACAAATTCTTCATCATTCATAGCCCTTTTTCCTATAGGACCTGAGTCTGCCTCAACACAGCGCTACAGGGAGTCACTGATCTGAGCCATCACACAAGTCCAAGTCTTTGCTGTCTCTGTTCAACTATTAATAGCTTACAACTATTGGCTTTAACCTTTATTTTGCCATTTTGGGGTATTTGAAATAAAATCAGTGGCCCTGAAAATCAAGGCGAGTTTTATTTACTCCTGGCTTTCCAAATGTTAGACTCTTCCTTGAGATTATTGTACTTTATTTGCTTTACATGTAAGTTATCATCATAAAAATAATTAAAGGCATCATATGGAATGTTGACTTTAAAAATAGCGCTGCTCATCATGTCATCCAAGCCTGCTAGTCCAAAGGTGCTTTTATATTTTATGTGACTTTGTCCTCCTTAATGGCTGCCAACAGAAATCAAGTGTCCATTAGTATGAAAAAGTGCTTTTGAAGTGTCTTTGCAAAACATTTTTCATGCACCATTGTGATCATTCATTCCTATTTAAGAAAGGTTCGAATTTGTTTTATTTCATCAATTATAACACTGGGGTTTGTTTGGGGTTTTTTTTTTAAAGATTTTTGTCTCTTTATAAAGAGACATATAGGTCTAGATGGTGATATAGATACGGGTACATGAACAAAATGAAGAGACGGACAAGGGCAAGTAGTAGAGAGAGGCGCAAGTCTCTTTTTGACTAAACAATTAAACAACTATATTTTTTCTTTCCAATATCCTACCTACCAACGTTTTATGCTCAGAGGCTGGCATGACAGATTACCTTAATTTGTATCGAGCTGTTACTAAGCTGTCGCCATGGTATCAAGGCACTCAGGCAAATATAGATGCCTAAAAACAAATGTGTAGGAAGAAAATTGTGTCCCTGGCCTCCTCACCTCTACTGGCATCTGGGTGGGTGGTTTAGCATTAAAATTTTGGGTCATAGGTGTTTTACAGTCATAACAAAACAAAAATCCAAACCTTTGAAAACCAAATTATTACAGTCCATGAAAATATAATGATGTCTGCAAATGTTATATTTGTCACTTATAAAAGTCATCACTAGTCTATGTACCTACACCTTGTCATGACTGAAACAGATCGCATAATAACACTAGATTTTTGCCCTCCCTGTAATATAAAACACCAAGAAATACTGCCCTATTAATTATAATTTTATGGTCATACAGTCAAAATGAATGGCATCTTTTTGTTCTCTTTCAGTCGTCAGTTTTTCAAATAGATTTAAAATTTCAAATTCTAGGATGATTTCAGCAAAATGACTCAGTGTGAGCTCTACTCTCAAGAGTGGTATGAGTAGGCACTACACTCTCCAGTTTTATGTGTTAGTCCTCTTACACACATATATACAGTAAGAGATTATTTAATCCAAAGGGAGCAGCTCAATTTTCCTAAAAGTGCCCATCAATGCTATCAAATGTGTTTATAGACAGGATGTGTTACTTGTTTAACCTAAATAATAGCGTAAGTGGCTGTTTTTAGAAAACTTTACCATAAGTCTCTATGACTGATTCCTAAGCAAGGCTATGATTAGGAAATAAACCACATTCCCCCTTGGCTACCTCTAATGAAAGCTTTCCAACTTAAACATTGTGTTTGAATACTGATTCCATTCATAGCATGTGCCCATCCAAAAGCGTTTTCTATTTGCAGTGTGTCAGCTGTACTATTTATAACCCAGTTAACAATGCCAACTAGAGGCAGTAAAAGGTGTGTGTTTCATATGCAAATTCCTAGCAATAATTTCTACAATTACATATAGCTGCTTGCTCTATTAAGTTCAACAACAGCATTATAAAACTGAGTATAGGAAGGAAAATATAGTACTAATATTACATTTTTGTATTGCTTAAAGACTTACTGATTTAATTAGAAAAATAAAGAGTGCGAAATAAAAGTAGCACTAGCTGATAATGGACATTTTCACATGGTGGGACTTTAATGACCACCACAGTAGCTGTTGAGAGGAGGAAACTCACTGTATAACATCGGTTCTTTCTAGTTTCTCCTCAAATGTGTGTCTCCCCAAACTTCTCTTTGCTGCTGCTTTGTTTTACCAGATTGTGAGTCCCCTGACTTGAAAAGCACCAATAAAGAAGGAAAGAAAAACAGGCAAAGAAACCATTTGTGCTTTTTTTTCACTGACATTTATTAACATTAAGTGTTACTATGTGCAAAGCACTGTCTTGGATACAAAGATGACCATAGGCTGACATTGTCTGTGTCTTCGCCTCTACATTGCAGGCTTCTAAGGATGACATTCTTTCTGAAGGTAGTGGGATATAACAAATAGAATAGACAGATTTGGGTTCAAATCCTAGCTTCTCCATTGAATGTGATACAAGGCAAATTCCCCAAGTTTCTTCTTGCTTTCTTATAGAAATGGAGACAGTCATACCTTCTAGTAAAGTGGCTGCTGAGTACCTGAATGCACCTATTACCCAGGTTGACATTCAGTAAATGTTAAAGAAAATACATTTTTATAATGATGAAGCAAACAAGTATAATAAAGTTGTAGTAAAGGAACAATGGAGTACAAACTCTAATTAGAAGAATATAGATTATAAAAGTTGGTCTAGAGACTTCTTTTAACACAGGAAAATATATGATAAAGGGTCCAAAAAGGAAATGACTAGAGCCCAGCCAGGGATGTATATTTAAAGGGCAAAGAGCGAGTATAAAGGTTCCATCAGGAAAGTTATGGGGTTGCATGGGAACAGTGTTGTACACTGTGGTCTGGGAACCACCTGCATCAAAATCAGAGGCTTGCATTAGAACCAGGGTTTTACCCAGACCTACTAAGTCAGAATTTCTGACAGCGAGGTCCAGGAATCAACATTTGTCATAAGCTTCCAAGAAATCCCCACACATACTGTAGTTTTAGATCCACTGGGGTAAATGACAAATTTCTAGGGTTCCATTGACATCTAATCGTGGTGCAACATACAGGACAATAGCTTTGAGGTAACAGATTCCAGAAAGGTTGGAATGCTTAACATTTAAACTGGCAAAAAAATCTATTCAATAGAAAACAGAAGAAAAGAAAAATGTATAATAAAGAAAACATATAGAATAAAATGGCAGATATGAGTACATACGTAATGAATTATAATACATTTAAATTAAATTCACCAATTAAGAACATTTTCAGATTAAGTTAAAAAGCAAGATCCAATAGTAAGTTGTCTAAAAGAGATTTTTTTTTTCTTTTTTTGGGGTAATTCCCTGGCTGGGAATAAAAGAGAAATTTAAATTAAAAAGACATAGAATGGCTGAAAATAAAAGATGGAAAAAAATGTTAACCAAAAGAAAAATGGGAAGAATCTTAATATTTGACAGAGTGAGAAGATATAACCATAAAAAACATGTATGCACCTAACAATAAAGCTTCAAAATATACAAAGGAACAACAAAAAATTACTGGGAGAAATAAATTATAGTTAAAAAAATTAACCATATCTTTCAGAAATTGTTAAATCACGCAGACATAAAATGCACATGTTGAATATTTGTATAAAACAATTCATAAACTCAAGGTATGAGGTATGTATAGAACTTAGCACCCGAGGAATAGTTTAATAATTACTATTAGATTGAATTATGTGAAAATGTCAGTAGTTGACCGTTTTTTACCTGTAAAAATGATAGTTTCATACTGTTCAACCCATACCTTTGATTGTTGAAGGGGTTAAATTAGCTAATGTATATAAATAGCACAATGTCTAATTTAATCTCCCTTGGTCTTTAGTCTACTAAGAGAACATTTGCCTCAATTATTGGTGTTCATACTTAATACAATAAAACACTACTATAGTTGTATAAGAAGTCAGTAATGTGAAAAGTAAGGTCACAATTTTTTTTTGTAAGGTTAACAACAAAATAACCAGTGTGGGTCTATGGAGCTAGCTGCTGGGGGATTCTGGGAGTCCAACTGCTCTATCGCAATTCATGCCAGTCTCAGCTGTGATTTGGTGCCACCTGGTGGAGGTGGTTGGCTCCAACTTAAATATCACTGGGGACAACTCTGAGTCCAGAACCAGCAGCATATCTCAGTGATTCCAGAAACATACATCCCGATTAGTTGGCCAGATTCAGAGATTCAACTGGAAGAATACCTAGGACCAGACAGAGACTCACCCTTCACTTTCTCTTTCTAAAACAAGTTCACACACCTTTCCCTACCTTCATGGCCTTGGCTTCCTCTCCAAGACCCCCACTCACTCCACCCTGAGCATAGAACTTTATTCCCCACTCCAACCTCTATCCCTGCCCTGTTCTCAAATAGGCACTAGTCAGGGAATGGGAGTCAGCTGTCAATTATGCATTATATCTAAATTATATTTTTGATGAGTGCATTATCACAGGGTTTTATTTTACTGTGCTTATTAAGGATCCCGTGAATGCTTACAACATAGTAGCACTATATTTTTTATTTTAGAGCCTTTGATTACTGTGTTTCTGGTTGGCTATAAAAAGCCTTTATTAGGTTGAGGCTAATTGAAATTCAAGCAGGAAAAAAAGGGAAGACATGTAAAGGAAAATTCCATCCAGAGAATATTAACCTGCCTGCATGCATGCCATGAAATTTTAAATTTACAGTTGCCTTTGCAGATGACCTCTTGTTACCCAGCTGGCTCAGAAATTCTTAGTTTGATTATTTCTTTGTTAAATTTCTTGGTTTGCTGGGGGCAGCTTCGCGTTCCTTGCCTAAACATGTGACCCTGCTGTAGTATTCTTAAGCCTGCCCCCTGAACATGGAAACTGGGCTTTTTGGAAGCTGCATGAAGATGCAAGGCTGCAGCGGGGGCAGAGGTCAGTTATTAGTTATTTTTCTGTTTCTGTCCCTGTCCTCTTCCTGGCATCCTCCCAAAGCTGAGTTAAGACCGGGTCACTAACACAGAGTCAGAGATAGGCAATCAAAGAGACTGGCATTGCTGACTAGTGCTTTGGGATCAAGGTCTTCTTGGCTTTTGGCTGCTGAAGGTCACATTTGTCTTCAATGAAATTATCAAGCACCAAGCTAAGTGTTTTGGAAGATTCATGGCACAAACCAGAGGAAGACCTTACTCTATCCAACCCTCTCTGTCTCTGACCTTACCTGCTACTTCTTCCTGCCCTGTAATGTCAAGGCTCTCTGTTTTCTACTCAAAAGGGCTATTTATAGTTTTCCAAATATGGCCTGCAGTTTCCTGCTCAGCTGCTGCTTATAGATTTTCCTGCTCAAAATGCCCCTCACCCAAGCCTTCCTGCTGGCTCCCAGGATAGCTCCCTCTTCTGCGGAACCTTCCTGGAACCTTCCTGAAGTTGTTCAGCTCCTTGCATACCCCTCACCCCTACCCCCTCAACACCAGTACTGCCTTCTGCTTATGTCATGGTTCTTAGGATTCATGACTGATTCTTAGAGCAGACTGTGAAGACAGGGACCTTCTTTATCGATTCCTTAATTCATCAAGGAATCAAAACTTTGCAGTCAAATAAATATTTGCTTAATTTTTTAAAGCTTTTGTCACATTAAAACTGGTCAGGCCATCATCCGAAGAGTTCTCACCTTCTCCTGCCAACTGCACGGGCACTCAGCCTTCTGTTTAGGTACTGAATGGTCTCCCCTACCTCTCTCTACAAGTCATACAAGGCAAATTCTGTCACTGCAAATATTCCCTGGAAATGTATGCATGGGAAAACACATTCAGTTACTCCAGCCTAGACAAGAGATCCCGTTGGCACCGAAATAATTTACTAACTAATGTCAAGGCTGAATAAAGGCAGTTTCCACAAGTACAAAGTTTACTTTCCAAACACTAGGATTGCAACAAGCATCTCAGGAAGAACTCACAGGGCTGCAGAAGCAGTACCTTTTATGTGTCTTAATTTTTTAATATTTAAATGCTATTAAATCATTAGATATCAACTTGTAATATATTTTATTATATATAAAATTTGAATACTTCAGTATCTCCAGAAAGAGAATTCAAGAAATACCAAATGTTTGCATGTTAGATTCATGACATAAGTCCCGTGTCCCAAAACTTAGGAATTTCTCCCTGCTTGTGCCACTTATTTCTGTTGGTGCTAATATTTTCCTTTTTTAAAAAATGCCTTAAATTTTATTGGAGAAAAGTAACTCAAAACTTCCTTAATTTCTAATGTAAAATAGTCAGAGGGAAGAAGCAGGTAATGTGGATTATTGGATTCCTCCAGCCCCTTTTCCCCAAACTCACATACTCGAGGTCCAAAGGGCAACGATTCCTCTTGGCTCCATGCCGATGATATAGGTCAGAAGGGTAATAAGGTCATCTTTTTGAAGAATTTTCTACTGGTGTATTTTTAATATCCTTGACCCACTCCTGACCACTCAAATCAGTACCACAGTGAAACCAGCATCTCTCCCACCCCCAAAGAAAATGATGAAACAAAGGTAATATGAGTCTGAACTTTCTGCTCCCAAATTTATCATCTTCCCAGAACACAAGGGTTATATTGCTTTAGTCCTTTAAGCCAATAATGGCTCGGTAATAATGTTAGTCCTTTAAACCATTGGTGGCTCAGTAATAACTAGTATCATGTGTTTACTATTAGTGGATAAACCTTCAAAGTATGACATTAAAAAAAGAACGTATTATTAAATTCAGAAATCGTCCATGGCAGAATCAAGAAAATAAGTTACTATACTCATAAAAGCAAATGTTACCTCGTTTATTAAGAAAATGCTGTGTTAGATACACATCTCTTACTGTGAAAAATGGAATCTTCGATTGATTGGCTGAATTGGGATTGCACTTCTAAAAACTTTTCTTAGTGCTTCCTTAGCATCCACAGCATAAAGAAATTCTGAAACTGTTCTCTAGATAACCTCCGATCAACCTATTTAGTAAGTATGGTGCTAAGATAAACTTTCTGAAACATTAACCTATATTATTTTCTTCTAGTATTTCCCCCCCTTTCCCTGCCTCGGAGCAGCTATTCCCACCTGGGTTTATTGTCTCGGTGACAAGGATGAGATGGAGGGTGAGAGCTGATCTTGCCCTCAAGCTTCTGTTTCTATAAGCTTAAGCCCCAGCAGGGACATGATTTGAGCCAATGGCAAAACCTCCTGGGCAGAAAGAGGAGGACCCTGGCTGGACAGGGCCGTGGGGCGAGCAGGGCTGCGTGCGGGTCCTCCAGCAGCCTGGCGGGGGGCAGGGCTGCCCCCGGAGATGATGTGGCTGTGAGCTGCAGCCATAGAGGCCTGCGGGCATGTGAAATGCAGTTTTTCAACATGAACAATCTAGGCCATGTCACATAAAATTTAGGTTTGGGCTTCTCTTGAGTAATTGGCAGATTTTTGTCATTCTGGGTTCTGTCTGTCACAGCATCAGATGGACAAGGGCTGAACGCTCTGGTTTGCCAGAGTCTCCACCAGTCCCTGAGTTACCCTCTACTGAGGCCACGGGTTAGTTGCCCCTCGTCGTGACACTTGCCCCGCTGTGTTCCGGACAATAGAGGACGTTGCTGTTTACCCAAGATTTTTTCCATCCATGAGGAAATGAAACAGACTGAAGATGGCTCGTGTGGAAAGAAACGAGGGAGCCAGTGCATTTCTTCGTAGGAGTGGAGAGGTTCTTAGGGTCCTAAAAGGCACACCACCTGCTGCACTCCTGGGCTCTCCTGGCCCGTTCCCTGTAGGCATGTGCCTCCCAGGCCCGTTGTAGGCGCCTTGCAAAGAGATGGCCGAGTCCTGGTTGGGCATGACAGAGCCCTGCCTGCAGGGCGTGATGGGCAGAGCAATGGCTGGCTCAGCAAGAACCCACGTGGGCAGATGCCTGGAGGGCAGAGGCCCCTGGAAGCCCCTGGGGCTGGGAAAGACTCCGCAAGGAGGGGGCTCCAACAGCTGGTTGTTTCACACCCCCACACGTGTGAGCTGGGAGTTGCACGCAGTACCTATGCTTTCTCACAGGCTCAGGGCTCCAGGGGCACACGTGACAGGGGCTAGCTAGCTACCAGAACCTGCCCAGGAGGACGGCAGGACTCGTTGGTCCTTTCCCTATGAGAGGGGTAAGGAGAATGAACGTGCGAATTGCGTTTGGGGACCGTCACATTTTAGAATGATGTGGCGGTATCTTTTTTCCTTTCTGGGCGGAGTTGGAATTGCAGCGCTCTGTGGGAGTCTTCCAGGCAGCACTCAGGCTGCTCATACCAACCTCTGTGCACTTGCTGCCGAACGAGGCATACGTTTTTCAAAACCCTAACTATTATGTGCCTGGGCTAATTATCCCAACAGTTTGCTCAGCTCATTTATAAGCAATAAAAAGTAACTGCTATCCTTCATTGAACTAACCTTACACGTGCCACTCGAGTGTTACCTACCACTGCCTCGTTCATGACTGCCTTGTCGCCCCATGCTGCGAATAGGAAGTGGAAGCTAAAAGCTTAAGCAGCTCCCTAAAACCCCACAGCTGGCACATGCTGGAGCCTGGGTCCCAATCCAAATCTGTACCTCCTAAGGCCTACACTCGCCAGGTAGAGGGTGCAACAGCACCTACCACCATCTGCTACCTGCAGGACAATGACAACAGGGCCTGAGGGATGGAAATAGGAATGCAAATGACCAAATCCCCAAACAGCAGCAAAATTACAAATAGGCACATTCTTTTTTTTAAGGAAAAAAGGTAAGACAGGTGCCTGCAGTGACAGAGGTTTTCTGCAAGAACCCTTGGAGTTGAGCTGGAGCACAAGAAGCCACCTGGTCGCCAGAACATCACTCTAGGACCCAATGCTTCTGGGATATTAGGACTGAGCCCCAGGGAGCGAGCTACTATTTTCCCCATCTATTATGAATTGAACTGTATCCCCCAAACCACGTTGAAGTCCTCGCCCCAGTACCTGTGAATGTGACATTGTTTGGAAGTAGATTCTTTGTAGTCCATTAAGTTACAATGAGATCACTAGAGTGGGTCCCAATCCGAATGACTGCTGTCCTTATAAACAAAAGAAATTTGGACGCAGGGACAGACATGTACAGAGGAAGGACAATGTGAAGACACAGGGAGAATGCACCCTATGAGCCAAGGAACACTGGAGGCCACACGGAGCCAGGGGCGAGGCCTGGAGCAGGGAGTTCCTCGGACGCTCAGAAGGAACCAACCTGGGCGACACTGTGACTTTGGACTTCTAGCCTCCAGAAGGCAAATTTCTGATGTTTGAAGTCACTCAGTTTGTGGTACTTGGTTATGGCAGCCACAGGAGAGGAAAACACCACATAACATGTATACTTTCTCAAAGGAAAGACTCAGTTGTGTGGGTTTGTCATTGTCCACTTCAGAGTCCTCCTACTAAGCGGAACTGGCACCAAGCCACCCAGGAAGAGCTGGCATCGTCCATGTGCTGCTGGGCATGACTGCCCACATTTCAAGCCTCAGCCCCCAGTTCAGTCCGCTAGAATACCCAGTGCATGTGCCGTAATCACAGCAGGGAAGAGCCACTTGACACACTTAACTGCAGAAGGCAACAGGAGGGGTGACACACATTCTGAGGCTTCATGGAGTCCAGTACAAGAGCATCTTGGAAGTTATGAATAAACAGGACGACCCAGTAACAGCAGTTAGGCTGACGTGAGGTCTGTCTGTAGTAAAGGAATACACAGAGCACTGTGGGACCACTGACCTGGGTGCTGTGACCTCTGGTGGGGAAAGGGAATGGTGAAAACCTCACAATGGAAACTGGGCTTTGAAGGTCAAAGAGGAGCTGACAAGATGGAAACATCACAAGCAAAGGCAGAGAAGGTAGAAATGCAAAGCCTGAGCAGGAAGAAGTGTGTAGTGACATTATGAACCATTAAACTGGGAAATAACGACTGAATTCAGAAAAAGCAGAAGTACTTATTCATACTTGGATATTATGTAGGTCATAGCAATTGCCAGTGATGCCTCTAGAGCCTGGCACGGTGCCTGGCACATATTAGCCCTGCGGTAATTATGTGTCAAATGAAGGAATGCATTGCAAACCATGTAATATCTCTGGACATTATTTTTTTCTCATCTGTTTAAAACTAGACTGCATTGGTATGAGGAAGTGATATACTATTTTACCTCTTTCAGATCTGTGATCAAGGGCAAAAAGGGTAACAAAATGTGGAAATACTATTGTTAGGGACTAAATGTGTCCCTTCCAAATTCATATGTTGAAGTCCTAACCCCCAACATAATGGTATGTAAGAGATGGGGCCTTGGAGAGGCAGTCAGGGTTATAGAGGTCATGATGGGATTAGTGCCCTTCTAAGAGGAGCTACCAGGGAGCACGCTTGCTCTCTATCTGCCATGTGAGAAGGTGGCTGTCTGCAAAAGTGGAGGACAGCTGTCACCAGAACCCAACTATGCTGGCACCCTGATCTTGGACTTCCAACGCCCAGACATGTGAGAAAATATCTTTTTGTTATTGAAGTCTATGGGATTTTGTTAGGGCAGCCTGAGCAGATTAAGACAACCATGGAAAGAACTTGCTAGCTGTGTGATATTCCAGAGTTGGTATAGCATGGTGGGAGATGGAGCCCTAGATTGGGAGGTGGGGGCTTCTGGCCTGGGGCCCACATCCTGCCAAGAATTAGTTTCCTGCCTCTGGGCTGTTTCTCTGTAACAGCATAAGTGCTGCAGGGACTATTCCAGGAGGTGCCATTCATCTAGTCTAGCAATGGTCCTGCTCCTAATCTTTGACCCTTTGTTTCCTCATCTATAAAGTGGAAGGGGAATGGAACATATGATATCTAACAGATTCATTTATTCTTTTTTTTTTTTTTTTAATTCATTTTTATTGTTAGACTTATTGGGGTGACATCTGTTAGCAAGGATTACATAGGTTTCAGGCATACAATTCCACAGTGCATTGTCAACTTGATGCATAATAAGTTGACCACCTAATGTGACCCCTCTTTCCATCCCCTTATATTTAGCTTCCCCCCCTCCTCCTTTCTTTCACTTATTTTTTGAGAATTAACTGTGTCTCAGGCACTTGGAGATAGAGGGCTCGAGTACTGTCTTGCCCTCCAAGAGACATTAGTTAGGGAGATAGACAAATAAAAAGTTAGTTGCAATTCCATGTGAGTAGGGTCTCTGCATTTGTGACAAAACACCACAGGCTGGGTGGCTTAAACAACACACGTTTCTTTTCTGACATTTCTGGAGGCAGGAAATCTGAAAGTGCCAGCAGAGTTGGTTTCCCTGAGGCCTCTCCTTGGCTTGCAGAGCGCTGCCGTCTCTACAGGCCCTTTGTCCTGTGCCTGCACATCTCTGCTGTCTTTCCCTCTTCTTATAAGGACACCAGTCACATTGGATTGAGGCCCGCTCACATGACCTCATGTATCCTAATCACCTCTTTTGAGGCCCTATCTCCAAATACTGTCACATTCTGAGGTATACTGGGGAACAGAACTTCAACACATTAATTTGGGGTGCGGTGGTGGGAGAGTGCAGGCTATAACAGTCTCTGTGACGGGAAAGAACAAGGTACCATAGACATGCAAAGCAGGGGCCTCTAACACAGACATGGGACACGGGAGGCCTCCTGAGGAAGAGATCTAAGCTGCTGAGGACTACAGGATGAGAGGCAGGGACTTCTAATTTAAGTGAATACAACTCTGTGAGGCACAGACCTGGTACAATTTACTCTTTGGTGGAATCTGATTTATTTTTTTTTTAATTTGTTTGGCCTGTGGTAGAAATAGCAATAGAAAGGATAACCCAAAAACATCATTCCAGAGGCCAGGGTGCTTTGGGCAAGCCACCCTTCCTTTTTGACTCAGTTTTCTCAGTTGGCATCTATTATTTCTCAGGACCTAACTAACATGTCATAATTCTAGGGAAACCCTCAGACATAGTCGCAGGTACATCCCTAAAACATGTGTTGATGCTTGGGGCAGTGGTGCCATGGATTCTGTGGCCAAATGCCCTATTAGCTTTTGGAGCATCATTACTAAGATTCATTCTTTTCGTTTGCCTGTTTAAGGCATAAGAATATGTAGATAAAGGGGAGACCGGTAACAGGAGTAAATCCAGGCTCTCACACCAGCTTGGCATGACTCTTGGCTACTGCAGGGTGGCTTTGCTCCTTAGGCCATGGTGACAACTGTTTGGGAGGGGGAAAAGGCTACAAAAGCAATAGATGTTCCTTGTGGGTAAAAAATAAAATCAAACATTACACAAAATTAAAATCCAAAAAAACGAAAGGCCCTCTTCCCTTCCCGCCATCCTTCCCTCAAAGGTTATCCACTGCTACCCCTACGTTTCCCAGACCTTTTCTGTTCACACCCAGATCTATGTACATACAAGTACATCTTTTGTTCGTTCATTTTTTTACAAAAATGGGATTGTACTATATATACATCTGTAATTTTCTTTTTACTATTTCATAGGCATTTTTCTGTATCCATAAAAAGATTACCTTTCTTTTTCCTAAAACCCCCATAATATGCCATAGCATATGTCCTTCATTGAACTATTTCCCAAATTCTCCCCCATTTTTTGCTATCATGAACAATCCTGCAGTGGACATCTCTGCAGGTGTAGCCTTGGTCGAGTATTCCTCTGAGACAGAGTCCTAGAACTGGAATCACTGGATCTCAAGTTTATTTCTGAGGTGTTTCATTTTACGGAAGAGATTTTAGGCACGTCAAAGAAGATAAATATATACATGTATACCGTGTAATTTAGAGTCTTTTGATTCACAGCATGAAATCATTATTTTAAAAACCGGCCAATTACTACAGCCGTGTGTGTCCTTTTTCTTCTTTTATTTAATAGGGTCTGATTGACTGGGGAACCAGCCTCCCCTGCTCCCCTGCTTCCTGCCTGTCCCTGCAGTTGTGTGATCAGTGTGGAGACTCCTGACTGCAGGCCTGTGGGCGGCCCTCTGGGCGAGGGGGCCCTGGTGCTGCAGTGCCTCCAGCCAGCACTCTGGGCTCAGAATGAGCTCTAGTTTGGAGTGGCTTTTGTTTTCTCAAGGGCTTGAACCTGAAAATGGGATTCCAGCAGATTTCACTCCCCCTAATATTTCTTTTTGCAAAATTCTTGTTATGTAAACCAGATATTCTACTAAAATCAAATCCTAATGGCTGTTGGCGTTGGGTGCATCACATCTCAAGCTGCTATAAATTATTAAATAATTGTTCTACACATCTCAAGCTGCTATAAATTATTAAATAATTGTTCTACACATAAGAAAAACTTCCCAGCACAAATTCTCTGCAGCTTTTCATTTAAAACCTCATTTTTTTCACATTGTCTCATTTATCTGCTCCTGGTTCCACTGAAGGTAGTTGTTTCTCCCCCCAGGACAAAATGGGTTAAATTCAACTCCCCGAGACCAACTTTCCAACCAAAAGTTAGTTTTTCAAGTTATTTAGTAAGGTGTGTCTTTCTACAAGTTTTATTTAGTAATGTTAATACGGGCTTCTCCACCCCTTTTTCCGCACTTATTTTTTTGTTTTGAGTAGTCGCAGAATATGGATGTGCCAGCTACTTATTTGAAGTTGAAGGCTTGGCAAAATTATGCATCCAGCAGGCAAGAAATAAAGTGGAAATGCCTCACAAGAAGCATTTCTGAAATCTGTTGCATTGTTTTAAGATTTTACTGAAAAAAAAAAAAAAATAGCCCTACTAAATATTGTCTTAGCACAGTGGTTCTCAACCTTCCTAATGCCGTGACCCTTTAATACAGTTCCTCATGTGGTGGTGACCCCATAAAACTATTTTCGTTGCTACTTCATAACTGTAATTTTGCTACAATTATGAATCGTAATGTAAATATCTGATATGTGTTTTCCGATGGTCTTAGGTGACCCCTGTGAAAGGGTAGTTCCACCCCCAAAAGGGTCGCGACCCACAGGCTGAGAACCGCTGTTTTAGCAACTACAAATATATTTTAGCATTGATAAAACCTTTACGGTTAAGATATCTGAAAACTAATGTGTCTGTCTGCCACTCTTAATTATACACGTTTACATTGCATAGGTCCAACTCTTCATTGAATGCTGTGTAATTTTCCATGTGAGTTTTTACAGTTAAGTGTTTTATATGATTCCTACATATGGTCAAGTAGCCAATTTCCCCCCTCCTGCATTTTACTCAGGTAAAATTGGAAATGAGTTCTTTAGATTAATTGCAGCAGCTCTCATTTGAAATCTTGAAAATTGCGTTTCTAATTAAATTTCCAATCAAACAGACCTCTAAAACTCAGGTTGATTTTTTTTTTTTTTTAGGTCTTTATGGACCATGAATAGTTACTCTTACCGACTTCTTAGAGTTGGGTTGGACAGATAATTGTATTTTTCATACCTCATGCCTCTCCCCATTTTACTCTGCGTTTACTCATTGTTTTTCATAAGGCATTACTTCTTTCCAATTGCATGTCAGAACTATTATTTTTTAAATACTCCAAAATACAATTGGAATACAACTATTCCAGGCAGTTGGTTCCACCTTTATATACTATTTTCCCTTCTTCCTGTTAGAGAAAACCACAGGCCTAAAATGGCATCACTTGTGCTAAAAGCCCATGATACCAAACCTAGATTTAATATCTGATCTGATTACAGTTTCAACCTTTCCCAGAAATAAAATCGTAAACAACCAGTCTGGAATTTTCTGGTTAAACACCAGTAATCTGTCAATAGGGCCCTCTCAATCCCCCCTCCCCCACAGAAGAGGTTATCTGCATGATAAAAACCTTTGCTATTCCCCTCTTCCCAAAAGATGCCCTGGCCTAAAACAATCCTTCCTTTTCTTTTGTTAATAGCTCCCTTACCCCACCCTTCCTATAAAATCCTTCCATTTTTGTTGCCCCATTCACGAGTTGCTTAATAAAGCAAATTACATCTTCCAATTTGCTCAGTTGCATTTTGAACACTCATTAAAAAAAGAAACTCACAAAACTTTTTGAAGGTAGGTAGTTTCCTTTCCTAGATAGCCATGATTTCCATTTCTGCTAATAATAGTTATGGTATAAACAGCTTACTTTGTTAAGTAGATTGATTCAGTTCTGTAAATAAGAAACAAATTTACAATAATTCTCAAGATCACTTTGTAGTTTCTCAGAGGTTTTGAAAAGTCAGCTAAGTTAGTTAAGCATATTGCTTGCTTTAGATGCTATTTTTTAGTATAATTGTATTTGACAATCTTTGGTTTCAAACAATACAAAGAAATGTTAATTTCTATTATTTCTATTGTCTTTTATTATTTAATTTGTCCTTAAATACCCAGGTTACTGTGAACGACTGACTAAAAAGATATATCCGTCACAAGACACATTTCATCTGTCCCCTTTGTAAAAATTTAACACGGTCATTTTACATTTTTAAACCACTTTAAAAATGCAAAGTGAGCTTAAGTAATAGTCTTAACTCTTCCTAACTCTCCTGGGAAATCCTAGAAAACTGAACTAATGAAATGCAACTCGTAGTTTTTAAATTATAATTATTGCTGTCACATTAAATTGAACGTGAGACTAAAACTGCTGTATCTGTTTAACTAAGTCGTGCGATATACTATATCATACATCGTTATTTAATGTGCGCGTGTAAAGTCAAGTTCCCGGCAGAAACTGAAGGGCCTCCCTCCATTCTGTCTTCTGGGAATGTATAAATCAACCATTCTCCCCCAAGCGGTCCTCCTCCCTTCCTCCCTCCGCCCTATTTTAAATGTAGATAGGGGACTCAAGTCTTTTGAATTTGAAGGGCTGCTTGCTATCTCGGCCCCATTCTTTTCATCATCCTGTTTTGAATGACACTGAGCACGTATAGATCCTTTTATAAAACCACTCCCTCGAAGCAGGGCTCCGTCCTCCAGGCTGCTTGCTAATTTTGCATAGCATAATTAGTACTGACTTCTCAAAGTGGGCTACCAAATACAGTTCGAGAATGTTCCACGTAGTTCCTCAAAGGTCTTGGATAACCCAGTGCTTTTTAATTTCAAACCTTGAGCCTTAAAGGGAGGAACTTGAGTAATTAACTAAATTCCCAGTTGGAGTGTTCTGGAGGATACGGTAATGAAAAACTATACGTTAATTCAAGCCCTCCCCACGACTGGGCAGCCAGGAGCCAGCATATGCCTTATTTTAAAATCTATTCTACCTATTCAATGACCGCGCAGGGGTGGGCCACATGGTCCTCTCTTGCAGCCAGTCAGCTGTGAGCAGCAGATGGAATCATTTGCATTTTTCTTCTTATACTGTCTGCGATCGGCAAATTGAAAGACTATTTTAAATTTACATTTTCGTTGTTTGCTTGAAATATAAACGTGGTTTAAATGTTGGATTGGGTTTCCCTGGCCCTCATGCACCACACCCATTCAAGTCACTGAGACGAGAAAATACCCAAGGGGTAGGTAGCGTATTTATCAAGTTGAACTCCTGTTCGGGACTTACGAATCTAAAGAATCAGCCTTTTGAGATGGTGACTCGTGTTTTTCTATTTTAAACTCTGGGAGCACATATCCCGTGGGTTTGTTGGGAGCGCGCGCACTTCTGAATCTCTCGCTCTGAAACCTCAAACCTCAAAACTTAAGGGTTAGAAGTAGAAGGCAGATTTTTAGCTCTCACGCTCACAACAGAGGCCGGCCACTCCGCTGGGGGAGTGGCCAGAGCCAGCGTTCCCAGCGCTAGGGTCGCTCTCCCGCGGCCCGCCACTCCATGTCGGCTCCGCCGGGCCGCAGGGACCACGGGGTCCCTGCGCCTCGATGTCTTTGTACCCAGCTCTGCGCGGGAATACCCGCCCGGGGGGCGCAAGGAACTGCGGAAATGCCAAGAATTCGGGACAGGCGCCGGCTCTAGGGGAGGAAACGCCCCGCGCAAGTCGCCGTCCCGTGGAGGAAAAAAAAGTAGAAAAAGAGGCTTTTCAGGTCAAACTCCTCGGGTCTGAGAAACCACGTTTCAGAGAAATGACTCGCGGAGGGAGAACACACGGTGTGCAGGGGACATTGTTAGCCAGCACTGCCCCAGCGCGCCGTGGGTGCGCGACCGCCGGCCCCTGCCCGGGCAACCGGCACGGGCCCACGTGGAGCAGCGCAGCACCGGCAGAGCGCGCCGGGCCTCTCGGGTTCCCGGAGTGCGCGCCCCAGCTCCCCGCCGCGGCCGTTCACGCCCGAGCGCCGCCGCCGGTCCCGCGTGTGCCCCGCTGAGGGGGAGGGGCGGGCTGGGGGTGGGGGCGGAGGGGTTGTGGTTCCACTGCAGCGGGGGCTCCTGTGTCCTTGTGCGGAAATGACACACGGAGTCCCGTCACGTCACGCGAGAGCGCAGCGCACGGACACACACAAAGAGAGGGGAAAATACACGGCGCCCTCCCGCCGCCCCCAGCAACTCCCCGGGCCGCCCCGGCCAGGCCCTCCGCGCGCGGCCCCTACTCCTCAGCCCTGCGCTCCCCCGCACCCCACGTGGCGCCCAAAGTCGGCGCGGGCCCTCTCAGCAAAGTACAGAACTCGTGTCCCAGGTAAGTGCGGGGCGGATCAAGCCGGCTGCGCGGTGGCAGCGGCTCCAGGGCAGACGGACGGGAGAGTGGCTGCAACATCCATGCCGGGGTGGGGGCGGGAGCAGGGGAGGGGACGCGAAGGGGGGCTGCCCTAAGCGCGCCTGCCGGAGGAGCGCCCACCTCCGCGCAGGGCCGAGCCGCGGAAGCGGGCGCCCAGCGCCCACGGGCTCACCGCGCCCATTGTGCCGAGCTCCCCTTTGTGCCGCTCGGAACGCCGCGGCTCCATGGCGTCCTCGGGAGCACGCGCGCCGCGCGGGGGCGGGGGGGACGCGGAGTGGAACGGTCCGCGCTGCCGCCGCCGCGCGCCCCACTCGCGCCGCACGCCGGCCCCACACCCCCGCCGGCCGCCGCGATGGAGCGGCCGAAACCGCTGGAAAAGCTCTGCGGAGATCTCGGGGGCTCGGCACTCGCGCTCGGCCAGGCAGAGGCGGGGGACGGCTTGGTGTGTAGAAGGGGGTGTCAGAGCGGAGCAGGGGGCGGGGACTGCAGCGAGATGCCGAGCCGGGAGCTGGAGGCCAGAGCCGCCTCTCGGAGGGACGCTGCCTCCGGAGTCTGTAAATGGAGCGAGGCCGGCCCTCGGTGGCGGCCGCTGGGAGCGGACGGAGACGGGCCCCGCCGCCAGGGGGCGCTGCGCTCCCTCCCCGGCTGTCCACGGCGTGGTTCGCGGTTCCCGCTGCCTGGGAGCTGGAGGAGGGCCCGGCCTTGGGTGTGCACCTCGGTTGGCGTAAGGCCTTCCCGTCCGGCCAGGGACTGGGGCCTGGGGCGCTTGCCGTTGCTCCAGACCGCCTTTCCCTCTTTATTGCAAACGTGATTTCCCACGCAGACTTTGCCCTCGCCTTATCGGTTGAGTTGTGCAGTTCTTCCTGTAAGGACTTGTGTCCCAAAACATTTTTTTCTACAAGGTGGTTTTACAGAGGTGTTTGCTCAGGTGGCCTGTCTGGAAGAATTTTACACACCAAGGCTAACCAGACAAGAGTGTGCAAAGTAGGGCTAAGTACTTGGGTGTTGTAAATGTTCAATTTAACCTTTTTAAAGTAACTTTAATGTTTTATGTGTCACTGCAACACGTAGGGTGCCCCAAAACAGGAAACTGAGGCAAGGAAGTAAGCTCTTTGGCTAGCTATGTATATACCCAGGAGAGATAGAGGAGGTTCTTTTGGTAAACCACACCCCCGAGTTTGTTTTTTCAACAGGCCTTCCCTAGTTTGTTTTTATATCACCGTACAGGACACTGTCTACTTCACTCACTCTCAGTACTGAGATTTGCTCAAGATTTTGTATCTTAACTGTTTTGCATCCCCAGCCACTAATCCAGTGTCTGATAACTTCGTAGCTGCTCAATAAATATTTGTTAAATAAATGGAGAGCCTCTTGGATTCCAGAAGAAAGGTGAGGGGAGTTCCCTGGTGGTGTAGTGGCTTAAGGCTTCGGCACTGGCTCTGTCAACGCTGCGACCTGGGTTCGATTCCCAGCGACGGAGCTACCCACATACAAAAAAAAAAAAAAAAAAAAAAAAAAAAAAGGTGAGGTCAGTGCAGCTGGTTCCTGCAAGTGGGTTAACCTGTCTGCAGGGCCCTTGAACTGAAATTGACAGATAAAACCAGAGTATCTCAAATCTGACACAAAAACTCCCGCCAGAGACACCAACCATCTCCTCGTCTAAGAAACTTGAGAGAGAAGTTTTATGTCCTCGCCCCACCACCACCACCACCACACACACAGCACTAGTAACAGCAAGAAAAGAGACCAGTTAGGACATAGCAGAAAAGAGCATCAGCATCCCAATATTCACTGAAGGGTGTTAGGTTGACACATTTTCTTCATTTCTTTTTGGTCACTTCTAGGTTCCTAAGCATCCCTTATGTGAGCAAAGAAATAGCAGAATGTCTAATAATTAGGAAGAGGAAAATTGGAAATCAACTCTGACAAGGTTTGAGGTGGTGAAAATTTAATCTGCAGGAATATCTCGCCTGTTACTTTTTAGAGCTATCTAGAAAACCCCTGAAGCACTGAGGAAAGAAACAACATGCTTTTATGAATTGTATTGGCACCATAATGAAAAGTTTGGGGGGGGGTCTATAAATTATATAATGTAAAAACATATGGAGGTTGCCAACCAACCAGCAAAAACAATTTGGTGTTAGTATGTAGGAGGTTGGGGTGTAGCAGTTTTTTCTGGCATTGAATTTTGATGACAAGTGGTGAATTTTGGTTGCTGCCCTTATTATTCATTGTGCCCATTGTTGGCTAAAGTTTGGGGAGTTAATCTTTGAGGTGATGGAACTTTTTTTTATCCTCCCCTCACTGGTGTTTATAGGGATGTATACATGTGTCCTTTCATAGAACTGTACATCCCCCCCCCCCGAGAGTAAGTTTTACTATATATAAAAAATAAAATTTAAAGTCACAAATAAATGCACATGCCGAAAACATGGACATTTTAACATGCTTTGTGAGCATGACCTGGCTCTTGCTATTTCTTTTCCCCTCCAGATCGGACAATTGCTCTTCTCCCGCTTCTGATGCCCCAGTATATCTTGCAACATTACTATTTCAGCCCAGAGCTCTTGTGGTTTCTGGAACTAGCAGCCACACATGACCCACACATGCCCAACTAAGAGCTCTCTCTCTGTGTGCTAGCTGGCATCAGGCCTTCAGTGTGTCCAACAGGAGAGGTGCTCTTTCACTTGGAGTAGAGGTTAATGCTTGGCATGTTCGTTGTCGAGTGACTTTTACAAACTTGCTTTAAAGCTGAGTTTTTCTCAGCAGCTCACCTGGTACCATGCCCTTCCTCCATTTTTCATCCAACTTGAAATACATGTATTTAAATTCAACCCTCTTAGTTTTTTGTTTTCTATCAAACACCACCTTTCCTCTTCTCTTTGATTTTCAATTGTCATTGGGCCGTGAAACACAGTTGCATAGTATCTATAAGGGTATTGGTTGCTCAGTTGAAGAAATCACTGTTTTTTTTCTTGCATGCAAGGGACTTGGTTTCAGCATGGAGCTAGTAAATAAAAGGATGGAGGCTTGGGTGCAGAGTAGTTTGCAGTAGACTATGCCCCAACTCTAATTAGCTCTTGTGGTCACAAGACAACACTGAAAAAGTGGGAAGTACAGAAGAAACTCAGCTTATACCTCCTAGGAAAATTAGTCACCATTGTTCAGTAAGTCACACGGTGGCCGCCTTCCCTCCTTGAGCCCCAGCTTCTGAAAGCCAAATTTAGTTATAAGCAGAGTTTCGTGCCTCCTACTATTGACGTCTAAGGAGATAGCTGTTCATGAGGCTCAGGAGAGCTTCCTAAGTAGAACCCGTTAGCTGTGGAAGGTGCCACGGTTAGTCACATTGAGAAAAACGCAGTGTGTGAAGGATAAGACACCAAACTGCAGGCAGGCAGGGTTGTGCAGTTGTACTTTGCTGCCTGCTGAAAGATGAGTTTGTGCTCTGACTGAATAAGGAAGGCAGTGACAATTACAGCTTTAGAAAAACTTGGGGGAAAATTGCCCTGGTTTTGTGAGGACTGGTATTTTTCAAATGGCATGTGCAGATGTGTCTAAAAATAAAAACAAATTGCAAACATGTCCTGCAAGTCCCATGGGCAGAATGCCACTGCCAAGAGGGCTGGGTTCTGAGAGGCCGTTCTGTGAACCCAGAAATGGCCTGCAAGAGTGGGCGACATGGGAAAATTCTTCCTATCCTAAGAGATTTGATTTGATTTCACCCCCTTCCTGTTTCTTTGTTTCTTTCATTTGAAAGAAAGGTCACTATTTTAAAGCTTTAAGTCACTTCACAGTTTTTAAAAAAATAGTCGCTATTAGGATGCACTTTAAAAAGCTTTATAAATAGGTAACATTTACTGATTGCTTTGTGCCAGGTACTTTTGTAGTTTTCACAAAAACCAGGAGGTGAGATGGTGTGTTCAGCTCCATTTTACAGAAGAAAGAACCAAGGCTTGGGTGGGTAAGCAACTTGCCCAGTGTTAGAAGCAGTGTAGGTAGAACCAGGGCTTTAATCTCGTTCTTCTGTCTGACCCTAAAGTTTAGTAGGAAATTCCATTTTTTGCAAGATCAGCTCCACATGTCCCTAGCTTGATGGCCCAAAGGCTTATCTGGCCAGTTAGTTGACTTGCTCCCAAATCACACAGCCTCTAAATGGGTTCTTAGCAGGTGGGGATGGTCATGCCTCATTGGGTCCCAACTCTTCTTGGAAGGCGGGAGTAAGTCCATGAGCCTGGAGTGCACCCGCTCCTTTCCTTCTCCTTGCTCACTGAAGCACCCCCGTCCAAGTGAGGCACAGACTGTGGCCCTCTGGTTCTCTCTGCAAAATAAGAGGTCTCTTGTAAGGATTGCATGGGCTAACATGGGAAACACTTTGATCATGGAGCCCACGCTACATAAATGTCAGCTGCTGTCCTTGTCTGTGTTCATTTTTTAAAATACGACCTGCAGGAGCTAGGTGTCAGGAAGTCAGTTCATGTGGTATGACAGTTGAGAAAAGGATGAAGTAAGGGTTAATTAGGTTGTAGTGGAACTTTTTAAATCCTAGAGTATGTTTTGTTAGTAACACTTTTCATGTCTGAGCACATTCTCCCTGCTTTACCTTTTGTATGTGGCAGTGCTACACAGCCACTGTCCCCATGGTCTCGGGTTCCAGTCACATCCCTCCTATGGGGCTCACATTCTCAAGGAGACCTTCTAGGAGTGAAAGTCGGCTTCACTTCACATCTGGAAACAGGGCCTGGGGGTTGGGTAGGTTTGCCCCTGAGCGGCTTGACCTCAGCCCAGTGGCAAGTCCTAAGGTCAGTGGACATTTCTGCTTTAGTGGGGTTAGAATCCTGAGTCAGCCGGCTGGGATTTGAACCTCAAGGTTTCAGGAAGCCCAAGTACTTCCCATTTCTGGGCCTGCTGTTTGTCCTGTGTGACTTCAGGCCAGCCACAAGCCTCTGGTGCCTCTGATTAGCCCCATGCCGCACTGTCAGGAGTGGCCCTTTTTCTTGGTAGAGAGGCACCCCAGGTCTCCCAGTCCCCTGTGGGCAGCACTAGAGCCCATTTTTCTTTGGAAACCTGTGGGACATTTAGGGAAGAAACCAGTGATCCTGTGAGGACAAAGGGCTTTTCCAAGGAATTGTTATACCAGGTGTCCCCTGCTAACGTTGCTGTGGTCTTGCATCCAGCTCTTAACAAGGAAGATACCCCCTCAGTCAGACCCTTGTGGCACTCCTTACTACCCACTTTTAACCAGTGACCTCCCTACACCCCTTCCATATTCTGTGGCCCAGCCACTTCTCAGCGCCCCAACCCTTGCCTCCCCTCTCCCAGTGCCACCTGCTGCTTCACCCTCCAGCCAGGGCTGAGGGCCCATTTTGGACCAATTTTGAGGTGTCATGGAAGGAGGGCTCCACAAAGGGGTCAGAACAGCTCCCATGGTGCTCAAACACAAGCGAACCCTGAAGAAAGGAGCACATGTAGCAGCCGAATACAGACACCCAGCAGTTAGGGGCCTGGGCCCTGGGGTTGCTAAGCTGCTCCAGGCCATTGGTTTCCCCAGCACCCCTGGAATGACTCCGTTTCAGCACTCAGCTGGGATCCCTGATCTAGAGGACTTGGTCTGGGATTTTTTTGTTCTTTTCTCTTCCCATGAAATTTGGATTATTTTAGGAAATAGTTGAAGTGGTAGGCAAACTCACTGGTGGAGCCTGTAGTGCATGCACCAGGGAATGACATTTCCTTGGTGTTCAAAGCTGGTCTTTCAACCGTATTCACACCTGGGTTGTGGCTGAGACTTTTCTGATCTCCCCCTCCCCATACTGAGGGGGTTTTTATACCTTCAGAGGCAGTAACTCAGGGACAGGGAATGGAGAGGTCTTCACTAGTTTGTCAATTGTTAACGTTGTTTCTTAGAACATCAGTGTTTTAAGTGTTTTAAAATTTAATGATTTGTACATTCTTAGCTTTATATTTGTGGACATAACTTAGAATATGAGCTGACTAATAAAGAATACTATACTCATTTCATTTTTAAAAATTTCTTTTTCATTTTCAAAGAATTGCATGCTCAATGTAGAATATTTGGAAAGCAGAGGGAAATATAAAGAAGAAAAAATCCATAATCTTCCTAATTGGAAGTAATTACCATTTTGGCATGTTTCCTTCTAGCTGCTTTGAGGCATTTTTTAATTACATAGTTGAGATATCCCAGTTCACTTTGAAGTATGTTGTTATTGACTGGGTAGCCAGCCTGTAGTGAACAATTGATTTTGAATCTTTACACATAATTTAATGCTCGGTTCTTTCTGTCAATAGAGGCTTTGAAGTCATGAGTTGAGAAAATGTGTAGGAGTCGACTTCCTAACTTTGTGTAACTTTGTGTAATGGAAATAACAATATTGACCAAAGGTGATCTCAGTCCAGGGCACGTTCATTTTGCTCTGCAGTTTCTTGTGGAATCTGTCAGCAGTTAAATAGGGCTGGTGGTTCCGGAAGGTTCCTCCGCACCAGGAGCAGTCTGCCCCTTCCTGCCTGTGCTGAACCTAAGACCAGCTGTGAAATGAAAGACCCTCCTGGCCAGGGTTCTTTGCCCTTCTGGCCATTGCTCATTGTGGTGACTATATATCATTATTCGCAAGTGTGTGAGGCTGTGTGACAGGTTTGGTTATAGGTCTTTATAACCTGGAAGTACGAGGAAGATGAGGATGGCCCATTCACACACTGACAGTTATTTCTGAAGTAGACTTTTTCCTCCCTAGAATTTACTTGGATTAACATTCTTTTTCCTCTGCCCAGTAAAAAGAAAAAGTCTTGAAGGTATATGTTAAAGTTTAAAATTATTTGTTTGTAGATCCCAAAATTGTAAACATGGGTGGTCTTCTGCACAGCTGTGGCACGCAGCCTGTGTTTCCTGGATGTGAGTTGCGGTTGTCATAGAAACCGTAATGCAGTCTCTTCTGACCTAGGGGTTCTGGCTGCTCCTTCCTTCCTGTTACTCTGAGCTTTGGTGTTTACTCATCCTCCCTGCCAGCAGATGTTCTGGAGTTCTGTCTTCGTCCTCAAGGTCCTCCCGTGTGTTGGTCATGATCCATGGAAATAAGCTGCACACTTGGTCATTCCCTCCACGGAGGACAGTTGGCCCGCTGGCACCAACAGCTCCTGTTGCACAGTGGGCACGTGGCCGCCAAAGCACAGGGGCCACTCCTGTGTGATTTTGAACATGCTCCTAACCTATCTGAGTCCCACCCCTATAAAAAACAAGATGGTCTCTGAGGTACCCTTGGCTCTGAAACTGCCTCAGTTTCCTCACTTGTAAAATGAGACTAACAGAAGTTTCTCCCTCATGGGATCGTTAGGCCGAGTAAGTTCACTGCAGAGCCCTTAGCACAGCGCCTTCCGTGCAGTGTAGGCTGTGGTTCCCCCGCGTGGTGGGAGCTGACCGGAGGGCGCGGCAGGATCCCTGCCTTCCAGCGGCTTTCCCGGCCGGCCCGGGCCGGCCCTCTGCTCCCGCTGGACGCCACCGTCCGCACTGTCCGCACCGCCTGCAGCCACAGGACTCTCCCGCTCAGGAGGCCACATGAGCGTGCCCCTTGAATGTCTCTTCCCAAAGAAACTGCTCCAGTCCTTGTCTCAAAATCTGCCTCTGGGGGGACTCAAACTAAAAAAAGAAGTAAAATTTCCATGATACATGAAGTGAAAAAAGCAAGGAACAGGGATTGTAAACCTTTTATTCTTGGGAACCCTTTATATTCTTAAAAATTATTGAGGGCCCCAAAGAAGTTTTATTTATATGGGTTATAGCTCTCAATATTTACTGTGTTAGAAATCAAAACAAAAATGTTCAAATATTTATTAATTCATTTAAAGTAACCATAATAAACTTATTACAAATTAATGTCCATAACATTTTTATGGGAAAAAAAATATTTTAAAACTGTTTTAAAAACTATTTTCACTCTTAGTGAAAAGAGTGGTATTGTTTACATTTTTGCAAATCTCTTTAACATCTGACTTGATAGAAGACAGCTGGATTTTCATAATCTGCTTCTGTCTCCAATCTTTTGCGAACTAATGTATCATGTAGCCTCCTGAAAACAGCTCTCCTGCATACCAATGAGAGAAAAGGGGTAATAACATCTCAGTGTTACTATGAAAATGGTTTTGATCTCATGGCCTCCCTCACCCCCCACTCCGAAAGTGTCTTGGATGTACAGGTAAACTCGTTCTCCAAAAAGACAGACACCCTGGTTGTAAACTACTCCCACTGTGGTGAATTCCAGGCTGCCAACAGAGTCCACTAGTAGTGGAGTTGGGGAGAGACACAGTCTGCAGCACAGTGTAAGCTGGCTGCATGCAGCATGGTATGCGAAGCACCCTGCATCGCTAGTAGGACACACAGGAGTGGGAACATGGTTGCCTCTAAGGCTGGAGATCAGTGGGTTTTTAAATTCTAAAGGTATAAAAGGATAGTTGGTAACTTTTATGTCTGTTGAATTTTGTTTTATAGTCAAAAAGAAAAAAAAATGTAAGCATCTTCCCTTCTTAAAATGAATTCTAAAAATGTAAATTGACCCTAATTGCAGATCTTTCTAGCTTTTCCAATTCTTCGTGGCATCTCGTAGAATTGGTCCTTTCTAAGCACCAGTGAATGGTTCTCAGTTCTCTGCCTCCCCTTCTTTCTTCACAGACTTTCTTCCCTCCTCAGCATCCCTTCCTGCCCCAAACTAGGTGCCTGCTGATAATTCAGGATTCAGATTCAACCTTATTTCAGCATGAGAAACAAAGGTAGCTCCACCAGCTATTGCATTTATGCAGCCAATTTAAGCAGCTTATCCTTTGTAATTTTATATTTGAGTGGTGAAAGCATCTTCTTTGTGAACATTGGTATTGCCCTCCCTTCGGTGCTTTTTGTAAACTGAAGGCTTTTCTAATTCTCATCTTCCCTCAGCCAGAAACTGAGTTACACCTGTGCATGGAAAATTGAATATTGTCCTTTTTATTCCATGTAGAAGGATAGAGACTAAGATGCATTTTAATAAAATTATATATACATCTAAAAGCTCTGCAACATTGAAAACCTTTCTGTACAACAGTCACTTTGCCTGAGGCTACCTAAGTTATTTGGTTAAAAAGAAAAAAAGCATTTCACTTATTAGATTAACCCCTGGAGATTAGTCCTGTTTGAGAGTTACCCTCCAATAGATCATTGGTGTCTTAGAACTTGTGCTAATTTAACTAGAGGCAGCAGCAAGCTACACAGGTCTCATGGAGATGAGACACATCCCTTTCATTTGTTTAAAATCATCATCGCTTGGGCTTGGTCAAGGGTTTTTGAGAAACATGGACTAGCCACCCCTTGGGGAGAAAGCTAATTTTTAGGGACATGTGACTGCATAATCAGACTGTCTCACAACCTGAGATTTGTGGTGAGAGGAATAAGGAGGGCTTTCTTTGCAGAGGAGATTGCAACCCTAGCAGCCTGGGTGGGCAGGAGCCGTGGTGGTTGGTAACTCCTACCTAACCTGTAGTTAAGGAACAGAAGGAATTTCTGTGGCATGCTCGGCATCTGAACACTCAGAATCCACCCAGGATGAGCAACTCTGTGACCTTCATCGGTCAGATGACCAGGAAATGGAGGTAGCAAACGGGAAACCCACCCCCTTTCCACCCAGTCCTGACGTTGTTGATGTGCTGTCACTACGTCAGCTCAGGATGCCTGAAGTGACCTGCACGTCCCTCTGGTAGAAATTCTGTACTGTGGGGTGGAGTCTGTAAGCACAGAGCAGGTTGGTTTTTCAGGTAGCTAGCTATATGAAGACAAAAGATGTGGATGCTCCAGCTGCTGTTGAAAACTCCAACGCCAGAAATGGGCCCGTGTGTTCGTTAGAACTTAGAAGAATGATGATTCTCTTAGTATTTCCTCTCCTGGTGATTGATACACACAGACTTGGTTTGGACACTAGTTCTGCCACTTAATAGCTATGTGACACTGGGCAAGTTATCTGCCCTTCATTTCCCCTTTTCACTCCTTTTCCATAATCAAAATAATAAAAAAAATTTTTTCCAGTTTTATCGAAGTATAATTGACAAATAAAAATTGTGTATATTTAAGGTGCCCACAGTTTCCTTATTGGTACAGCTGGGATTAAAATAGCTTAAGGTGAGATGGAGGCACACATGAAGAGGCCAGCTGGCACCTGGCCTGCAGTGCGTGGGATGCAGATGTTAATGAGAACCCTTACCTCACTTCCCACCGCACAAGCCAGATGCAGTCGTGCGTTTTCCATGCCTTGCAAGTGGGAAATTCCTCGGCTTCCCAAAGAGCATGGCTTTTGTGCTGGCTGGGAAGGAAGGGGCCGACCATACTGTGTTGTGGGTTATTTCTGTGTTAATCTAGCATCTGTTACTGGTCTGTGAATGAACATGGAGACATTTCCCAATGCAGATGCACTCTGGGCATCTTGAATGCCCAGGAAGCCACCCGCCCCTTCCTCCCACCAGAGCCTTCCCAGCTCCCCCATGCCTTTCCTTGCACCGCAGGTGGCTCAGCTGTGTGCTCCATCATTTTCTGACATGAGAATCAACTGGAGCTCAGAATTCAGGTACTACATTGCTTGCTATAGTGTCACGTGGTGGTGGTTCAGAAAATACCCTTCCTGGTCCCTGAGTCACATCCCAGCAGGGACCACACCCAACCCTGACTCCAGGCCCCATGCCGGCAGCCTCAGCGGGCTCTGCGCTGCTCCCGAGACAAATAAGGGTGGGCGATGGGGCGTTCGACGACGGTACTGTCCTTGCTCAGCCCTGTGGTTCTGTTTGCTGCGTCTTTTCACAGACTCCCATTATCTCCTCCTCTAGGATGCACTCATCCTTTAAGTGCTTTGTCCTTAGCCAGAGTCTTGGTGGTTTTCTTTTACTGTGACCATTTTTTCCCTCCAAATAAACCCTCCACCGTCTTCTCCCTTTCTCACCTTTCCCCTCCAGAATCTAACTTGTTTTGTGCACCAGACCCTCTCCAGCAGCCCTTTTCTCATTCTCCCAGTCCGTCCTGCTGCTCCTCACCTCTGCCCTGCATTTGAGGGAATAGGTTATGTGACTCGTGGCGGGTTTCCAAGGGCACGTGCCACACTCAGGCCTTCAGGCGAAGCCTGCAGTGCACCTCCTTGGGAGTCAGGAGGCCTGAACTCCTGCCTGACATTGGTCGGTCCTCCTGTCCAAAACGTAGAAATGGGTTCCCCGGGCCTTACAGATGGGAATTCCCACCTACCTGCCTCTGCTTCCCCCAGGGACACCCACGTCAGATAATGTTACCAAGCATGAAGTTTATTTGCCTGAAATACAATAGAAATTGTGTTTGCACGAATTCACCTCTGGTAAAATACGTTTTCCAGATAGGGGATAGTTTGGGGGAAAAAATAGAAATTATTTTTATTGTAATTTCAGCTTCAAATAAATCTTACATTGTCTTATTCCTCCAAAAATTAGTCATATAGGGATGAAAAGAATTGTGCCTTTCATAAAGTTACTGTGACACAGTGAGGCTAGTGCATCATGTCCTAAGCACTGTAGAAGTATTGCTGTTCCTAGTGAATTTTGAAGTTTTCCTGTGCATAGATCACCTAGGCCAGGGGTGTCCAACCTCTTGGCTTCCCTGGGCCACACTGGAAGAATTGTCATGGGCCACACGTAAAATACACTAACACTAATGATAGTTGATGAGTTTAAAAAAAAAAAAAAAAGGTCCAAAAAAAAAAATCCCATGTTCTAAGATTTGTGCTGGGCCACATTCAAAGCCGTCCTGGCCCGCAGGTTGGACACGCCCGGCCTGGACACTCCCTCTGGCTTGCCCCAGCCCTCAGCGCTCCACTCAGCCGTCTCGAATGGGACTACACACCATTCCACGGGGACTTGGTCAGTGGTTTACTGAACTCTGTAGGTGGCATCCCTCTTCCTTATGGAAGTTTCTGTAGATGCTCCTTAGTCCTCCTCTCCTCTGATCTTCAACCCAAGTGGGACTCAGTGTTTGCAGTCCTCTTCGTCTGTTGTGAGAACCATAGCTCTTCGATGCCAGCAATGAAGGCTGTCACGTGTATTCTTTCCAAATGCTGCTACTACCTCATCTGTACCTTATACTGTTTATGGATGTGCTATTCTATAATTTGGGGAATCTCAAAGACTCAGTGGTGCTTTTAATCATGGCATCCGTTCTGTTCCGGCTTGGGCAATGGGAGTCGGGGCAGCTCTGCACCGGACCCTGGAGGGCACCTCCCACCCTGCCCCCCTCATTCCTTCTCCAGTAAAAACAAGGATTTGGACCAGATTGTGTGGAGCTCAAGAGCTTTAAAAACCCACAGTGCCACTCTCTCTAAAAGGGAAAGTTGTTTCTGAAGGAAGGGCTAGACCAGCACCATCCAATAAAAATATAACGCAAGCCACATATGCAATTTTAAATATTCTAGTGGCCACATTAAAAAGGGTGAAATAACTTTTAATAAAGTAATTTATTTAGTCTTGTAAATCCAAAATATCATAATTTCAACATGTAGTCAATACAAAAATTATTGAGATATTTTACATTCTTGTTTGCTGTGCTAGTAAGTCTGAAATCCAGAGTGTATTTTGCAGATATCACAGGTCTCTTCAGACCACCTGCAGTCCTAAGACCTCAGCTTGGCTCCACAGGATCCACAGCTTCCATCCTTGATCAGCCTTTTCATTTTTGTGGCTAGAATTTATAAAGCAGAGACTAACAGGTCATTGAAACTCTGAGGTCTTTACAGAAGGCTTGATTAGCTTCAATAATGTTCCCTGAGCTCCATAAGCATCTCTCAGTTGGAGCTTTAAGATACATTCTGCCCACATAAAGTCTGGGAGAAATGCTCCTAGCAGGTGCACAGAAGGCCTGGCTGCTTTGAGCAACTCCAGGCAAGAATGAGAGAATGTGATTTCCCATGATGGACTTAACCTTTTGTTTCCAGCAGCCATGGCAGGAAGGGGAAGGGAATTTCTCATAAATCAAAACTTTTGTCTTTGTCTTTTCATTTAGTGGACTAGAAGATGAACTCAACTGAATTCAGTGAAGATGTAGAAGAAGGTAAATTAAAAATTATTTTTTATGTCAAAATGTGTATTTAATGGTCATTCCATCAAAAGCAGAATCACATTTCCAAAGTTTATATGTGTGTGTATATACGTATGTTATTTTAAGGTGCATTTTCAAGTTTTATTTGGGCTTCATTTCTTTTTAGCTGCCTGAGGTGGTGTTCTTGCAGATACAATTAATGTAGAATGTTCTGAGATTGCTAGCATCTCATGCACTGAAAGACAAGATCCTATCAATGCAGCATATTTGGATATATTATAAATTTGAAAAGTCATGTGTAATTTCAGAAAATTTAATGCCAGTCATGCACTTCCAACATAAAATTAAGGCACTCTGCTTTGGAACAGCCACACAGTATTCCAACAAGAGTTAATGCACTTTGTGATTACATCTACTAAAGATAATTCTCAATTGAAATCTATACTTATTAAATATTTTAAATTAGAGCCCATTGCATATTGATAATTACTGCAAACCAATTAAAACTTTAAAAAAAAATTTTAATTGGGTATACGTGGTTCAAAAATATGAAAAGATACAAAATGAAAAGTCTCCCACCCTGGTTCTCATCCCCCTGCACCTACATACCCGTTATAAATACCTTGTGTCTATTTACAGAGTTACTTTTTTAAAAGCATCATTTAAAAGATAGTGTTTGTTTTTCTCCCTCCATTTTCTCTGCGCCCCCACTCCAGTTTTGAACAAAATATTCTCAGAATACCGTTTTATTGTATAGCACTCGTGTGGTAAGATAAAAACTGCTTGCTTGGCAGGCCCAGTTTTATTGTGACTCGACTTTTATCTGAGTGGTAATGTCAGAGGGCGGTGTGCGGGCGACCTGTCACTCAGGCAGCCCTGCTGGTCTCCCAGCAGCCCAGCGGTCTCTCCCGCTGAGCCCTCTCTCTCTTCTCTGCCGCAGTTCTAAAAATTAACACTGTGAAGGTGGAGACAGAGGCCGAAGATGCCGCACTGGACTGCTCGGTGAGTTCCAGGTCTTCAGAGAAACACCCTCTGGACAGTGCCTTCACCACCCTCCAGGAGTCCAGCAAGCGAAAGCAGCCAAGTAGCGAGGGCCAGCCAGACTCTGGCCCCAGCGTGAAAAGGAGGCGGCTGATTCCCGAGGTGAGGGCCCACCCCCTTTTGCAGCTCCTTGGGCTCTGGTGAGATGCTGAATCTCTCTGCTCCTGGGGTCTGGGGAATTCAAACCCACGGGGAAGAGAAAGCTTTCATTTCAGCTGTCCCGTCTCTGGCTTGAATGGCTGGAAAGCATCCTTAACTGGAATACTGTCTGTGTTTGGATTCATTATGGGGGTGGGGACGGGGAATCTTCACATTTACTTGCTTTTGAGGTCTTTGTTTTGTTGTGCTCTATGGGGAAAGCAAGAACTTGGTGGTGGCAAACCTGCATTTTACATAGTATATGCTTAATGCAGATTCCTGGAGGCGTGGAGTGTGAGTAGGTCTTTTCCTAAATCAAATCCATCTTTTTTTTTTAAATGTGGGTAGTTCCCTGGCTGGAAATTGAACCCAGGCCGCAGCATTGACAGCGCTGAAGCCTTAGCCACTACACCACCAGGGAGCTCCCTCAAATCCATCTTTTATATCTAGTAGAGGAGCTTGCCCTCTAAAAAAGTATTCAGCAAATCTTTTTGTAAAGTGGAAATTTTTTCTCTATCATACCTCTTACCCCTGAGTTATCTGTTTCATGATATCTGCTGGTTACATTGAACTTTGCTAAATTCTGAGAGGTAGAGAATGGAACTGACTTGGTGGCTCCCTAGAGCAGCCTGTAGTCCAGGTGGGGGAGGTAAGATAGGTACAAAAAAGAGTGGAGTGAGGAGGAGACGGGGGGACTTGGAGAGATGAGGAGGTGTCCGGCCCAGGCTGCCTCGTCAGCTCATCAGCGAGCCTCCCTGTGGACTAGTAGATCACACCTTAAATTCTTAAAACTCTTTTCCCAAGCTCTCCAGCCCACCCCCCTGACCCCTCTTTGGGGGACCCAGATAGGCATTTTAACTTCTCCATGTTGTTCAAAAGAGCCTCCGTTGTCAAGGCTCATTGTCACCAACCAGGACACCATAGGGCAGTGGTTTCTAACCACTTTTGTTCAGTGTCCATCTTAATGTAAAAATGGAAATGAGGTGATAAGTTAAACTACACTAAAAATACAAACCGCAGATTTAATATTATACATATTCAGAACACCATTAAATATTGATAATGATCAAGTATTTAAACATTAAATAAACTACTTGAAAAGAATCACAATTAAAGCCAATGCACTTTTACTCAGTCATTAACTAAACTGATTAAACAGTCTGGCTACGGATGTATTTACATGTTTGGGGAAGTTCTAGAAAGGTCACAAATGGATTGCTTTGAAACTGTGCATGATTGGTAGAAGAGAGATTTGGGGGAAGGGTTCATAACCACGCCCTCACCAATCATCATTTGCTAATTCATCTAATTTTGAAGTGTCACCATTAACAGTGATTGAATGGTCCAGCACATACGCCCGGGGGTACGCCTGCCACTGCCTGGGAAACAGTGTCCTAGGGTACCAGCCTGAGAATCTTCAGTTGTTGGTTTGTTTTAATTCTCCTCTATTAAATGCTAGGGCAGATCCAAATAAATTGGGAGTTTATGGGTTTTCAAGACTTAGTGAATCTTCATTAAGGAAAAACTGTCTTTTAATTAGCAAAATGATAAAGTTAAAATTCTTCACCAGGATTTAAATATACATGTTCACATTACATTATAATGAGGACTGACCTGCATTCCACATCGTGGAACATTGAGCGATACCCTTATTTATTTATTCGAGGTTCCCCCCAAAACAGTTTTATTGACATATAATACACATACTGTATAATTCACTAGTTTAAATTATACAGTTCAGTGGTTTTTTTATATATTTACTGTTGTGCCACCATCATAAATTTTAGCATATTTATCGCCCCACAAACAAATTCTGTACCTGGTAGCAGTCACACCCTATTCCCCCTCCTCTAGCTCCTGGCGACTACTAATATACTTTTTGTCTCTATGGATTTGCCTCTTCTGAACATTTCTTATAATTGGAATCATACAATATGTGGCCTTTTGTGTCTGCTTCTTTCACTCAGCATAATGTTTTCAAGGTTCATCCATGCTGTAGCATGTATCAGTACTTCTGTTCCTTTTTATGGCCAAATAATATTCCATTGTGTGACTATACCCAATTTTGTTTATCCATTCATCAGTTGATGGACCTTTTGTTTGTTTCCACTTTTTGATTATCATGACTAACATGAGAGCAGTACATATTTTAAAAATCTGTAATGCCCAGAAAAAAAGTTGAAATTTTTATACGTATATGAACTTTTTTTTTAGTCATTTAAAATAACTTTTTTGGGAGTTCCCTGATGGTGTAGTGGCTTAAGGCTTCGGTGCTGGCGCTGTCAGCGCTGTGGCCTGGGTTCGATTCCCAGTCAGGGAGCTACCCACATACCAAAAAGCAAAAAAAAAAAAAAATAAAAAATAAATAAAATAACTTTTTTTTTTTATTGTTAGACTTATTGGAGTGACATTGGTTAACAAGAATTACACAGGTTCCAGGTGTACAATTCAATAGAACACTGTCTATGTGCTGCATTATGTGTTCACCACCCAGGGTCAATTCTCTTTCCATCACCATGTATGTGGCTCCCCCTCCCTCCCTATCTCACCCCCTCCCCCTTGCCCCAGGTAACCACTAAACTATTGACTGAATCCGTGAGTTTTTTTGTTTTTTCTTTGTTGCTTTCAGTTTTATAATCTACATGTGAGTGAAACCATATGGTCTTGGTTTTTTTCTGTCTGGCTTATTTCGCTTAGCATGATATATAAATGTTTTTTATAAAGGATTGATTAGAAATATCCCATCCTTGACTCTGGCTGCCTAAGCCAGCCACTTGTTGCATACCTTGTGACTCTGGGGAAAGTTTCTTGTGTGGATGGCAATTTCCAGTGCAATAAGTAAATTTAATAAGCAGATTAAATCTCAGATTCCTGACTGTTAAGATACCCCCTGTGGCAAATGAAAGCTACAAGAGAGTTAGAATAGCTTCTTGGAAAAACATTTAGCCATTTATTTTTTTCTTATGTTTTACTTTAAACCATAATTTATCATCCTTTTCCCTAACGATTGATATTTAGGTGTTTCCATTTTTATATTATTACAGATAGTGCCACAGGGGCCATCCATATACATAAACCTAGTGCCCATCTGTGCATGGTTCTATGGGTTAGATTCCTAGAGGTTATTCTGAAAGTGTTGAGAAGTTTGAGAGACGCTGTGTTAAGTTTCTAAAGGAACTCTCGAAAATACCTTTTTCTGTGTGTCATCTGCTTATGATCAATCCTGCAAACTCCTTCAAGTTTGTGCGTAAAGTCAGAGTTCAAGAAGTGGGACACAAGGTTGAGTGTATTGATTCACTTTTGCTGTGTGATGTTGCTTCCACCAAAACAAAAACAAAAACAACTTGGCAGCTTAAAGCAACCACTGGTTTATTTTTCACAGTTATGTGGGCCAGTGGGTGGTTCTTCTGATTTGGCCTGCGGTTGAGGCTAGGTGGTCAGGGATGACCTGATTTCCGTATATGGGGTCCCTGCTGAGCTGGCGGGATGACGGCAGCTCTTGCATCAAGAAGGAATCCTGACCCCGGGAAGACTGGGTTGTGGCCTTTCTGGACAGCCCGAGGTCGCTCTGCTGCCTGATGGCACAAATGGTGTTACCTTTTATCCCTTCATTTACATTTTTGCTGTCACAGCATCATAGAGAAGGGGAGTATCTTCATATTCTTGGGGGCAGAAAGGGAAGAAGGCTGTTAGGATTTGTGTTTCAGTGAAGCAAGTCAGAAAAGATCTGGCCCTGGGCGGGAACTCCACCGGAGGTTTGTGGAGGGGATTGCCCACACATCACATGAATGATGTGACAATTTCGAATGCTTCTCTTGATGAGGCAGGCATCATCCAGGAATCAAGTGCTCAGAGAAAAGGGAACCAAAATGTATTTGACTGTTTGTAAGAGGGCTGGTCCAATTTACATATTCTAATTGTCACATGTGTTTACTTTTCAATGGATGGGATACCATCCTAACCCATTAGATTTTGGAAAGGAAAAGACATGTTTAGTCCTGGATTTTGTTTTAGGTGTTTTATTAGCTTTGTTCATTTTCCTTAGTGTATATAAAGTGAGGTTGATATCCCAGCAGTCCTTCCTGTTCTAGAAAAAAAAAGTATGTATGTATCATCTCTTTGAAATTCTTGAGCTCCTTGTAGAGAGGAGTCATGTGATTTCAAGGCAGTATTTCCTTTTAAAGTTGGCATAAGTTGATGTGTCAGTAAATCAATAGCCTTAGAACCCTGGGGACTTTAGAACAATCCATCAGTTTTATAAAATTATGCTATATGTTGATTTTTCAAAATGGTACTGTTCCTGATTCAGAGTGAATAGTCCTTTATCCTTCTCCCCCTGAATTTTCTCTGATCCTTCTTACAAATAATGGTAGCAGGGGTAGAGGTGGAGATTGGGAGTATATGTGGCTTTTTAAAGCACTTTCATCACAGGGTGAGACCAGAGCTACTGGGAGGTTGAAACCAGCAATAATCAAAAAAGCTGGAAAGGAAGTACGTTGACAGTTATTGAGTGCCTAATCAACAAATAGCACCATTCCTTATTTTATCTAATCTATGTAAGAAACCAATGAAGAGGTAATTAGTATTTTAACCAGACAGACAAGCAAACTTAGGCATATAAGTTAAAATAAAGTGCCAGGAAGCCAGTGGAGGAGCCTTGTTCTTGGTGTGAGGTATCTGGAATGATTGGAGCACTCAGCTCCCCATCTAGGGCAGTGAGCCCCTCCTTTTCTGATCCAGCTCATAGGAATGGTAAATACCAGAATGAGCCGAGACTCTAGAGTCCGATGAGGGGGCAGTTTACCCTGGTGAGGAGGGATGGTACTGCTCATCTCATTGGTTTCCTGTGTGGGTCACCAAAATGCCCATGTAATAAGCAAGCATCCTAGCACAGGGCCTGCCCCACGTCAGCCTTCAGAAATGTTTGCCTGCTGCCCCCAGCCCTCGTCGCCAACTCCCATCCCTTGTGGTCAGTGTTTAGCTGCCTCCCTCCACATTTATCAGAACAAAATGACATGGAATGACCAAGGGAAGCCATCTGACGCCCCCTAGGATACCCCAGGCCTGAGCCACTTTGATTCTGAACACTGTTCAAGTAGGAACATAGATAGACTACCTTTCATCTTCTCCTAGCCCCAAGAGAAGCAGGGAGGATTTGAGTGGTAGCCCTGATGCTAAAGGTTCAGACTTACATCAGTGCTGATGAATGGCATCTAGTATAATATTAAGAAGGAAAATAAAACCACCCTCAAAAAAATCTAACATAAGGCTGTGGAAAAACTTATTTGGCACCTCCACTGGAAGAGGCTTCATAGCCAAACCCAGCAGATGTGGAAGGTAAGTAGCCAGCACTTTCATGGGTAATCATCTTTTTGTTCCCAGAAGTGGGGGCGATGTTCAAGAGCTATGTGCCAGGCAGAAGTCAGCTTTGTTCTCCTGGGGGTTTTTGTTTCGTCATTTATCTTTAATACTAAAGTGTCATTGTGGTTTGTTTCTCAGTTGGAGAACAGAAATGCCATCTTGTTCATTGAGTGCAAATGCACTAAACACCTTCTAAGTGTCAGTTACTGTGACACCAGATGGAGATTCATAATAGTTTCCACAACAACCATCGTGGCCAATCCCATTTTCACGAGGCTCTGGAAGTCATTCCTCCCAAGCGTGAGCATTTGTAGGCTGACCAGACATACTGTTTTAAATGGGACAGAAAACAACGGTGTCCCATTTCAAACACCTTGAATTTAACCCAGTGAGACTAGGCTGACCAGACATACTGTTTGAAACACGACAGTACCATTGTTTTCTGTCCTGTTTCAAATGGTACATCTGGTCAGCCTATCCATTTGGAACTATGCACTTAAACACCATGATGGCCATAAGGGCTGTGGGTTATTTGTAAGATGCTGTGAGGGGCCTTTGCGGATGTCCTGCCCTGGTATTTTGCCATTTCTTCTTATCTTTTTCTTCTCCTTTCCATTATAGTTGCTGTATCTTACTTTTTCAGGAAGGGTAGAACATTCTTCATCCTCACCATACACTGTTGGCAGTGTAAGGATGACCCAAAGGGTAAGAGCCATGAGGGCAGAGACGTTCTGGCTTCTTCCCTGAGTGCCCATGGCCTTGCACGGTACCTGTCAGATGTTGGGCACTCAGTAATGTGTGTTTATTGACTCAGTGGTAGAGAGCTCTTCCATAACTTATTACTAACTACATCTGGTCATTTGATGATGACGATAATGGAGGAAAAATTTCTGTTGAAAATGAAAAAGGTAAGCATAACCCCTGCCTCCATTATTTGGAGGAGGTGATGACGGCCAGCCCCCTAGGAGCCATTTCATGTGGTCTTGCCCTTGACGCTTTATTAATTTTCAACTCCTACTCTCTCGAAGGCATGCTGCTTTCTTGGTGTTCCAGTTTGCTGACTCTCTGTGCACCATTTAGCTACTCATCATTCGCTGAACTGAATTTCATGACTGCTTTTGGATTTAGAGTCCTGAGAAAGATATTTGATCCTTGGAGCATCTCCGTGGTGACCCAATGTCTGAGTTGTCGCTGGGCATGGACACGTTGAATCTTTTCTAAATTGTCTACTTACCCCTCACTTGTAACCCAACATAAGCCTCTTTTTGTTCAAATTCTCCAGCTGAGAGATTTGGGCCTTCCCTCTTGAGTCTAAGGGTGCTGGTGGTAGAATGAAATGCGCTGATCAAATCCAGGATAGGTGCTGGCACAGCAGAGCCTGAGCTATGCAGCAGAGTTCCCATATGGTTGGAAGATGAGCCTTGGAGAATTGGGAATGGTGTCAGCCAGGCACCCAGTGCCAAGTAGCACAGATTTAAAGATTTCTTGATACTCCTAGACAGCTGAGCAGAGATTTTATCAGCAGCAGTAAATGCAGCCAGCTCCTTGTCGCCTTGGCAGCGTTTGTGGAATTAATAGGAGCACTGAGTTGACAGGGCACCAGTGTGGGGATATCTAAGAACTTTCTCTTTGGTGCTGTTGTTGTGTTTTGTGTTGAATTGTGTGTCCAAGTCTCTGGAAGTGAGGAATATTGCCCTCTACTGGGACTTTAACTTAATTTTTTATTCAAGCAGTTTAGCCAAAAATCTTTCTATTGATGGCAGTGTTTCCAACATGCGCGGTAGAAACTGAAATATTTTTATTAATGAGGGTGAATATTGACAGTTACAGAGGGGATTTCCAGTTCCCGTATACTCTAGCCTTCTGCCTACTGTGGGATGTGGGGGAGTCAGGAGACTTCTGCTTGTTGCTGGTATTCAGACTGTTCGCTCAGAAACGTTTCCCTGTGCTTTACTTTTCTACTCTCCCTCCTGAATATGTACCTTTGCTGCATGGCATGTGAGTTTCTGGTGATCTGTTTGCGCAGAATCTTTTTAAAAATATCAGTATTAGTGGGATCACCTGTTGTAAAGCAAAGGTTTTCTTTAATGATTGACATGACAAATTAAAATTTCTCTATATTGGTGAAAACTCATGGCAATCTCATGGTCCACGAGACCTCCAGAATTATTTTGGTGTAATAGAATTTAATGGTGAATAATTTACTAAAAATTAAATTTACCATCTATAGAAACTAGCAGGTAAGGCACTTTGAATTTCTTTGGTAGTGCTTTCACTAGTCACCTACAGACATAATAAATCCACCTTATAGAGAAATACAGCTCACGTATATGGATTTGTATATAAACATGTTGATACACACAGAGAAATGAAATAGAACTTTTCCAAATTTTACTACGGTGTACAGTGCACTCTGGTATTTTCTGTTTTGTTGTTTTTTTCTTCCTTCTTGTCTCTTTCTTCTTCTTTCATACTTCTTCCTTCCCTCCCTCTTTCTTATGCTAGTCATGATACATCAAATCAGTTTCACCTTTTACTGATGATGACCCACAGACCCAAACACACTGTACTGGGGGTGATATTTCCAACTACCTCCTTTCCCTTCTCCAAGTTTCACACACGTGTTTGTGTGTGTGTGTGTGTGTGTGTGTGTGTGTGTGTGTGTGTAGGGGGTGTTCTTTGCTCACTTCCTCCCTCCCTCCTTCCCAATCTCTGCTTTCTGCCAAACAGCAAAACAAAATAACCTACAGAGAACTTAAAACCTCACAGTCAGTTTCAGTCCTGTACTTCTCCCTGCCTCCAGCCTTTAGGACAAACAGACCTCCAAGATGTGCCTACCGTGAGTGACCCTGCCCTGTTGTAGGGAAGTCCTCCTCTTATTTACTGGTTGAGAGTAATTACAGCTAGTTTGATAAAAGGGCAATAGTATTGCCTCTGCTCTGGTTTGAGAATAACATTGTTTAATAATCATTGTAATAATAAATATTCAGTACTTACTATGATCAGACTCGGACTCAGTGCTTTATGTATGTTATCTCATTAAGTTCTCACAACCTCCGTGAAACAGGTGCCATTACTTATCTCAGAGTTAGACACAGGAAGCTGAGACATGAAAGGTGGTGAGGGTCACACATAGGACACCTGATGGTTGGACCGAGCTCTTCCCCACTCCTTTCACCTCTCTACAGTCATGTTATTCGTGAAGCACGTGGCCTGTCTGAACAGCTCCTCTTTCTTAAGACTATCTGAGAGTGGTGGAGCCCCTGGTTCTGCTTTAAGTAGCCATGTGTGTGGTTGACTGATGTTCATTAAGCTCTTCGGTGTCCCGGGGACTTTGCTAGGCACTGGGGGGTAGACTCAGGCATGAACTGGTCTTGCCAGGTAACTGTTGTGCCGTGGGGTGACGATGGGGACAGCTCAATGAGGAGATCCCGGGGGGAGTGGGACAGGTGGCAGGCTCCCCCCACCCCAGCATACCCCGGGTCCTGTGCTCTTAGGAGGTGTGTGTGTGTGTTGGGAGAGGAGGTATGGGAGGGCCAGGTACCTCTGAGTCACTCAGCTTAGGTAGAAAAACCCTGAGAAAGTATTGGCCAGCTCCGTGGGGTAATTGAAACATAAGAATACCTTTCTCTTCAGTTTCCTAGCAGAGTAAAGTCGTTTTTCTTTTGCATGGTTATCAACAGAGATGTAAGGGAATTACAATTAACTTTTCTCTAATATGAGTCAGATGATTCCGTTATCTAGAAGAGAGGGTCCAGGCAGCAATTCATTAATTTAAATAAAGTATAAGATGTGGGAGGTTCAAAAAAGTCAAAATTTTGTGTTTTGGTGGCCTCGTGGTCTGTTTTCACCCCAGGCTACTTATCTTAATGCCATGTTGCTCACCTGCCATTGTATATTTAGCCTCTTGAGATTGTCTCTGCCCTGCAAGAGAAAAACGCCTCATGCACTGTGTTGTGCTGGCTTTAGTTATCCTAAGACTTACAAATGACACTGAATCGGCCTGGATGAGATAAACCAGGGACAGACACTCTTCCGGGCCCTGGTGACTCAGAGAGGACAGACAGCACCCAGGAGCTTGTTAGAAGTGCGGACCCAGCAATCAGAATCTGCATTCCAACAAGACCCCCGTGATTCTTATGTACAGTAGACTTTCCAAAGCTCTGGGCCAGGCCCAGCCAGTCTGAGTCAGCCTTGTTTTTCCCAGGTGGGAAAGCAGCCTAAGGATGCACTTTGCTCTTGTCCATTCTGCAGTGGCCTGGGGCACATGAGTCAGTGGGAGCAAATGCTTTGTGCTTCAGCCCTGCCTGGTCTCCTGGCACCCACCAGTGCTTACCAGTTAGCTCTTCTGTTTAATGAAACCATTCAAGATTATATTCCCTTAAGTTTTGGGGTCAAATTCAGCATCTGTCAAAAACAGCTTTATGGTACACTTAAAGTGTACCATTTGATAAGTTTTGACACGTGTATGTCAGTGAAGCCGTCACCATGATCAGGATGATAAACATCCATCACCCACTAGCACTAAAGTTTCTTTGTGCCTTTTTACATCCTCCTTGTACCCCCAGGTAACCACTAATCTGTTTTCTGTCACTATAGGTAATTTTGCATTTTCTAGATTTTTATGTGAATGGAATTGTATAGTATGGTCTCTTTTGTTTGTTTGTCGGGCTTCTTTCAGCATAATTACTTTGAGATTCATCATGAGTACCATGTGTATCAGTTCTGTTTCCGAGCAGTATTTCATTGTATGAATACAGTAGTTTGTTTATCTGTATACTTGTTAATAAAAATTTGGGTTGTTTCCAGTTTTGTGCTATTTACAAATAGCACTGTCATGAACATTTCTTTAGAAGTCTTTATATGGTTTTGCTTGGTAAATAAACACCTAGGAATGGAATGCCTGGATCATCTGGTCTGTGTACGTTTAACTTCTTTAGAAAGTACCAACAGTTTTCCAAAGTGTTTATACCGTTTTACATACCCACCAGAATTCCAGTTCCTTCACATCATCCCCAATGCTCCAATTGTCTGTACTTTTTATTATACCTATTACTGTGTGTAAGTGTTCTTTTAAGTACTCTGGGCTCAAGTTCTTTGTCAGATAAATGATTTGCCAATATTTTCTTCTGGTCTGGGCTTGTTTTTCATTCTTTTAACAGTGTCCTTCAAAGAACAGAAGTTTTTAATTTTGATGAAGTTCAATTTATCAATTTGTTCTCTTATAGATCATGCTTATGGTGTTATATCTAAGAAGTATTTGCCTAAACCAATGTCACAAAGGATTTCTCTTACGTTTTCTTCTAATAGTGTTAGAATTTTAAGTTAGTTGGTCTTTTGTTTTTGTTTTTTAAGGCTAGTCAAGTGAAGCAGTGGGAGAGAAAAAGGAACAAAGAAATCTTTAGCTGACTATGATCAATTAATTGTAGATGCCACTGCACTTGGACCAGCCAGGTTTTATATTTAAGTCCACAATCCATTTTGGGTTCATTTTTATATATGGAACACGATAGGATGAACCAGCATCATTTGTGGAAAAAAATTATCCTTTCTCCACGGAACTGATTGCCTTTGAAACTTTGTGGAAAATCACTTCTTCCTATCTATGTAAATAAGCCTCTTAAAACATCCAGGGCCTGCCAGTAGGGAAAACTGATAACAGCAGTGAGAATGCTGGGTTCCCACTGCTCAGGGTGATTGCTGTCTGTTGGTGGACTCGGAATCAAGCACTGGGGCCCGTAAAGAGTATCTTGAGCTTCCCTGGAAGTCTAGCAACAACGGACCTGCCAAGTGTACTATCCCTGGGTGAGTTGAGGAACCTGTCCCTCAAATTATTTTTGGTGGGACTCAGCTCTCTCCTAGACTTCTGCTGAGCAAGGCTGGCTAATCCATAGCAAGTACTCTAGATTCACAGGAGACACGTTAATTCGTTACGTACAGGGGATGCCTTAAGAGTGTGGCTTAATTCTCTCCTGGAATTCTGGTTGAGAAGGGCTGCTGGACCAATACGACAACCAAGATTTAGAAAGCTGGGAGGCGTCATCACTTCACGGAATTTCATAGTTGCACAGGCTCTGGAAAGTTCTGGATTAGCCCTTTTCTAGCCCGAGACAAGACGTGATTCTAGGCAACACTGCCACTGTCTAGACCCTGTTCTGGTCCCACCATTGTGCATCTCAGTTGTCCCGAGTGGAGTCATCTGTTCTGGAGGCTGCGGACTGGAGGACAGGCTGCTGCCTTCTGAACTGCTGTAGGCAGGAGTCCTTATCCCCATTTGAGAGCAGCTGAGGCTTGGGTCATTGAGGTGACCTGCCATGACAGGGTGGCCATAGGAGCTCCTCGTGTTCCTGTGGTCTCTCTCCCACCCCTATCAGCGTTCTCCCCCAGCCTGGCCAGCATCTGTGCTCTGTCTCCTATCGGGCCCTGTGGGCAGGACATCTAGCGCCTGCAGGTGTGTCCTGCAGGAACTCGAAGACTTTGGGTCCAGCCTCAGCTCCTCAGGAAGCAGAGAGAGTGAGCAGGTTTGGCACTGGGATGCAGGTGCGTGTTCATGGGGTTTTCCTGGCTGGGCAGAGCGACTCCAGGGCGTAGAAGGCAGTTCCTCACAGGTTCTCACTTTGGACCTTGACCCCTTTGTGTGTGTGACAGACCCGTGTCCAGTGTAGTAAAATCAGAACACTCCCCTAACACACTTTTTGTTTTCCAGGCGCTCCTAGCAGGCATGAGGAACCGGGAGAACAGCTCGCCCTGCCAGGGCAACGGGGAGCAGGCCAGCAGGGGCAAGAACTTGGTCTCTGTGTGGCCAGGGGAGGAGGAGGCCTGCAATGACGTGACCACCCCCTCCTACAAGAAGCCTCTGTACGGCATCTCACACAAGATCATGGAGAAGAAGAACCCTCCCGCAGGGGACGTGCTGAGCACCTACGAGCTTTTGGAGAAGGCAAACCCCAGCAACAGCCCCTCGCCACTCCGGCTCCTGAATGAGCCACAGAAGCGTGAGTGTGGCAGTGCGGCCACAGCCACCGACAGTGACCCCAACATCTACTTCCTGATCCAAAAGATGTTCTACATGCTCAACACTCTCTCCTCCAACATGTCACAGCTTCACAGCAAGGTGGACCTGCTGTCCCTGGAGGTGAGCCGCATCAAGAAGCAAGTGAGCCCTACTGAGATGGTGGCCAAGTTCCAGCCACCCCCCGAGTACCAGCTCACGGCAGCTGAGCTCAAGCAGATCGTGGACCAGAGCCTGTCGGGCGGGGACCTGGCCTGCCGCCTGCTGGTGCAGCTCTTCCCTGAGCTCTTCAGCGACGTGGACTTCTCCCGCGGCTGCAGTGCCTGCGGCTTTGCGGCCAAGCGGAAGCTGGAGTCCCTGCACCTGCAGCTCATCCGCAACTATGTGGAGGTCTACTACCCCTCGGTGAAGGACACAGCGGTGTGGCAGGCCGAGTGCCTGCCCCAGCTGAATGACTTCTTCAGCCGCTTCTGGGCCCAGCGGGAAATGGAGGACAGCCAGCCGGGGGGCCCAGTCGCCAGCTTCTTTGAGACTGAGCAGGTGGACGCTGGCCACTTCCTCGACAACAAGGACCAGGAGGAGGCCCTGTCCCTAGACCGGAGCAGCACCATCGCCTCAGACCACGTGGTGGACACACATGACCTCAATGAGTTCCTGGACGAAGCCTCGTCGCCCGGTGAGTTCGCCGTTTTCCTTCTGCACCGGCTCTTCCCCGAGCTCTTTGACCACCGGAAGCTGGGTGAGCAGTACAGCTGTTACGGGGACGGCAGCAGGCAGGAGCTGGACCCGCAGAGGCTGCAGATCATCCGCAACTACACGGAGATCTACTTCCCCGACATGCAGGAGGAGGAGGCCTGGCTGCAGCAGTGCGCCCAGCGCATCAACGATGAGCTTGAGGGCCTGGGGCTGGATGGGGGCAGCGAAGGCGAGCCCCCGCGGGACGACTGCTACGACTCCTCCAGCCTGCCTGACGACATCTCTGTGGTCAAGGTGGAGGACAGCTTCGAGGGCGAGCGGCCCGGCCGGCGGTCCAAGAAGATCTGGCTGGTGCCCATCGACTTTGACAAGCTGGAGCTCCCACAGCCCGACTTCGAGGTGCCGGGCGCCGACTGCCTGCTCAGCAAGGAGCAGCTGCGCAGCATCTACGAGAGCAGCCTGTCCATTGGCAACTTCGCGTCACGCCTGCTGGTGCACCTCTTCCCCGAGCTCTTCACGCACGAGAACCTGCGCAAGCAGTACAACTGCAGTGGCTCCCTGGGCAAGAAGCAGCTGGACCCGTCCCGCATCAGGCTCATTCGCCACTACGTGCAGCTGCTCTACCCCCGGGCCAAGAACGACCGTGTCTGGACGCTGGAGTTTGTGGGCAAATTGGACGAGCGCTGCCGGCGCCGGGACACGGAGCAGAGGCGCTCCTACCAGCAGCAGCGCAAGGTCCACGTGCCGGGCCCCGAGTGCAGGGACCTGGCAAGCTTTGCCATCAACCCCGAGAGGTTCCGGGAGGAATTTGAGGGGCCCCCACTGCCCCCCGAGAGAAGCAGCAAGGACTTCTGCAAGATCCCTCTGGATGAGCTGGTGGTTCCCGCGCCCGACTTCCCGGTGCCTTCGCAGTACCTGCTGTCAGACAAGGAGGTGCGCGAGATCGTGCAGCAGAGCCTCTCGGTGGGCAACTTTGCCGCCCGGCTCCTCGTCAGGCTCTTTCCCGAACTCTTCACAGCCGAGAACCTCCGGCTGCAGTACAACCACTCGGGGGCCTGCAACAAGAAGCAGCTGGACCCCACGCGGCTCAGGCTCATCCGCCACTATGTGGAGGCAGTGTATCCCGTGGAGAAGATGGAGGAAGTGTGGCACTACGAATGTATCCCCAGCATCGACGAACGGTGCCGCCGCCCCAACAGGAAAAAGTGTGACATCCTAAAGAAAGCCAAGAAAGTGGAGAAGTGACAGGCACGGTGGGGCCTGAGCCTTTGGCAGCAGTGTACGGTACCCACAGATACGCACCTTATGTCCGTGGGAAGTGGCTTACTACTTTTGCACACGTAAACGCCCACCCAGCCCCAAGAAAGAAGCCTTGCATTTGGTCTCTCCTGTCCCCGACTTTTGTCCTGAGTCCCCGGGTGGTGCAGCCAGCTTGGGGAGGGCCGAGGGGTGAGAGCAGAGAGGCCTCAGGAGAAGGGGTTCTCTCTCCTCGGCTGGGTCCTCCCCTTCCCCTCAATTTGAAATGCAAGTTCAGCAACTCTCTTGTTCCTCTTCCCACATTTTACATCTAACATTTTTATCAATTTTTTTTTTTAAATTAAAAAGAAACCCTTTTTGAAAAGATCACTGGGCTCTTTGGGGGCCATTTTACTTAGGAAAATAATCTTTTAAATATTTGAGGTGAAGTACTGTAAAATGACTTCAGTTGCTGAGATTTCTTTTTAAGAAGGTTTCAGATTAATGAGATTTTTTTAGAAGTGCCATGTTCATGCATGATGGCTAGTAATAGCTTCAGGTGGCATAGACTGACTTTACTGACCTTGTCTTTTATATCTGATTTTGGAAGAGTCAGGATGCCCCTTGGGTGGCAGTAGAAGGGATGGAATAGTGTGACATCCTTTCTGACCATGGTCACATCCTCCTGTCCACTGTAATGCTCAGGAAGGGGCTTCCTCACAGCCCGGCCTGTCCGTCGTCGCTGTGTGCTGTGTCGGTTGAATGCTGTGCTCACTCTGTGTAGACAAGAACACTGGATGATGATGATGATGATGATGATGATATGAATGTAGATAGACATGGAAACACATTTGAGCTGTGTCCTTCCACTGCCCCCTTCCCTCTCGCCACGACGATGCTGGTTGGAGGGGCAAACACATTTCCTTGGTAAACAGAGTGTGTGGGTAATTGGCTTCACATTTGATTTAAGGATGGGTCTCTTTGGGCTCACCAAGAACTGTTTACTTTCTGTGTGTGTGTGTGTTTGAACGAAATCCAGATTCTGGGAGCTGTCTGATGACTTCCCCACACCTCCGTGTTAGCTCCTCTGATCAGTATACATCCTTGTTTGTCAGGGCAGGCTCAGGCCCTCGGGCCCTGGGATTGGGAGGACACAGGTCATCTCAACTGGGGCTCCCATGCCCCTTCCCAGGGTCCACTCCGAGCTTTCCCCTCAGACCCCCAGACCTGCTGTCCTACCTCTGGCTGGTCCCTTTGCCTTGGAGTGAGACATCTCCTCTCCCTCTGGTGGGGAAAGTCAAACTGCTTCAGGCCAGTGGCACGTTTTCCAGGAGTTCCAACCAGAACATTTCCTAACAGTTAACGTTCTTAAAAACTTTACCTACCTGACTTGGGGGGCCAGATGCCTAAGAGAGAAAGGAAAGTGTAACTCAGACTGAAAGCATCATACCAGAAACCTGGAAAATGAATGAATCACACAGGGTAATCATAAAACCCTTGTGTCTTAATATTCTGCTACCTTAAAATGCAGAAATTATAGAAACAATCTGTGAATTACCTTTATATAGCTGATAAGGACTTCAGTTCCAGTGGCTGTATGACATAATTTTGCCTGCACCTAGCAGGTTATATATATATACACACACACACACACACGCGCGCACACACACACACACACACACACACATGTACGTGTGTGTGTGTGTGTGTATATATATCTGAATGACATGATTTTGAGCAATGTTAACTTGCCAATCTAACTTTAGTAAATTTGCTTTTTAATGTCATTTGGAGATTATTTCTGTTGAAACTGCAGACCTAAATTATTGAAATTTAGAAATGCACAGGGACTTACTGACTCTCTCTCACCCACCCACAAGTGCACACACATTTCTTACTAAAAATCTGAAGTGAGATGAAGGGGACCTACGTGAATAACAACTTTTCCGCCCCCCACCTGGGCCTTTCTCTATGCCTTAGTCTCGCCAGCACACAAATGCACACACGCATACACGTGCCCACACACGCCCAGCCCAAAGATGGCGGTGGTGCTTGCCTGCTGGCCCTGCTGGTTGGAGGGTGCTGTGGATTTGTTCTGGTCTCTAGGATATATCCAAGAGGATTCCAAGCCATGTGAAAATTGCCCTGCTTGCTAGAGGGTGGAATGTGACCCTGCAACTTCAGAAGCACAATCACTTATTGATAATCTTTTAAAAATCCTATGTACCCACATTAAGGAAATCAACAGGTTCTAGGTTCTAGAAAGGAAATATGCCTCTCTGTGACCTAGAACATGTTCAGTTTTTGGAAACCCGTATTTTGGTGGTTTCCTCAGTACCTTTCTTGTGTAGGGCTTCTTCCCCACAAGTCTTAGCGTCCCTTTCAGTGAAGAGAGGTGGGCACACTCTGGGAGCTGTTTCCTTTCCCTCTGGACTGTCTCACCAGGAAACGCCTGCAGGCCCCGTGTCTGTCTGTATGGTGTCCTCAGTTCTCCAGCCATACAGGTGGGCTCTTGAGGGCTGTTTTTTACGTGAAGCAATAGAAGTACAAAATACTTATTGTTTTCAAAATTCAGTGTTTTTTCATAAAATCTGTTGGCATATCCTTTCCCTTCCCCATCTAAATTCTTTAGTTTCCACTTGTTCTTCTGTTTTTTGGCCTTGTATCTGGAGGACTAAAGAATTAGCACAGACACATTCTGATGTTAAGTGAAATAACAAGTCACAATAGGTGGTAGTGTGCCTCATTTTCTGTGTTAGTAAGTTTTAAAAGAATGTACGAAGATAGTCATGAATGTACTGTGTTCTAATCCTGCTTCAGTTCACTTTGGCTGTGTCTACATGACAACAAACATTTGACAGGGAATAAGTTGTGTCTAGTGTCATGGGCGTCAGTGTACCCCTCTCCATTCAACGTTGGCCCTGAACCTTCTTTTCTTTTAAGTTGGGAGTGGGGTACCACATCAGCAGCAATCATCAACCAGCCAACGGGATCTACTAGTGGTGAATGGGTTAGCTGTTTAAATGGTAAGTCACTGGCCTGACCACAGCATGGCCACTGGGGTTCCTATAGAGATGGCCTCAGTTTCTACCTTTTCTCCCAAATATTTGCTTCTTGCCTGTTGAGAGGGTGTCTCGAGACCCCTGATGGGAGATCATTGAGCTTTCACCCTGCCTGTTTAGATAGACAATATAAAATTGGGTTAGGGGCCAAGGGGCTCTTACTGCCATTTGGAAATGCTTGCCTCACGTAGATCCAGCCTTAATGTTTTTTCTGACATCCTAGCGATAGCAGACCCTGCACAAAGTGGATATCAGAGTTAATACTGTGAGGAGACAAAATAATGAGAATAGTTTTACCAAAGATAATGAACTATCACATAATGTCTGCATTTTGTCGTTGATTTGAGTGCATCCTTAGAAAACTGAATGTAACAAAAACCCAGGACATTTTTGGAAATTGTATGCTCTATAGCAACTTTGTGTGAATTTTTATACAAGCACTGTTTTATGAGTTATATAAAATGTTATAAAAATAGAAAAAATATGTCTCTTAACATCTTATTTTCTCAAGGCAGAGAGGTCTCTCAGAGCATGTCTTGGTTTACTTGTCTCTTCGTGCTGCCTCCTCCCCCATTCCCAGGGGAGGACATGAACACTTGGGGCATCTCCACCTCTCAGGCCCCCACACGCTGGGTGTCAGGGCGACGGCCACAGTTTGTCACAGCTGAATGACTGAGAAGTCGCCAAATAAACCCTAGCCCATTTCACACCGACCGCTTCCTGGCCACACAGTGGGAGGTGCCTTTGACTTCCTTAGGGTTCCTGGCCCTCCCTGCCTGCCTCCAGACTAGCAGAGCCTCATTTCACTCTCTCTTTGGATTACCTGGGACTTAGTTCCTCAAAGGTACTGTACTAACCGATAACAAAAGGATGCATGCTTTTTCTCACCGTGGCTAATTATAAACCATTAACTTTAAATACTAGTTCATAGTAAAATAATGTCTCAAGCTGTCAGAGAACCTCTTTTTGTTGGCCCAAGTGTCATGATACATGAAGTAAGTTGTGGCTTGAGATTGGAGCACTTTTCCTGCAGTGAGTGCCCGCTCAGTTGTGCGTCCTGACACTTCTGTGCTCTGGGCCTGGTGCAGGGGAGGGCTGGTCAAGGGCTGGAGCCCCAAGTGCTAAATCCACGAGCGACTTTAAGCAAGACTTGAAGGAAATCTAAATTCTTTAAGCCCCTTCTGGCTGTAAGTATCTTTGTTTTCTATTAAAAAGAAAATTCATAGAGAATTTTGATATATGTGGGCTAACTTAAAATCTTGTTCTCAGAGGTAAGAATGCCACAGCAAATTCCTTACCACGATCACCTGGCATGGTGAGATGTTTCTTAAACAATGGACTGTTTAAGAAAGCTTCCAGATAAATCTAATACCCCTGGCCAGTGGTGGGAAAGGAGTGAGCTTTCATTTCCTGGTCCTTACAATGGCACCTAACATTCGTTGAGTATACACGCATCAGGCACACTGCTAAGAGCTGTACCTGGGTCGTCATATCTTGTAATCCTCTCAGAAGCCCTGTGAGCTAAGTTCCATAACTATACCTGTTAAAACAAGAAAGCTGAGACTCTGACCGAAGTTAATGCCATTTCATTTAATTATAAAAACTCACTGTTGTCTCTGTTTTGTTGGTAAGGAAGGAGACAGAAGTAGGTTTATTGCCCAAGTTCACATGACTGGCAAATTTCAGTCAGGATTCGAACCCAAGTTTGTCTCTTATCATACCATACTGTCTCAGGAGCTGAACACCACTGAGCCACAATACACAAACTTCAGAGCCCAGTATGATGTCCTTTCACCCACATCCTGTAAGTTTGTCTGATCTTAGATAAGGGTATACTGGTTTTAGAATTGCCCTGGGTGAAATAATTGTTGCAATTGTGGACAGACGTGTTCTGGTAATAGTGAAATTTTTGAGATTGTGAAAGGAACTGCTGGGGATCACATTCCTTAGAGCAGAGCCTGTTGTGCAATTGATCGAGGGCGTGATGTCAGGAGGAGCGTGAGGAACGCGGGATGGGGCCAGGGAAGGCCATAAGCAGCTGTGTGCTCTCCGCTGAAGTCTGGCTTCATTCCCGTCCCCTGAAGTCCTAGAATATGAACCGTGTGGCACAATTAGTCCCGGTTATGGCAAAGGGGCCAGTTGATCACTGTGTGAGGTGTTGCCCAGGGGAAGGGGATAACTTGCCTGGCAGGGTGGCTCCCTTTGGCCAAGGTAAGTGCTCCAGAAAGACTGCTGTGTATGGGTAGCTGGCCCTCAATGCTAGGGGATGGGCCCACTGGTGATGGGGATTCGGGTGAGACTTTATGAGCATCCTCTAGGAGCAGAGCCACCAGAGGGCAAGTTAACACCAGATGGCTGGGTCCCAGCCCCCAGAGGTCCTGGTTCAGTGGGGCTGGGTGGGGCATAATCATTTGCATTCCCAGGTGGTGCTGATGCTCAGGGGCCACACTCAGAATCTCCATACAACAGCAACTTCACAAAATTCGCTGTCAGTGTCCGTATATGCAGAAAGTGAAGGCTTAGCACGTTCCTGATTTTTAGAAATAGATCTGAGCTGAAACAAGTGGTTTCCTGTTGTGTTCAAATAAAACTGACTACTTAACCTAGTGGTAAACTAAATCTTTGCTTTTAGGTCAGAGAAGAGGCAGTTTTACATGTGCTTCAGGTCACAAGTTAGGAGCACTAGCCAAATGCGGAGGCTTTTGCCAGCACGTGTCTGCCTGGCAAAGCATGTCTGTCGATTTTAAGGAATAAGAACTCATTTGTGCTTCTAAGGTTTGTAGTGCAGATGGTGAACTGTGTCCCTGGCAGAGGTTGAGAACATGTAATGCCACAGCCCCTCTCTCCTTCCAGAAGCTCTTACAGAGTCACAGCTGTGTATTCAGAAGTGACAGTGGGTCCCTAAATTACAGGGAACTTTGCTTTTCATAAGAGCTCCCCTTTTCTGAGTTCCTGTAATGAGTCAGGAATGTGCTAGGAACCGGACAAGCATTATTTAATCTTCATAGAAACCCTGTGTGGTATTTTTATCCCCCATTTTATAGAAGGGGATGCTTCCAGAGGTTAAGTATCTTGGTCCAGGTCATCCAGCTAGCAGAGCTGGGGGCTGCTAATGATGGCCGGGCTGGTTCCAAAGTCTGTGTGCTGTTGACTTCCGTGTTGCCACTTGCATAGCTGTGCATAGTGAATTTCTCTGTCCCAACCTAGTGGTCCCCCATCATTTAACTTGGGTTTTGCTGACTGTCCATAGTCTGACTGTCCATAGTTCTGGATCTGTCTAAGCGAGAGAGAGTTTGACTCGGGAAATCTTTTAATACCACAGGAAACAGAACAAGGAATGCAATAAGCATTATCTCTGCCTCTAAAGAAGATTCATTAAAAATATTTGGAACACCTGCTATCTCCTGGCTACTATTCCTTGGTTCTAAAGTCTCAACCTCATTAGTTGGTATATATTAATAGCTAAGAAGGCCGCATTAGCTTGGTGAGACGGTTCTGATGGCAAACAGCACAGAACCTGACAATTCTTGCCTGAAACTGATTTTCAATATGCACATAGGGGTAAGCAGACCTAGAACCCTGGGTCCTCCCCTCAGTGCAGACAGCTAAAGCCATCCCAGGTGTAACCTGGCTGGGCTCCGGCCTGAGGACATCTACAGGGCTGCACAGTTCCTGACTCCTATTTCTCACAGATGGAGACACAGTTGCTAAGTGTGCTGTGAATGCTGGCTGCAGAACTCAGTAGTCCTGGTCTTTCTGGAGTTCAGTTCCTACCATTTCTGACACAAGGTATTAAACCCACCTCCTCCTTGGATTTGACAAGCAAAAATCTTAGCAGAGGCACAGTTCCAGGCACCACGAGACATCTACTTGAGCACACCTTAGGCCCACAGTGATGGGCACCTTCTTTTCGGGTTACCGATATTGATGGTGTTACTTAGATCCAGAGGTGGTTGCTGTCATTTTAGCTTCAACTTCATCTGTCTCAGGATCAATTGGAAAGGGTTTTCCCTATAATCCTAAAGCAAATTCGCTACACATTTTGTGGGGAAGTATCTAATAGTATCTAACCTCTCTGAGTCAGACTGCAGCAATGGGTATTACCACTCTAAACCTCTAAAACCGAAACTGCCTATTTTAGATACTTGCTGTTCTACCCTGACGGCAGTCTTTGTCTGCATTGGGGAAGGTCTTTCCACCTTTAAGAATGAAGTCCCAGAATGGAAGGCCCACTGGGCACGGTTGGCATCTCTACAAAGGAATCAAGAAGTAAGTACATCATGAGTGATCCATGTCCTCAGGAATTTGCAAAGTTGTGTAGACGGTCACCATCCTGCTTTTGATATACCTGGTCTGTTGACCAACAATGATGAACGAAAAATTTTTAAAGGGCCAGCAAGCACGTCTTTGAGAGGAAGAGGAAAGTGGCCATCCCAGAAGGCTGCATCTGATTTCAGAGACTTCAGAGAAATTCCAAGCCATCGACTGGGTCATAGCCACTACCAAAAGGCAGAAGCAGCAGGCTGTGTAGGAAAGGAGAACTTCTGAAGAGTGGATGTTACAAGTAACTATACCTCTTTCCACCTACACAAGACTGGCAAAGGTCAGCTGGGTCAGCTGGGTCGTGCTGAGGCTGGGCGAGGCTATGCGTCTTTAGGCGCTTTGTGTGTGGCTGGCGGGAGGGCAGCCTGATGCAGCCACTGTGGAGAGTAAGAAGCGCTGTGATCTGTGGTGAGGGCAGATGGCGGAGTCTGGGAGCACGTCACTGGGAGCGGGGACGGACAATGAGGTAGGTAGGTGCACGTTGGGATTTATTATGCAGCAAAGAGAAGCAATGGATTGGATGTACTGATAGTGCCATGGATGAATCTTAAAAACCATTCTGAGTGAAAAAAGATACAAAATGAAATGTGTAATAATGCCATTTATGAAATTTAAATATATGAAGGCTATTGGAAAAAATCCAGCCATAGATGCCTCTATACGGGAGTTCCCTGGTGGTGTAGTGGCTTAAGGCTTCGGTGTTGGCGCTGTTAGCGCTGCGGCCTGGGTTCGATTCCCAGTCAGGGAGCTGCCCACATACCAAAAAAAAAAAAAAAAAAAAGCCTCTATTTTTGTATTACATGGCTGGATACTTTCCACACAGCCCTTGTAATGTGCACAGAACAGGGAAAGACATTTGACAAGAATGCAAACAAACGAAAACGAAAAGATACTCATGAAACATACTGGAATAGTTGGCTACAGTAAGGGAGGAGGATCCGTGGAAATACATGAAAATGAGAAAAAAGGAACTGGGAAGAGCCCGTGATACGGATAGTGGTACCAGGCCATTTCCTACTAGAAAAACTGGTGGGTGTGCGTCCCCACTCCGCCCAGTGGGGTGCTGGTAAATGTTTAATGGCCGGCGCCCCAAGGGAGAAATAAACTCTGGTTCATGGTGTTTGCTGATTTCCAAGGTGAAGGTACACTGACCACGGCTGACTTCGAGGTCCCAACGTGACTCACGGAGGGCCTCTGGGAGACGCACACATTCTGTTCTGAGTCTGCTGGTGGCATGGATAATGCCTTCACTGCTCCCTGAGAGCACCAGTAAGGTGACTCCTAATTATGGCAGTAATTTTGAAAGGCAAAATACTGACGTGAGTCAGGGAAGGCCGTTTCGGTTGAGTGCCATTTTACTTGCCTGACACACACTGCACAGCCTTTAAGAAAGTTCAAGGAGCAGGTCCCACCACCCCGAAGAAATGGGGTTTTTTCGTGTCCTGAAAAGTGACAGATATGTTTTAGTCTCCCCAGTCATTATTGGCCAAATAAACCATGACTTAAGAATTATCCCTCAAATGTCCACTTTTCTCCACGAAAATGCTCAAAAGATAAACTGTTGCCCAGCTATCCATGTAATTTTACAGGAAAGACAGTAAATGCTAGTTAGCAGAGGACTGCAATTAGCATTGTACTTCCTAGACGAGAGCGATCAACCACTACTGGTAAAAGGCCTCTACCAACATCGTCATAACTTTAAATTGTTCATCCTTTAAAAACTGCAAACATACACTAGAAGCATTTTCATATTTTCCTGAGAAAACAAGTACTATCAAAAAAACTTCTTGGGAGTCCCTGGTGGTGTAGTGGCTAAGGCTTTGGTGCTCTCAACGCTGCAGCCTGGGTTCCATTCCCGGCCAGGGAACCAACAACCAAAAAAAAAACCCCACAAAAAACTTCTTTCCTGTCATCCCATTACAGCAGGGTGTCTCAACCTCATCACTACTAACATTCTCTATTGTGGGGGCTGTCTGTATACTGTAGGATGTTTAGCAACATCACTGGGCCCGTAACACCCGAGTATAACACCAAAAGTATCTCCAGACATTGCCCCATGTCCCTGGGCAGCAAAATCACCCCCCCAATTGAGAACCACTGCATTAGAAACACCCAAATCTTTAATCTTTTCATCATGTTGGTTACATTTTCACTAAGGAGGCTTTGCCAGGACTGCCATTATAAAGCAGCTATCATTTGAGTTGAGAAATGAGTGAGCTGCAAGAATTGTCTTTATGAACTGCTTGTTCCTGCTACCGTTTCATAAATACGTTCCGAGTACCTTGCACTGTAGACAAAACTATGAAATCAGTTTTTGCCATATGCCATGAACAAAACAAAACTCTCCATCATCAGATGTCTTTTTTCTTAGCTTGATTTTTAAAAACAGAGAAGTCTAATGGGTCAAACCCTGCCAAGAAGCCGAGTTAGGTACGAATTACCAAGAATTTCAAAAAGCCTTTCAAATAGCCCTTCCTGCTCTCTAGCTACCATCAGCTCATCTTGCCTCCACAACACATTTCTACTTACTAAGACAAGGCAATTAGTATCCCGATCCCCACCTGACCAGTGAGGACGCTGCAGGTCAGAGAGGTTAAGCTCAAACTATGACCAAGGTAATCCAACTTGCTCATGGCAAGACTGAGCCTAAAAACCAGGGTTCCTGACACATCACTTGCTCCCTCTCACCATCCTCTCTGGCTTTCTATTACTTTCGGAAGAGAGGGAGAGTGAGAAAGGGATAGAAAGGTAAAGGAAATGAGGAAAAGTATGGAAATCAATATGCTCTCCTAAATTCATAACTTAAGTTGAAATTAAATATTATTTTTACTGACTTAGTAAAACTTGATTAATAAGTAGTAAAATAGAAAAATTCCCTGTATAGCACAGTATACAAGGGCTGTCTGGAAAGTAACCAGCCATGTAATATGAAATATAGAGGCATTTATGGCTGGGTGTTTTTCCCAGACAGCCCTTGTACATTATTTCTTCCTGAGAACTTACTTAAGCTCACAAATGAACATTAGTTTTCCCGACTTTTCTGAAATGTGAGCTGGTAAAACACTTTGAGACGCATGGGTCCTAACATCCCACTGCTTCGGGCTACAGAAGTTTCCCTTCACTGTCCGTTAACCTGAATTCTCAAATTCCTGGAGGGCAAACAGAAGGACCCAGTCTTTCTCCTAGGAATCTACAAATCAGTTTATGTGTGCAGATGCCCTTTTCTTAGATGGTGTATACTTGTACGTTCCTTCTAATACTTTAGGCTTTGTACCTTAACACTTCCTTGATAATTGGAATAATTGGTCACTGGTTCTTTATCTCCTCATTGGTAAAATCTGTGTATTTTCTTTCTCCTGAAAATTAAAATCTCAGTTTATTATCGTAAACCGGGGGGAAGCAGGGGGGAGGTCATCACATTTTTTCTGTGATAGCCAGACTGAAAATATTTTAGGCTTTGTGGGCCATATAAGGACTGTCATGTATTCCTTTGCTTTAAACAATACTTAAAAGGCCTCTGGTTGCCTTAGTTTATCAACCTGAACAATTCATTTTAAATGGGCCTTAAACTAGCCCATTTGGAATTAGCTGGAAGTTTACACATTCAGACTTTTGAGGACAAACTGAAGGGAACCAAGGCCAACATTCTGGTAATTCAGAAAGGCCAGTGGAGAAAGGGGGGCTCCTAAGGCTTCTCCCTTAAGGCTAGGAAGTGTGACCTTGACTTTGTTTAGTTTGGCCTTAAGAAGCCTGGACCCAGGGAAGCCGGCTGATAAAACTTAGATTAAAACACTAACAAGGCCGTTTTATTTTACACTGCCTCCAGTGATAGTTATATCATTAAAACCCTCTCAGGGCTCAGTTCATTCTGCATACCTCTTAATCAATCTGGGAGGGAAATCCAGGCCCTGGGTTGTGTCTCTAAGATACGAATCCTGATTTCTACAAAAGGGATTGGCAGATATCACAAATAGTAGGAGAACGTGATTTTAATGAAAATGTCTGCTTTTTACGCTAGCTCCTTGCCCCACCACTAGAAAGCAATCCCTTTATTTAAGTGTACTCTTTTTAGGCAATTTTAACTTTTTCCACCGTCGCAACACCACTCTGTATTTTTCACTTTCGGTCTTCTCTTCAAACACTTTTTTAAGGAGAATCCGCATCACTGTTTCTGTTTCTGCTTCTTTATTTTCTTCAATTAGAAGATCCAATGTGTCTCCTACTTTCACCTGAAAATTAAAAGCAAACTGAGCCTTTATTCCATCTTGGGAAACGCAGGCCAATGCAAACATCCCTGCTTTGAGTTTTCACCAGGTGATCATCACCCAGGGGGCAGGTGAGAAAAAGTCCTGACTCCTCTGTAACAGTCACTGTCCACAGGGACTGACTCAGGGGTACCTCAAACACGTGCACCTCGATACCAACCAGTGTCCTTTCTTCAGACCTAGACAACTGGCCACTGGCCACAGTCCCTGCGTGGTGTGGCTCGAACACTCACCTCTACTGGATGGTTTAAGGCAACACCCATATGGAGGCATTTATTTTGGTAACAATGGCAAAAGACAAAGAAAGTGGGGCATAATCTCAGAAAATATGTGCACAAGAATTACGACGTGCCCTGAGAAGACAATTTCCGGAGTAACACCTTCATCAATTTCAACCCAGATGAGCTACCTAATCGGGCACTAGGCAGCTGGTTGGAAATTAGTCACTGTGGAACAGTGGTCAGCTATCTCTCTTAGAGAAACAGAAGCAAAGAAATGCCTTTTCTATCCCTGCCTGGCCCCAATGATGCCACATCAAGGAAAGAGACAGGAAACGGAGATGGGGAAATGGGTGAAAAAGGCGAAGGGAACTATCATCAATAATGTAAGTTTGCATGGTGACAGATAGTGGGGTGATCGTCACATTGTAAGGTATGAAAATGTTGATTCACTATATTGTATACCTGAAATTAAAATAACTATACCAACTATACTTAAATTAAAAAGGAACACTCAATTCACAAACATAGGTGTTATAAAAAGGGTCCAGTTGGATGCTGACTCAGTGGGTTCAAAGGGCTGTGGTCAAACCCATTCTTGCCAGATGGAGCTGACACCCCACAACTGCTACCTGGATCCCAGATCTGCCTAGCAACTCAGGAAGGGGTCAAACAGACCCAGATGCCATAAGCTTCTTCTACTAGAACACAGCCAGGCATGACTGGTGGCCATCTCATACTGCTCACCACTCTCCAAGGGGAAGTGGGAAACCCCTGTGTGGGCCATAAACTCCAATCAGGCACACGTAACTACCTCAAAGCCTACCTGAGAGCTTCTGTGTAAGAAGCATGGTGCCAAGTGCTGACTTCTACCTTATTTTCCAATGAATGCTCTCTGAGGCAGTCATAACTTCACGTTGTCAGAACATCTGTCCTCACCAAGGCAAGCCATGTCTGTTTTCCCACCCATGCACAGCCTCTGCAGGCCCCATGCTCAGTCCACAACAGAGGACTGCATACCTACTCGCTACTACACCACCCTGCTCAATCCTGGGAGCCCAGAGTAGCTGGATGTAAAATGCACACAGGGGCTGATTCTCCATTAACATGCTCCCCTTTGGGCTAAGAAGCAAAGAAGCTCACAGCACAGCTTGGCATGAAGACTGCTTCTCCCCTGGGTGCAAAGGACGGACTGACCTAGGCCTCTTCCGATGGGTCTGTCCTCCTATTGCTCTGCTGGGTTCAATTAAAATACAAAATGCCATGTGGCTCCAACTGTGTGGATATTTAAAATCAATGTCCAAAAATATTAGGTCTGAGAACCTAACATTACCTTTTTTGGCATAATGTTTCATTAAAATTCATTTTAATAATGTATGCACAATACAAAATTTAAGGTACAAAAGGATATACAGAAAAAAGCAACCTTTCTTGTGTATTCTTTCACAGACATACTGTGTGTGATGTGATGTCTGCCCCTTAAGAGCAGGCTAATGTGCACCTGAAGAGTGGATCCCCTTGGCAGCTTAATTCTAGGGCAGAGAACAGGGAAGGGATGTTTCTCCTTTACCCACAGGGAGAGGTGAGTTTAAAAGGCTTCAATCCCCATACCCAGACTGTACACAATTCTCACTCTGAGTAAACAGTTACCCAGCAGCACCTGCAGCACTATGGACGCCACCTGGTTTGCAGCTACAGGAAAGCTTTGCTCAGCTGCAGGAGGCCAGTGTCAGAGCTGCAGCATCAGACAAGCACCTGACCCTTTGGGGCCAGCAGCCAGGCACAGGCCTCACGGAGCAGGCCATGGAAGGGAGGTGTTCCTTATTCCCTGCAAGGCCCTGTCCTTCCTAATGTGGGAGACGGCCAAGCAGACACAAAGCAAAACTGGCTGGGATTAGGGGCTGTTCCAAATATCTACATTTCAAATCTCCCCTTAGCTGCAGTTACTATGGCTACCAGGGCTCCCGGTAACAAGGCAGCCAAGTGTTAATACTGGCCCCTTCCTTTGCTGACCCTCAGGAGAAATTTGGAAGGCAGCCGAGACAACCCAAGGCAGAATGAAACCGCAGCAATTAGGCTGCAGTTAACAATATCGCAAAGCTGAGGGAGAAAAAAATGGACTGTGGCGTTTGTAAATGAGGCCCTGGCACAGAGGCATCATGCACAAAAGCAGGTCTTGCCTTTGGATGGCCTGGCAAGAAGGGGCGGGGCTACAACCAGGAAACAGCAGTTAAGGGAGGAGAAGGGCCTGATCTCCAGATGCATGTGAAGAGTGCCTGATTTCCTGCAGCTCACTGAGCAATGACTGATGCTCGCCCCTGCCAGGTGCCATCAGAGGGATCATGGGTGGTCCTTGGGACTTGGTGGCTGAGACAAGCATTGGGGCGTTCCCCCTCCTGTCCACTTAACTGTAAGAACCTGTCTGATCTGGGAGAAAAGACTCTGAAGAAAGCCTCAGTGCTCACTCAGGTCCTCCAATCCCAAGGGTATTTCGATATGAGAGAAGCTAAAATAAATACAACCTCCAAAAGTGTGTCTAACTTCTTTGAAACATTTGTTTCCTGGACAATGACTAAGAGATTACATCTGCCAATGCCTCATAGGTCTGTGTCTTCCACACTTTTCAAAGGGTCTGTCACACACTTTTACTGTCTTGTTAACTTTCACTATCAGTATTGTTTTTTCCAATTATGAAAGTAATACATACTTGGAAAAATTTCAGAAAATAAAAAGCATGAAGAAAATATCCATAATACTTCACTCAAAAAGAAACACTAAAAATACTAATATTTTAATTCTAGATGCATATATGTAATTTATTTTTTACAGAAGTACATACTTAACAGGATTTTTATATATATATATATATATATATATATATATATATATATACATATATATATGATTTATTGCAAAACACTGAATACATTTCTAAGTAACGTGGCAGTAGTATTGATATGGAGCTGTCAGAAAACATGGAACCACCTTTTTGACAGATGCCTTGCACACACAGCAGTGTACCCCACAGGTGCGGGGGGAGGGCTGTGCTGCTGAGCTGGACAGAATTACACATCCGCTCAGGTAACAGCAGGACAAAGAAATCTCTACGTGGATCAAATGTTTCTTTTTGGCCCGATTATTATGATTTCATGGGGGCTAACACTAATGACTTGTAAGTTTATTTAGTAGATTTACCTTCCAGTTCTGATAGTGGTGTGTCTTAAAATTTTAAATAAAAAGGGGAAGCTTCATCTCAAAGTCCTATGGCTGCCATAGAACAAGTGGTCTGTGTGACTAAAGCTGGCTGGTAATTCTCACTAGCGTGGCCAGGCCCTAGGGAGACCTCAGACAGGGTAAGACAGACACAAGGAGCCCCAAGTAAGGAGCCCAAGGGCAAATTTGGGGGTAACATTAACTGAGTACTTGCAGAGCAACAGACAAACATATCTGGCTGTTTTAATATCTCACCGTTCTGCTTTTCTTCCATAATTTTTCCCCGTTCAGCCTGAGTTCACCTTTGTAGAAAGCATCTTCCACTTTGCTTTGGAAAAAAAAAGAAGTCAAGGTGCTTTAAAGTAGAAATATATTCAAAACGAGTATACTCTGACAGTGACTGGCCTCCCCCAAAAATCTCCATTCTGGGTGCTGGTAAAGTGAAAGTCAACTGTTCCCATATGTATCTAAAACAGGGAGACCAAAAGGCACTTCTGAGTACATGCTGACCTGCTGCAAAGAGTTGCTACTGCCATTGGGCAGGTAACGAGTGCTCTGATGGGGCTTTCCTGGAGGTCTCAGCACGCCTATCAGCCCCTTAGGACAGGGCCCACGGTTCTCCACCTGATTCCCTGTGCAACAGCTGCCTGCAAGGTGGCCATTCCCTTCCCCCTCACATACCTGCTCTATGCTCTGAGAGGAAAACCAGGCACCACACGTATGGTGTAACCACTAAGAAATTCTCTACTAGTCTGCACTGAGGTTGGGGAAACTCCAATCCAACAGCTGCCAATCTCTAAATTTAATCACTGGGACAACTAGACCAGGAGAGGATACAGACAAAAATCAGTGCCCTTTCCTTGTGATGCTCTGACTCCAGCAACTGACATCGGGGTTTCTGCTTAATAACAGCAGCAACAGCTGCTACTACTATAGGAGAGGGAGAAGCCCCCTTACAAGTTTGCAAGATTTTAGAGAACATTCAACAAATCCTGATCAGGTGCCTGTGGGCTCAGTCACCCACCTTTATGCATCCTTAAGCTTCACAGATCAGACAATTAAATTAGGTCATAAAGGTACAAGTTACACAAGGAAATCTTTCTGAATTTATCATTTATACCATAATTCTTACCTTGCGTGCAGTAAGCACACAATGATTGCTAAAGGAATGAATAAACAATGAGGGTCACTAGTTTTATATTTAAGACTAGTAGAGAAAGAATGGGAATATTAAAGAAAACTTGGGAGTCACACTTAATATCCTATGCACTACAAATGAACACAGAGTTTTTTCATCATAGTTAACATATATTGAGTACCTACTATGTGCAGACACTGCTATACTTTAGATACATTGAGAAATACTCATTTAATCCAACCAACTACCTCCTTCAGTAAGTTCTATTACAGATAAGGAAACTAGCAAAGAGAATTCAAATAACTTGCCCAAGGTCATACACAGGATCGAAACCCCAGGAATCTGGCTGCAGAGCCTGCATTCTTAACCAGCATGTTATATGGCTTCCGTTGATTCTAAGAGGTATCTGTTCATGCTGTAGCATCTGTGAAACCCAGGTGCATTTTATATTTGCTGCATAGATCTAACATGGTGACCCCTTTTCTCCTCAATGCTGTTGCTAAATCAATGGTTCATTTTACAGTCTTATTTTTAAGTTTTGGAATCAAGGAAATATGGCACATGGGGTTTGCAGGCATTCACTTGACTTCTTTGGGAGTCATTTTCCTCACCTATAGAATGAAATCATTGAACCAGGTTTCCTTATAGATAAGGCCCTTTCATATCTATAATGTGGGCCGTGTAAAGGGTAATGCTGTATTAAAATAACCAACAAGACAAGTGCTAAAAAGCAAAAAAAATAATAAAAAAAAAATGAAGACAGTGCTTCGTAATCAAATATACATCATACTTACTTTCTTCCAATATCTAGTCCTGTCTTCATGATAACATCATATCGAAAAGACTGCACTACTTTTTCCACGTCTTTATAGTCTTTGACCACACTGGGGTCATCCTCGAGCTCCTCTTCCTGCTCCCTCTTCTCATCGTGATCACTCTCTTTATCAGAGTCCTCTTCATCTTCGACTTTTTGCAGAGTCTTTTTAGTGGATTTTTTAGAACTTACATTACTTTTGAATCTTATGGACAAGGGGAAAATATATTCTGGAGATATGAAAAGCCCTGGGAGTCTCAGTGAGAAAATGTTATGGAAAAGTGTTTTATAATTTGATGCATTTAACTTGGTACTCGAAAAATATAAGTATCGATTCCAGGAAGCACAGAGTTTGTGTGACGGTGTCCCTTGCAGCATTCCCCAGAGTCCAATCCAGACATCCTTTCTTAGAACACTGGAGGGCAATCTGACACTGGGCATAGCCATGGTGCATGAGCCTGAAACAGACCATAATTCAGTTTTATTTCACAAGTGCAATGTTCTGACATTCTTATACCAACCACACACACCAAGAACTCTTTATATCAAGTACTGTACTTAAGCTCCCCTACAAAAGGCCACATTGGCCCACATGTCCCGAGGGCCATGTACCATACCACTGTGAAGCTTCAGGCTGCAATGAACACAGTAACCTCAGGGGCTGGTCATGAGAAAGAACATGTGTGAAAACACTGGTCCTGCGCTTTCCAACCCCCAAATTAACTTGGGTACTGACTACTACTGAAAAATACTAACAATAGTTCCCGATGATTTGTTTTATGTAAAATTTCATGGGGAGAAAGACTATTTACTATGTTACATCCTTACAGTTTGCCAAGGAAACACACCAGATTATGACTTCATAAAACCCAGAGTGAATCTCTAAACTTAATTTCAACCTCTAACCCCAGCAAATTGGAGCCAGGAATGAACATATTGGCCAGATCTGCATTTTACCTCCTTGTACATCTTCTTCCCGCTGTTTAACAGATGCATTAGCAAGCAGAGAAGGAAGAGGCCTGGAGACCCACAAACTAGGTAATCGTTTCCTGAGGCACTAAGGTGCTGACATGCCAGAGAGCAGTCAATTCTACATTACCTCAAAGGCAGCAGAAACCAGCTTAGGATGACGGTGGCAGACCTTTCCAAGTGCATCAAGATGGTTTTAAGATCATGATTTAGGAATGCAAGAAGGGTTTCCTTTGTGCCAAGGCTATACTTTCAGACTGATTTGATAATGATGCACATAATATTTCCTTTCCACTTTCCATTCATCATAAAGCTGACAACAGCAATTACCTGTAAGCCCACTCAATGGCACGTAACTAGCTACTTCCAAGTTACGCTGTTAACATTTTGGGCCTTATTTTTGTTGGCATGAATGAAGCAGACTACAGGCTCACCTCTATATCTCATTGCTCTTGGGGACCCCAATGTGAGTGTTTTTTTTTTCTTTTGTGTGTGGGTAGCTCCCTGGCTGGGAATTGAACCCAGGCTGCAGCGTTGACAGTGCCAGCACCGAAGCCTTAAGCCACTACACCACCAGGGAACTCCCCCCAATGTGAGTCTTAAATTAGAAATAAAGCATGCTCAATGTAAGGGCTGTTTTACAACACAACTATAATTTGAAATAATTTTTAAATGCTATGAAATCTATAAAGTATTCTAAAATACTGACTAGAAACTAAGCACCTTAAAGAAAAACACTGATTTTATACACATATTCTAAAACAATGCAGAACAAATAATCATTCATAGAAAGAACTTTAAATTTTATAGAAGCAGAAATAAAGGAAGAAAATAGTTTATTACAGTAGTTCCCATGGATCGCTACAATAAAAAAAAGTTTTTAAAGTCACCTACTATTGGTGGACTACTTTTAATTTGCCAAGGTATTTTCTTTTAATTCTTTATTTTGCCAAGTAAGGATTTTTTAAGTAGTAAGATAATTTTTAAAAGAAAGGAGATTTCAATGATCACATGTGAAATATATTTTCATGGTAGAAAATTTGAAAAAATACAAAGAAAATTCAAACCATAATTCACACGATGATAACCACTGTTAACATTTCTGGCATATTCTTTACAGTGTAAAAATTTTAAGAAAAGTAATTCACTCACAAGCAGAGCCTCTCATAACCTTCCCACTCACCCAAAACACACAAGAAGTTAACCATAAGTGACCAGGGCTCTCTATCATCAGCCTCAGGAATTCTGTGGTGGGCTTAAGTCCTAGACTCACTAGAAGTTATCTAGGTAGTATCTAAGTTATGGGCAAAGACAGCCCTGGTTGAAATCACCACCTGCTGCTGGGCCTGGACCGGCTGGTTCATAGATGCTCATGTAATAGAGAAGATGAAGACTGACTTTAATAATGATGATTTGCCTATCTTTAGATCAGTGTTTTTCAAACTGTGGGTCATGAACATTAAAACTTTTACTTTTTAAGAACTAAAATTTTGACAATGCACTGTAGAATTGTATGCCTGAAACCTATGTAATCCTTGCTAACAGATGTCACCCCAATAAGTCTAACAATAAAAATGAATTAAAAAAAAAAAACTAATGAAAGAATCCTCTAGTTGAAGAATCAAGGAATAGACATATGTCAGGAAGAATAAACTAATTTATGCTGCCAAAAAAAAAAAAAGAACTAAAATTGAAGGGTATAGAAAATTATAGTGCTATAGTGCATCAAATATAATAAGGGTAAGATTGCTTCAAACTTTTGTTACACATACATATATACATGCACATGCACACATGTACACGCGCGCGCGCGCGCGCACACACACACACACACACACACACACAGGGTCATCATGTAAAATGTATTTACTGTGGATCACAATAAAAAAGTTTGAAAACACTGGTCTAAGTGACTTCAGTAAATTATTTTTTGCTATCAGGTATAATGCCAAAGGCCATATGTATGCCTTGGAGCTCAGACCTGGCTGCATGTTCCACTCTAATTAACAAGACTCCCAGAGCCATATGCATCTGCAGAGATGACAAGGGCAGCCTGTCAGGAATAACTCTGTATAGGTCCCTCATTTTACACTAGTACTTGGAGCAATTTAACAAGTTGTTAAGTCATACAGCTAGTAAATGATATAGCCAGGATTCCAATGCCAAGTCTTCTTAACATTCATTGATTACTAGGGCTCAGGCATGCTCTGCAATATTAACTCATTATTCCTTGCAACAAGTCCATCTTAGTTACAGGGTCACACAGATGCTAAATGGACTCAAACCCAGGCTCCCTGGCTCCGAATTCGAAGCTCTTTACCACCATAAGGAATTGAACACCCTCTTCTAAGTCCATGCTCCTTCCATGATACCATGACGTTTATTTTCTCATTTTCTTTTAAACAAAAGCTAACCTTCACCGACTGCAATACCAGGGAGAGTGGAAAGTCTCACAAGTAGAGGAGTGGGAGACAGCATCACCCCTACTTAGAAGAAATCCTGAGAGGAGACATCCCAGGGGAGGGAAGTCCTGTCCCGTCTCTGTCAGTCCTAGACTCCTGCATCCTCCCCTGCTCCAGTCCTGCCTTTTTACTATACTGTTGTCTTCTGTGAGGAATGCTAAATATGCTGCTGCTCTCTGCACACATCACAAAGAGAGTTGTATTTACTGTACTAGGAAACTTACTAGCACAAAATAACTGTTCAAAATCATACTCACATGCAGTTACAGTAAACATAACCAAATGTCCAGCCAAACATTACCTCTGTATATATTAGCTAATCATTCCCTCCATTTCTGATCTGCTTCACTCTCCAGCAGGCAAACATTGGTAAAAGCTGGAGGTTTAGATAATATTTATGAACATAGCATGAGAAAACACATTAACCTAATTTTTGCTGGAGATGATGACCAATTGCAGATGTTAGCAGTAGCTAAGCAGAGCCGCAGGGGTGGGCCTGAGAACCACAGGCTCTGCTTCAGAGCTTTGAAACGGGTTAGAGAAATGGGAGTGCCAGAGAGGGCTGAGCAGGCCCCAACCCCTCTTCAACTAGAGTAGCAGTGTTGGGGAATATATTTCATTTGAAAAAACGGATTCTACTACTGAATAAAAGTTTCTCTCCCTTCCACATGGACACCCCTCCTACAGGGTGCACATGAGCTCCACCATCCTCCTCCAGGCTCCCCTGCCCACACTCTCCGTGCACTTTTCCAAACTCATGTTGCATCGGGGCTGTGTGTCTTTTGTACTATTTTTATCTGCTGAACTCTAAGGGTAGTGACAGGGCAGGAACTGTGCCCCAAGCCTCACTCCCATCCCCAATTTGCTCAGCACATTCAAAACCAGTGAATACTTGGCATTCATTTTCAAGAAATGAAATGAGCATTTGACCTATTAGTACATCCACCTCTACATTCACTCATTTGCCTGCTTATGCCAAGTAGCCAGCTAGGCCTAGGTGCAACACACAGTCTTTGTCCTCAAGGAACTGCCCTGGAAGTGGAATGTGGGCAAGTAAAGCAGCTGTCAGAGAATGTAATGAAAGCTGTGGTCCAGAGGGGCCTGGACCCTGCAGAGGTTGGAGCCCAGATGTCTGAGGAGAGTTCTGATGGCAACACGGGCCTCAACCTGAGCTTTGGGGAAACAGCAAGTTACAACAGGAATGTTTTCACTTCCTAATGGTCCATTCTCATCAGCATGCTATTACTTCTCATTCAAAAACAAACCAACAAACCTCTAGACCCCACTACCCCCATGTAGCTACTACCTCTTCCTTGCTCTTTACAACAAAATTTCTCAAAAGGGTTGTCTACCTTCTCCTCAATGCTTCTCGTTTCCTAAATCTCAGCAGCATCCAAAACGACTCATCACTCCGCTTTTCCACTTGGCTTCTAGGACATCTCACTTTGGGTTTACCGCCTACCTCACTCAAGACTCCTTTGCTGCTTCCTTCTTTCTCCCTGACAGCTGAATGTTGAAGGACACCAGGGCCCAGTCACTGGTCCTCTTCTCTTCTACATTCACTTTATCCAGCTTAATCTATCAATCACTTTTGACAAATGCTTATCAAGACGATGGACATTTCCATGGCTTTAAATATCACGTACATGTTAACTACTCTCTCATCTATACCCCCATTCTAGACCTTTCTTCCAAATTCCAGACTTGTAAATCTGTGCAGAAAGGAGTTAATGTAGTAGGTCTGAGAGTGCTACCTTAGAAAGGTGGCCCTTGGCTGATGTTTGGGAACTTGAGTTTCAGGAAGGTTCTCACCATTTCCAAAATGAACAGGAGTGGCTCTCTGTGCCTAAACTGTTTGTACAAAGTTTAATTTATGCTTAATACCTGCTTTCCTTCTGAGAGTCTGGAATTTTGGTACCTTCATGGTAGAGGATGCCTGTGTGCCTAAATCCCAATAAAAATTCTGGGCCAAGTCTCTAATGAGCTTTCCTGATACATTTCACATATGTTGTCACAATTTGTTGCTGAAGGAATTAAGCATGTGTCCTGTGAGACTTGACTGGGAGAGGATTCTTGGTTTGGAAGACTGTTCCTGGTTTCTTCCAGGTTTTGTCCCATGCATCTTCTCACTTGCTGATGGTACTTTGTATCCTTTTGCTAGGTTAAATCATAGCCTTGACACATAGCTGAGTCCTGTTGAGTTTTCCTAGTGAATCAATGAACCTGGAGGTGGCCTTGGGGGATCCCTGACACTATCCAACTGCCTATTTAGTATCTCCATTTGAGTGTGTAACAGGCATCTCAAAAATTGGTCCAAAAGCCCCTGGTATGTGCTCAGTCCCAAATCTGCTTTAGTGTTGCAGCCTTCCCCACCTCACTTAATGACAACTCCACCCTTCCAGTTGATGAGACCAAAAGTTTCCAGTCATTCTTGACTCTGCCCTTTCCCTCATATCCATATACATTAAGTCAGGAAATTATGTTGGTTTATCTTCAAAACATGTCCAATATCCCAACACTTCCTCTACTACCACAGATTCATGCCACCATCATCTACGACCAGGGATACTACAAAGGTTCTCTTAAGAGTCTGTTCTCCATAGAGTGGTCAGAGTGAAAAGTTAATTTACGCCATGTCACTCCTTTTCTCAAAACACTACAAAAGCAGGGAGAAAAACAAAATCGTTATGGTGGCCTACAGGTCCCTCCATTTCCTCTCTGACCTCATCTCCTGCCTCCTTCACCTTTGTTCACTCAGTTTCAGTGACACTAGCCTTCCTGATGTTCCTCATACACAAAAGTCACATTTCTGGGTAGAGTCCTTTGTTCCAGCTGCACCTAGAACACTCTTACTCCAGATATCTGCTTGGATAACTCATCTTCACTTCAATGAGGTCTACTCATTCCAACTCTAATAGGTATCTTGTCCTCCCAGTCTCCCCTTACTTTGCTCTACTTTCTTCCCCCATATACTACCTGCTATCATATAATTAACTAGTGGCTGTTTTTTCTTTTGCCTATCTCCCCTATTACAACATAAACTCCACAAAGGTAGGGATCTTCACCTGTATGTTTTTCCTCTGCTGTATCCTAAGTGCCCAAAATAGTGCCTAGCACTTGGTAAGTGCTCAATTACTGTGGAATGACAGATCAGAATTGCAGCATTAGAATGGACCAGAAAAAGAACAAAGATGGGGCTGGATTAATGGGCAAGAGGCTAGATCTCCAAGGGCCTTGTATATCAAAGTATGGACCTGACCCAGAGAGCACAGGATCCCATAGAAAGATATTAAGTAGGTAAGTGATCCAATAAGTGTGCATTTAAAAAGATTTCCTTGCTGACAACGTGCAGGGGGGTGACCTTGGCAGGAAGCCCGACGGTGGTTTCGGGGAGATCTTCAGAAGATATAAAGCCTGTGAACTAACCGAAGGCTGTTAAGAGGTAATGCTGTCCTTCAGCTGCGGAAATTGGTCCACGTTCCTTCGCCTGGTCACTATTTTGTAAGGGCCTGTTCTAAATGCCTGTATGTCTACTGCAACTAAAAATCCTCCCTTCTCCTGATGACCTCAAAGTGCGGCTGACAGATTAAGATGGGCCGGGTTCCCCTCGCTCCCTCCACCCGTGGAGGGTGCACACCTCCCCGGGTGCTCAAGGTCAAGGGAAACTGGACACCTGCGTCGTGGAGCTCCTGGTCTGCAGCTCCTAGAGCCAGCAGTTGGTGCTGGTCCCAGGTGCGGACAGCCTCCGCCCGCCGGGTTCCCACGGCACCTATAGTCCCCTGGTCCACGGGGCGTCCCGAGGCTGGCACGGCCAGGGCAGGATGCGGAAGACTCACGTGGATATCGGGCAGAAGCGCGGGCAGGACAGAAGCGCTCGTCGTGCCCCTATTTCACAAGTGTACGCGGTGAAGCAATACACAAGGGGGACGAACCGGGGACCCAGGATACCGGCATGGGTACAGTTACCTGTACGTCAAGGCCGCACCTCCCCCCTCCCTATCCGCAGCAACGCTGACCTCCGGCCTACAGTCACCGCCCCGTTCATGCCCCGCCCCTTCCGTCGGCGCCGGCGCGATAGAGCGGGTGGGGCGGGGTGCACAGAAGCGGCGACGGCGGCGCAGCGACCCCTGCTGGAAGCCGAACCTGGGAGGACTGCGCGGAGGAGGATGGCACGGGGAGGGCTACCCAAACGACACGCCCGGTTCTGAGCCCAGCGCGGAAGTCCGCGTAGCGTGGTTCCACGTGGCTGAAGAGAGCTTATGCTAATACAGTGGGCCTTGCATTCTCTGGGGCCACCAACCCTTTTGAATATCTTTCAGAGTTCTAGACGTTGTCTCCAGAAAAGTGTGCCCACCTGCCAGAATTTACTGACAATATAAGGGAAGTTCAGAACATCTTTTCAAGGATAAAGTGATTAAAAGATCAACTGAGTCATACAGGGTCTGGCACAAATAACACCCCAGAGAACAGAGATGGTTTGTCTCCCTCCATAATGTCATTTGTCTAACTCAAATATTTATACCTAGTGGGTAAGATACTGCATCAGTATTTCACTATACTATAATCTTAAAATGTCTAGCAATTCTATTTTACTGATTTATACTACTTTTTGAAAGGGCGTTAATTCTGCCAGACCCTGTATTTATCCAGCTTACCGGTCAGGAGTAGGTATTAGATGGCATAAATGAAACATATAAAAAAGATGAACCAGAAATTAAAGAACTTCCAAGGGAAAACCTTTTTCATGAAGTTTTGTACATATTCACATTAATGTTCATGGGGACATATGCTCTATTAAATTAAAAAGTCATTTTGTTTTTTGTTTTTGTTTTCAGAGGGTCTGCCTTCCCTTTCCTGTCCTACACCCTTTCATTTCACTGCTTCCTCACTGCTTCACACATGGCTACTTGATTACATTTGTACAGTAAGAATAAGCAATTGCCAATCTTTTCAAGTGCTCAAACTATAAAAACATTATATATTAATTCAGTTTATACTGTGGGCATTTTATATAGGTGCTACACCGTTGCATTTACTAGTTTAAATCATTTGTAAAATATTACAGATACAGTATTAAATCTTCCAGTAATACAAGTTAATCAGTATTATTATAAACTGACAAAATTGCCATATGGTCATGCATGACTGTGGAAGGAGATTAAAGAATACAGTGATACTGGATTACATAAAATCAAGTTGGTTACTGGCGTTTAAAAACATGTTTTGGGGTTCCCTGGTGGTGTAGTGGCTAGGCTTTGGCGCGCTCAATGCTGCGGCCTGGGTTTGATTCCCAGCCAGGGAACCACCCCCCCAAAAAAAAAAAAATTTTAAAAATCACATTTTATTAAATAAATCAAGTTAATTTTTAACTTTAAAATACTAATTAATATAAAAATACTGCTTTGAGATTAACAAGTAATGTGCGTATGTGTGTATTGTTGACTGAGCATATATGAAGCAGTGGCTTTAGTGGGAAATAAGTGATAAGGATTTATTCAAAGGTCTTAGGGTTTGCAAACCGGAAATATAACAAAGCAATACCCAGAATATTCCAAAGAAGAAAGAAAAGAGGAGGGTTCTTATAGTAAAAAGTGCATCCTTGAGAAAAATCAGTCCTGCATTCTTAGCCCTGGATGGGTCTGAGATGGTAATCCTCTTGATGACCAGTGGTCTGGATTTGGGGTGTCAGATATTCTGGATAACGGATGTCAAGTGGTCTGGATATGTGAACATTCTTTCCTTAGTCCTCCAGGGGATAATCAGAGGGTTGTTTGGAAGTTTGATGTATATCCAGGCATTGATGCAGAACTGAAATGTTAAAAAGTGTAAGTTCCCAACCAAGTTAAAACAAGAATAGAATCATTTCCTTGTACCTCAATCTACTTGATTTTAATAACTTACCAGTTTGGATGTAGTGACTCAGTTTTACTTATTTACTCTGTCAGTAAAGTTATGTTTTTCACATAACTTCTCATTCCTTTTCTTCATTGGGCAGTAGCCATCCTATAGTGCATTATGGGGATTGTAGTTTTTACAGGTTTAGACGACCTGAAGGTCTAAGTAAGTTCCCTTTTCAGTCAACAGGGCTGCATCGTTTCAGGCCAAGGAACACAGAACTGAACTCAAAGTTGAGAATACAAATCTGGGCTCCAGCTTTAATTTTTTTTTTTAATTAATTAATTATTTATTAATTTACAAAAAGATAGTTTATTGAGGGGAAAGTACACTCCAAAGAGATAGGAGCAGGCTGGAGCAAGGAGAGTGGCTCAGGAGCCTCCAGCTTTAATTTTAGCTCAAATACTTGATCATACATAAAGAGATGAGTAAATCACAGAGAGCTTTTTGGTTGGGGCCTGAAGATGAGTTTAAAGTTATTTTTTAATGCAGGAAGAACAGTCTCACTTTTGATTGTTCAGCTGTTGGCTGAATTTTATTTTCTTATATTTTGTCTTACAATTTATTTACTATTTATCTATTTTTTGTTTGTTTAAGTGGAGAAACTTACCTGGAAAAGAAAGTTTCCTTCTACTGCCTCATCTTATTCCAGTCCCTGTGTATATGACTTTTGGAAATATGATCTTCCAAGATGTAATCAAATTAAGATGAGGTTATACTAGTTAAGGGTGGGCCCTGCATCCAATAATTGGTGTCTTTATAATAGGTTGACCAGACGTACCATTTTAAATGGAGCAGGAAACAAAGGTACTGTCTGTTTGAAATTGTACATCTTGTCAGCCTAGTCTCACTGGGCTAAATTCAAGGCGTCAGTAGGCTGACTATATGTACCATTTGAAATGGGAAGTACTGTTGTTTTCTGCCCCATTTCAAACAGTACATCTAGTCAGCCTACTTTATAAGAAAACAAGAGGGAAATTTGGAGACAGACACAGAGGATACACACGGGGAAGAAAGGCATGTGGTGAAGCAGGCAGAAATTAGCGTGACACACCTACAGTCCAAGGAATATCAAGGATTGCTGGCAACCACCAGGAGCCAGGAGAAACGTGAGGAAAAATTTCTCCCTCAGAGCCTCAAGAAGGAACCAAGTCTGCTGACATCTTGATTTCACCTGGCCTCCTGAACTGGGAGAAAATAACTACTGGTTTAAGACCAAATTTGTGGTAATTTATTACAGCAGCCCTAGGAAACGAAAACAGGCAGTTTCTCTCTGTGTGTCTTTTTTTTGGGGGGGGGGGGTAGAAATTCATTACATTCTATGTTGATTATGATGTTGCAAATAACTTCCATTTTGTGGCTGTCTTTTTACCTTTTTTATGGTATATTTTGATAAACAAAGCTTCTTATTTTTAATGTAGTTGTAGGAGAGGAAAAAAAAAACAAACCTCTTTTGCTTTATATTCTTAGGTTTAGTACCTGGGGCCCTGCAAATTAAACTGACAAAAGACAGTTAACTGGAGGAAAAAAAACCCAAACTTTATTTATGCATGCAACATGAATACATGTGGGAGAACTCAATGGTGAGTAATTCAAAGGATTTGTTAGAATTTGGGGCTTATATACTATCTTAACAATCTTGTGTAGTCTCTGGGGTGATTCGTTTTTCTGATGGTTTTCTCCTTCCTGGTATAGGAGAGAGGAGGGGGAATAACTTCACAAGGAGAAATCTATCCCCTGCCTTTAGGCAGAAAGGGAGAGGGTAGAAAGTTTTCCCTGTATCTACTGTTTCTCAATCTCCTTCAGCTCAATATAACCTTTTGCCAAAGTGATAGACGGTAATCCCATTCATAGACAAGTCTATCAATCTCATTGATGGATAACACATTTTGGTTTTTGTTTAAGAAATCTTTCCTAATCTTGAAATCATGAAGGTGTCCTCTTATAATTTTTTCCATCATAGTTGGATTGTGGTTTCGGTCCACTGACACTCTTATAAACTTTGTTTGCTAATACTTTGTTTAGGTTTTATTTCTATGTTTATGGGCAAGATTAGCCTCTTTATCTTTTCTATCTTATTCTCTTCTTGTATAGCTTTGGAATTTCAATTGTATCAGCTTCATTGGATGGATAAGGAAATTTTGCCTTTTTCTTTTCACACTCTGCAAGAATTTGTATAAGATTCCAATAACCTTGTTTCTTTAAAGTCTGGAAGATTATAGACCAATGGAATAGAACTGAAAACCCAGAAATAAACCCACGAATTTATGGACAAATAATTTTCGATAAAGGAGCAAAAAACATACAATGGGGAAAAGACAGCCTCTTTAGTAGGTGGTGCTGGGAAAACTGGAAAAACACATGCAAAAGAATGAACCTGAGCTATGAACTCTCTCCATATAAAAAAATTAACTCAAAATGGATTAAAGACCTTCATATCACACCTGCAACAATAAACTGTATAGAAGAAGACATTGGTACTAAACTTATAGACCTAGGACTCAAGGAAGACTTCATGAACCTGTCCTCAAAGGCAAGGGAAGTAAAAGCAAAAATAAATGAATGGGATTATATCAAACTAAAAAGCTTCTGCACAGCAAAAGAAACCATCAACAAGGCAAAGAGACAGCCAACTGAATGGGAGAAAATATT
>PVJL010001381.1:0-269623 GCA_004026885.1 Lyroderma lyra | reverse complement strand
TGGTCCACAACAAGTTCCATGTTGTAAATTTGGGGTGTCAATTTGTGCCTGTGGTGTGCCACACCATGGTGTTTTGTGTATTAGCTGACAGTCTCTGGCTGCTCCTTCCTTTGGTTCTGTATCTTGGGTCCTGTAGGTCTACATTAGGTCTGTGTGGTTGTCAAGTCACCACTATGCAAGAAATCTCTATGTCCGGTCAAAAAAAAAATAAAATAAAAAAAAAAATAAAAACACAAATTAAATTTTATCAGAATACTTTAAAACTAGCCTTCTCTTAATTTATTGCATCTTTAGAGATTCATCTTTTTCCTCCATTCTCTGGTTACCTGACATAAAGTGTGTTTTACTATAATCAATTTAATGATAAGAATGAGGGTTTTAATTCTGTGTGGATTCATTACCAAATCATTTTTCATTCACAAGGTAATTTCTTAATTCATTATATTATTTAAGCTTTCTAAGTATACTACACTTACAGAACAGTATAGGAGCTTTGTTCTCTGTTCAGCTAAATTACTTATTGAAAACCAAATGTTTATGTAACTACTGCCTCGGTCAAGAAATCAAACATTAAAGCCTTCTTGACTGCTCCCAATAACCAGCCCTTCTCTTCCTACCTCATCAGGGGAACTATTATCCTGATGTTTATAATAAATTCTCGCTTTTATTTATAATTTTATCACCTAGGCATACATTTTTTTTCTTTCTGAATTCATATAAATAGAATTTATATTATTTTTAAGTCAACTTTATGTTTGTGAGGTCTATGATACACTTCAGCTCATTCATTTTCATTGTTGTATAATATTCCATTGTTAATACATGACAATGTATTCATACAGCACCCATAGACCTGAACAGGAAATGGTGCCTGGTCTGGCTCTATGGTTTAGATGGGACCACTCTGGCACTCCTCAAGCTACATAGAGACTGTAGGACTGAAGTAAAAGGACAAAATATATAAATATTTATAAATATAAAAAATATATATATTTTAACATTATATTTGATAATTATAATTCTAAAATGCCCTCCAGTATTTCCCATTTCTCCCTGGTATACATGCCTGACATAATCCTTGAGACTGTGAATATATGGATTTTATTCCCATAATTAGGTTATAGCACAATCAGCCCCATAAAGAGACTTGATGTTATGGGAAAATTCAGCCTACTCAGGTGGGAAAAAGCACAGGAATGATGAGATTGATTCTGAAAGCACAGAGATAAAACTGATGTCTGTAAGATCTTTTGCTAAAACTTGGGAAAAATAAAAAAATCAGAGTAGTCAGTCACTTGTACTGCTCTTCCAAGAGATTAAAGGGTATGTCTCACACTTTTGGAGACGGAAACTGGAAGACATCGTTTTATGATACTTAAGGTTCTTGCTCCTCAGATATTGCAACAGAAGTCAAAGACATAGAAGGAATTCTCTTTCACATATCTTTAGACAGGGTTTGCTTAACGAAATGAAAACCAGTGACATTTATGCAAGTTTCACAAAGTTCTGAAGCATATTCTATTAGTACAAACACTGACCAACTTGAACTTAAAAGGACAGAGGACCTATTAGCAAGAACCAGGCTAATCCAATTGCTCAGCTGCAAACACAGGCTACCTTTCATGGAACTGGGAGAATGACTCAGAGGATGGCGTCAACCTAAGAACAGAGCCAAGATGGCAGAGCTTAGAGCCACAGAGAATTATCACCTGGTCTGGAAACCTAATCAAGGAACTACGGCTAGAGTTCACCAGGCTGCATTTTAAAACTCATTTGGACCAATGAGTTTGCTTTACCTTTTGTTTTTCATTTCCCCCCTTTTAACTATTCCAGTGTCACCACTGTACATTGAGAATATTGAGGGAATATAAATTATCTCTTCAGTTTTACAGGTCCCAAGATAAAGAGTAATTGTTTCCCAAGAGTTGTAGTTAATACAATCAGTTGTACCCAGGAGCCTCATCCACACCTGGTTTAGATGATTTAAATAATGAGATTTTAGGCTTTCAAGCTGATGAGATTTGGGACTTGAATTCATTCTACAATAAGATGAAAATTTTGGGATTCTTGGGAGGTAATGCATAGATTTTGCATTTGGAAGGTACATGAATCTCTGGAAGCCAGAGGGCACACTAAGGTAGTCAGAATTCTAAAATGTCCCCTATTTTCCTCCTCCCACCTCCCCATACAAGCCCTAGGGCTATGAATATGGATTTTACTGTTGCTAAAAACTAGTTTTTGTTACATGGCACAAAAAGTTGACCTTAGGACTGGGAAGTTAACCAGGTGGGCCTGACTTAATCACATAAGCCTTTAAAAGCAGAGAGTTTTCTCTGACTTGTCTCAGAAAAAAAAGAGGTCAGAAATTCAAAATACAAGGAGGATTTGAAACATCTTGAAAATGAGAGCAATGAGGTAAGAAAAGTAGGAACTTCTATCTAGATACAACCTCAACAGCCAATTGGCAAGGAAGTAACACCTCAGTCTTACAACTGTATGGGAATAAATTTTGCAAACAAGCAGTGAATTTTCAAAACTCTGATCCCCTGATGAGAAAGATAATCCCAGCCGACCTCTTGTTTTCAGGTTGGTAAGACTCAGAACAGAGAATCCAGCCACAGCCTTCCCGACTTCTGACCTACATAACAGTGAGCTCACTGTGCTAATTTAACTGACTAATTTTGTGGTAATTTGTCCACAGCAATGGAAAAATGTATACAGTTTATCTTGATTTTAGCTATTTAAATTTTTAGCTTTTAATGTTTTTAGACATGAGGTATACGAGGGCTGTCTAGAAAAAAAAAACAGCCATAAATACCTCTATTTTTCATGTTATAATGCTGGATACTTTCTGGACGGCCCTCATATATTACCTCCATTTGTATTCTTGCCCCAGACCACACAAATTTATGGGTCAGGACTATTACTAGCGATAGGTATGTGAGTTGTTTGGGATTATTATAAATAATGCTCTTGAAAATAATCTTGTGCTTGTTTCTTCATTCACATGTATATATGTTTGTTGGATATATATCTAAATTGGAATTGCAGGGTCATAAATAGGAAATAAGATAGGAATATAATGTCAAATCAACTTTGAAAGTGTTTGATTCAACTGACTTGCCCACTCGTAGTTTATTAGTGGTTCCACTGTTTTCTATCCTTGTCAATACTTTTTATTTTAACCATCCTAATTGTCCACCTGTGTATTCCCTTTTATGAAGTGCTTCCTTAGTACCCATTGTTCTCGTTTTTTCTTTTTCTTAATTGATTTTGTAAAAATTATTTGTGTATTTGGATTCAAGCCTTTTGTTAGTTCTAAGTATTACAGTTATCTTCTTATATTTATATTAGTCAGTTTGGGCTGCCATAACAAAATACCATAGATTAGGAGGCTAAAACAACAGAAATGGGTTTCCCAAAGTCCAGAGGTAGAAAGTCTAAGATCGAGATTCCTTTAGTGTTTCCTTTCTGATGAGAGCTCCCTTCCTGGTTTGCAAATTGGCTCTTTCTCAGCATATTTGCACATGTCAAAGAGACGGGCAACACGATCTATGATGTCTTTTCTAATAAAGACACTAATCCTGTCATGGGGTCTCACGTTCACAACCTCATTACCTTCTAAAGACCCTGTCTCCAAATCCCATCACATTAAATATTAGGAATTTAGGGCCTGAACATATGAAGTCGGGGCTCGGGTAAGTGCAGTTCGGTGGGGTCTTTTAGTGGGGTCTGTAACTTGTCTTCCTTTTTTTTTTCTTTTTTGTTTTTTTGTTTATTTGCTTGTTTTGGTTTTTATTATTGCAAAATACAATACACATACAGAACAATGAGCAAATTAAAAAACAGATACAGTATTCCATGATTTATTGTAAAAATAACTCTCAGGTAAACATCACCCTGGTCAAGGAACAGGACATTGTCAGCACCTTGAAAGCCCACTGATGATGGCTTCAAATCGTTGACCCTTGCTGCCCAAAAGCAACCCGAGCTCTATGGTAATTACATCCTTAATTCTATTTCTAATTTTACCACGTAAGCGCACGTGCCTGTAATCTATAATTTAGTTTTGCCTTTGTAAAGCTGTGCGAGTATATAAAGAAAATTACACAGTAAGTGTCCTATTCAGTATGTGTTTGTGAGATTTACCTTTGTTTTTCTGCATAGCTGTATTTTATTCATTCTTATTACTATGTAACTTCCCATTGACGAATATATTTGTTCTTCTATTGATGGTCATGTGTTTATATCCCAGTTTGGGAACATTATGAATAGTATTGCTACCAATATACTTGAACAGATCTCTGGGTACATACCTGTACACGTTTCTGATGTAAACATTGCTTTATAGGGATTCATTGTTTATTCTGGATATGAACCTTTGTTAATGATAAATGGTACAAATATTTCCTCCCACCTTTGTCCTCTCTTAGCACTCTTTTAATGGTATATTTTGGTTAAAAAAAAAAAAAAGAAAACACAAAACAAAAAACAAAAAAACAAAAACCAAACAAAAACAACATAAAAACTTCTAACTTAAATGCAGTTAGAGAACTCTTTTCCTGTATGCTTAGTGTTGTTTTATTTGTCCCATTTAATAATTTATTCCTACCTTGATATCAAGAAAATAATTTCATATGTTCTGCTTTATAAGCTTTTCTATTTTGCCTTTTACACTTAGATCTACAGTCTACCTGCAACTGGCATTTGACTATGGTGTGAGGTAGGAAGCAAGTGCCATTTTTTAAAAATACGAATATAAAATTTTTCTGGAACCATTATTTAAAAGGCTATTTTACCCCACTACTTTCCAGTTATATAAATTGTTTGTTTCTAAATTATTTATTCTACATCTTTATTACATTTGCTGTTCTTTGTACCAATGGCACACTTTTATTTATTATAATATAGCTTATTATAATATTATAAATATAGCTTTATAATAAATATGGCTATTTGGTAGAGGAAATCCTGTCATTTTTTGTTTTTCATTCTGAAAGAGTACCCTAGTTATAAATGGACCATTTGTGTTTGCCCATAAATATTTTAGAATCAGTTTGTCAAGTTCCACAAAACCTATTTGAGGAGATTTAACATCTTTATAATACTGACTCTTCCAGTCAGTAAACATGGAATTCATCTATGTTTATATATGGTACAAATATATTTATATATATATTTTAAATTTTGGGTGTAGAGTTCTTAAACTTCTTTGGCTAGATTTGCTGCTATTGTAAATTAAAATAATGGTTTAGTCATTTCTTTCAGGTTCTTATACATTTCATTTATTTTTCTTAAATTTATTACAGTACCTAGGAGACCTAGTGCAATAGAGAACAGAAGTCATACCTTGATGGTTGGTTGTATGTGATTTAGTGATATTTTGCCTGGCAGAAACTAGCTGTTCAATAACTCCTTACATTTAATAGTAACTTGTAATTTGATCTTAAATGAAGAGCTTATATGTTTTATTTTTTGTAAAAGTCATCAATTGTGCCACAGTCTTTAAATTGTAAGGAGCATCATTTACTTTTTTCTAAGTAAAACATGTACTTTTTTTCTAAGTAAAATCCTGATAAATTCACCAAGTCATTTATAGGTTCAAATTACTCATTATTGGGTATATTCTCTCTTCATTGTAACTTCATGAGATAAAAATTTTAAGAGACCCACTTGATAAGTAAAGCCTACTTGAAGAATTTGAGACTCAGATTAAGTTTAAGAATACCCACAATGTCACAGTTACGAGTAGTGGAGCTGGAGCCAAGCCCTGGAAGTCAATGCTAACATTCTCCCTTTTAAACCATTATAATTTAAAAAAAATCTTCCACTTTACATTTAGCTATAACATCTATATAGTCACATAAAAATGCTATTATAAACTATATAAGACTATGTAAAAGACTATATTAATAAATGTTGCTTTAAATTGTTGTTTTAAATTTGTCTTTTGGCTTTCACAAGAAATTTTAACCAAACTCCATATCAGTGAGATAAGAGCTGTGACCAGTGTGAAAACTGGGCATAATTTTTGTGATGGTTTATTCCAGAGTCCTATTATTAGATGCTTTGCTCTTTATATGCCTGCTTTATCATGTTCAAGGAAATCAATTTCCTCACCACCTTACACACACACACACACACACACACACACACCCATCCGCCTTATCCCTATGCCTACCTGTGACTTTTGTAAGCTGGCCTGGCAAGGAAAGATATTTACCTTCTGCTCACAATGAAATGTCACCAGAAACCAGAGCCAGTTCTGCATTATGTTGGCATTGATGGCTCCTGGGTGGGTACAGTCATTAAAGGAAGCTTTTATTATTTTAGAGATTTTGTGGAAGTTTTGAAATCTGTCTAACCTTTTTTTACTACTGTATTACATACAACATCACCGCAAATCTGGGCTACAGCATCGTAAGAATGACATACCAGGAAAATCAAGTAATTTTAAAGCAATTTTTTTGTGTCTGAGGTAAAGGGAAGAGTTATAATAAGATCTTAACACGGTTACTTTTAAATCTGAAGTACATTTTGCTGGCAACCCATCTCGTTTATAAATCTGATTGAAGCAGAGTCTTTTTCTTTGTCTGATAGAATGGCTGATGTGGACACTGACCTATGTTACAGGGAAAAGAAGGGACTATGTAGATGGCCACAGGCACATTGACTGGGCTGCTTAAAATTCTTGTAGATTACATTTACATAATTGACTTGAAAAAGCTTGAAAGACAGCTAGTTGACCATAAAAGATATGTAGATAGGTCCTAGGAGAAGATTATACAGAGTCTGACAGAAGTAATGCCTGGACATGAGTTACGATTTTATCACAAAATCCTAAGCTTACATGCTTAGGATGCTTAGGATTTTGTAATAAAAGACTTGGTATAGATTATCCCAGCTCAAAAATATGGGGCATCATTTGGGCCAGACCCTCTAGATAGAGTCTTGCTTAACCAAGTAAATGAACAACGACACCTTCATGGTGATTCTGAATGTCCTCTGTGAAGTAGTGCTAACACTTTCTCATAGCATAGGCTGCTTGTGAAATTTCTTCTCAATGCATGTTTTAAACCGCTTTCCTTATTTCCAGGTTTTATGTTGCTTTTAAGAACTTTCTTGCCTTTAAGAGCTCATTGCCATGCTTTGGTCTTGGGCACTTAAGATCTCGTATATATCTGATTTAATGTTACGATTTTTGTGGCAAATCGAAAACAGAGTTTACTGCTTCTATTCTATTTCACTTATAAATTTTCAGTGTGTTTGACCAAGTTGCAAGCTTTTCCAAGGAGGCTGAGACATTACAGTTTTGTTATATTCCACAAATTAAATGTTATCAGCTCATTAGGTGGCTGGATTGATATTTCTGTCATCAACAGTACAGCTTGGAACTCAATATTCATAGAGTTCCAGATAATAAAAAAAAAATCCAACTTCTAGTTAGTTACTAAGGTTTACAACTTTTCTTTATAATTTATATGATTTTCTTTGTCAATGTTAATTTAAACTAAATTTGCATATATTTTAAAAATAACTTAAAGGTAATACCTAACTCTGAAAGTACAAATGATTCAATCACCTACAATATTCAGAAGTCTGGTCCTTCTTTACTAGAAATCTTTTAATTTCACAGTTCAAAAAAAGAGCAAAAACACTTTCTGATCTTTGACTCATGGACCAACACTTTGAGAAAATTGAATTTGAACTTGCTATAATTTCCAGGATTCAGCATTTAGTTGCTGGTCTGACAATGTGGGGAAGTAAAAAAGAAAATGACACAACATAAAGATATAACAGGCATTCTCAGAAGAAAAGGTAACCACTTCATATTTTTAATTTCAAGATTTTACTAACCATACAAGCCATATTATTTCTTTAATTTTTTTCTGTTTCTTTTTTATTATTAAATTTATTTTTATTGTTAGACTAGTTGGGGTGACAGCATTAGCAAGGCCATATATTTCTTGAGTTGATTGTTTTCTTCATAAGGATTTGTATAAATTCTGTTATGGTTTATATACTATGCTAGGCACTTTCACATACATTATATAATAAGATTTGATCATCACAAGAACCCTACATTCTAAATATCCTTTTATGCTCAATTTGTAAATGGGAAAATTATGCCTCAGAGGTTTCAAGTGCTTGTCCAAAGTTTCGTGTGTGTAGCAAAGAGCAGAAGCAGGTTTGGAACCCATATTTAAAAATTTAAGTCTAAAGGCCTTCAACAATATTATATTAGAATATTAATGTAGACAACTGGTACTCAACTTAAGTAGTATTTCTTAAATGCCTGCTGTGTGCCAAACACTTCATACAGAAATAGAAATATAAAATTGTATTCTACCTGGAAATATCAGTAATCTAAAACAGTAGCATTTCTAAATTGAATGATTTTAAATATACTTGGTATTACATACTATTGGTTTTAGTTTAGGTATTTTTAATAACCTTTTCTGTGTTGATTAGTTGATAAATACTAAGTTATTCCCTGTATTATGTTAGATCATGAAACTCCTTGATAATAATCAGTAATATAAGATCTATTGATGATATTGTTTTCCTTTCTAATCTATGTGATCCTTATTGGTTAATTTTTAAAGGAGGTACGTGTGAGGGAGAGAGATCATAGAATGTTATGACAGCATATTCTTATTTAATATACCCCCCAATAAGCAATTAGCTTTCTAAAATTGACATGTCATAAAAGATTCAAGAACTTCTTTCACAATCTCCCTCTCTCCCTCCCTCCTTCTCTCTCTCTCTCTCTCTCTCTCTCTCTCTCACACACACACACACACACACACACACACACTCCCTCTGATATGTATTGTATCAAGAAGACACTGCATAAATACAAAATTAGAATCTCTAATTTATTTTATACCTCAGGTTACTGGGTTATGTAAACTAAAAGGAAGTCTGGATTTCCCACTTAAAATTTTTCCAAAAGCCTAGAGCTTTCTGCAAATTCTAAGCAGCCTATCCAAGGACTGTCTCCTATCACTGTCCTAATTGATATTTCAGAACTAAAAATGACCTCACAAGTGAAGGCACCCTGTACAAGATATGCCTCCTCCCAAAATTTATCTAAAGACTCAGCCTGCTTCGGGTCACCTACCTGTGAAATTCTTGTTTTAGCTAAATAGTCAGTATAGGTACTAAAGAGAAATGTTATCTGCCTGTGGGTCCTAACATGTTTTGGTTCCATCAGTAGCACTCAAATGTAATCTTCTATTAATATTAATTGATCTAATAATCAATTCATGGTTTTTAATAAGATAAGTTTTACATTCTCCTCTACCACTGTTATTCCAACATTTTTTGAGAAATAACTTTACCTCTCTGAATCAGTTTCTTGTAAATAAGGACATTAGTGTCCCCTCAGAGACTTGTCAGAAGATTAAATAATATTTAAAGCACTCAAATTATTTTAATTATAAAGAATAAGTAGCTGTTTGTTGTTAACAATCTTGTACACTGAATATTCGTGATATATTTTTTTTCACTTTTGAGGGTAAATGATACAATGAGAGCATAAGAAAAATTTTGATAGCTTTGCTACATATGAATAGAAATAAGAGTGACAGTTCTATAAAAATACTTTTTAATACAACTGTCGCTCTTATTTCTATTCATATATAGCAATGTTTAGCTTTTCAAAAAAAAACAATGTGTTAGAAAACTTACTAAAGTTATTCTGAATGTGAACAATGTTTATAGAAAGGCTAGACATCTGTAATCATATTTGCTATGTGATATAAATAAAAATCATCTGAATGTAAGTTTTATAATGACAAAAAAGAAAAATGTCATCACAATTTTAGATACAGGAAGCTCTTGCTTTGTCTGGATCAATGCCTTGAACTTAGATGACACCAAAGACCACCTGTAGAGCTGAAATACTGGAGGAGCCCAGGAATGGTAAAAACCTTGATAGGTTTTTAGAAAGTTCATTATATTTCAGTGAGAGCTCTAAACGGTTCTCAGGAAGGCTACTTACTGCAATTGTCTGTGGCTAATGCATTCTTTAGGTCAGTGTGGAGCTATAGCTTGGGGCAAAAAGTGGGTCGTGTGAGAGTAAATGAAAGGTTTGGAGCAGTCCGCCTGGGCTGTCTCAGAAGGGCTGAAAGAGCACTGTGAAAAATTAAAAACTAGAATTTTCTCCAAGCTTTCATTAGTGCATGTTGGGCTTAAAGAGCCATGTAACTTCTCTCTTAGCCTAGAGGACTTCAAAGTATCACAGAACCTACTTGCTAAAGGCATGTTGCAACTACTGAAACTGCAGTCACTTCAAGATTTCTGAACAGTCAGTCTTCTATGAGGACAAATAACCTTAGAGATTATTTTAATTTTGTAAATTTAATGTTTTAAAATGTTACCAGATAAATTGCATTCCTATTTTATCTCACTAAAATAAATTCTCACGTGAGTAGGGAATTGGCTGAAAACTGGAGCTAACATGTGACCTCCGTGTGACAGCTGGTGTTCATCTTATGAGAATGACGACTGCCTGGTTTTCTCTTAGTCAGTGTGACAGAGTTCTTTAACATTGTCAGCGTAAATTGATTGTTCAGATCTCTGCAGCATAAATATTTCTTCCAGAGATTTAAGGATCATTCTACCTACCAGAACCTTCTGTCTCATCTGTACATTCACATCTTTATTTTCATTAATAATTTTTAAGCAACCTGTTTATTTGTTCCCTTCTCAGAGATCATTCTCAATTAGTCTTGACAACTAACACGGTGTAAGCAAACCTTACTAAGCGTGACAATCTCAATTTAAATTTAAGCAAACCTTACTAAGAGTGACAATGTCAATTTAAGTCTATTCCCTTGTTGCAGAGTATTTTCCTTTGCTGTCAGTTGTTTGATTTTTTATTTTTTCTAATTTTATGTTGTTTTTCTTCTACATATTTTTTTTCAATGTTACCATCAGTTATCATTAGTTGAGGGCCAAGCCAAGCACAAGAGCAAGCAAGTTAGAATTTAGTCCAAATGGGGTAAAACACCAAATAAACAACATTAGCAACAACAGCAACAAAAGGGCTCCTGCCTAACCACTGAGAAGTGATGACTACAAGTAGGACCAGCTGTCCCATTCGTCTCAGCCAGTGCGACACAGAAATGCAGGGCTCCTTGTTCAAACGGCAGAAGAAAACATGCCCTTAACACACTTTTTAATACAAAACAACTTCCTTTTTTCCACAGCCTCTCTTTACCTGTAATGGTGGTTTTTTTAAATCCGCTATTTATATCCCTCATGTATGGGGATACTTTCCCAAATGATCACGGACCCTCCCAGGTCCTGGGACCCCCCGCTTCTCAGCTTGGGACTCGCCACCCACTGGCTGAGTTGCCTGCCCACCTGACTCCCTCACCAGCTGTCAGCTAGTGAACCCACTCACTGCGATCCAGAGAGTGGGAGCGAGTCACCCCCGCCCCATGGCTCACCACCAGGACCAGGTGGATGAATGACTGCCAAGGACTCAACCTCAGGACGCAACACCAGGAGGCTCTCAGTACCTGGATCTGGGGTGGCAGGCTGTTCGTTCCTGCCAAGTCATTCACAAAATCCTGCCAACCCAGGGGATGAGGAAGAAACCCTTCAAATTGATAATATGAAAACACGATCCAGTTATTCCAGTGATTCTGCCATTCAGAATTCCTCTTTAAAAGTGGCCTAAAATTTCTGCAAAAAACAAAAACAAAAACAAAAACTCACAAATAGATAAATTCATTGCTTCAGAGCCACGCTGTTTTTTGAAATTGCGCTACCCAGTTGATAACCTATTTTCTGCAGACTTAGGAATAACTCTGAATTAATTTTTGTTGCAGCTAAAAATCCAATCCCTTCTTGATGATTTTTCATCAAGACAATATTAAAAGGAGTAAGTGTTTGAACAATAGCTACCTCATTCAAGTCCAGTTTCCTGCACTATTTAGAGAAGACAATAAGAGATATACATTTCAGTATATTCATTTTTTAAATGTACAATAATACATCATCATACACCAAAGTTGGGAAAGGTTAAGAAAGGAGAAGCTATTGAAGTATTTTATAGAATGTTCTTGGAAAACTTCAACATTCATGGGTGGTGCCACAGAAGAGGTAGTATTAAAGTTGATCCCTACAAAACGGTTATGTTTTGACTAATCATTAAGGTTACAATTCAATATATTATTGATAAGTTGTGGATTTTTGTAGGTTTTTATTATTGACTTGAAATTAGTAATAATGTTTATTGGAGAGTTCTAAACAATAAAAAATTTAAAAAATAGTCTGAATATACTGAGGATATTGCATCTTAGAGAATAATGGAAATCAGGTCACATAAATCTGGTGGAAGCAAGGTAACAGAAGACCCTGACAAGCACCACAAGTGATCACAAATAGGCATTAACGTGCCACTGCCCATTTCAGACAATATTTTACCGAATACCTCAGCAAAATAATTAGTTTGGAAATACTGCATGAATTAGTTCAAAGCTGGAGAGGATGAAGTCAAGGAAACAAGCAAGAAGCCTTTTGCAGGAGGTACAAATTACCACCAAGATCAGAGTCACAGCCATAGAGATAAACAGAGAAAGAAAATGAAAGCCATAGACCTTCGTCAAGGAAAAATGATTAAGATTTTATCATTGGCTACAATTAGATACCAGAAAGGGGGAGGAAGGACAAGTGAACCACAAGATGTCAAACCATGGCGAACAGAAGTTGCCACTTTCCCGGGAGAACAGTATGAGGCAACGGAGGAGAGGTAGGGAGGCTTCTTTAGGGTAATTTCAAAGTAACAGTGGAATAATTTTTTTAAAAGGCAAATAGTTATCATCAGTTTTTGTTCAGCGTTCCTAGATAGGAGGGCAGATAGGAGATAGATGATAGACACAGACAGACAGACAGACAGACAGACAAACGGATGGATCATAGATAGATTGATCTCCCCAATCCAGAAATCTCCTCCACAGGGTAGAAGGAAAATAGTTTGTTACTGAATAACCATTAAACCAGAATGTGATGTGTTATCACAAGCAGTTGTTGAGATTCCAAGACAGAAGGAAACCCTACCCTTTAATCTCATCAAGCAGATACAACCCATTAGGTGCATGTTCTCAGGGTAAAGCGTAACTAGTTTTCAAGAGGACTTGACAACGTTATTTGTCACACATAGTTTATCCTGAATTTACATGGCAATTGAGGTGACCATCAGTGTTAAGTAATTAGCATCATGCAAAATACAAATCAACTTTTCATATCTTTCTCTAGGAGGTAGTTGCAGAGTGACAGATCCACCATCTCTGTAGGCCTCTACCCTGCTGCAGAGACTGGGAATTAGAGGCCCTGTCTGCCTTGTTGATTTCATTTTAAAGACCTCGTTCTCAGGTTTTTGACAAAGACATTCCTGGATTTTAAAGCTGACAGGAGGCTTATTTAGCTTTTTAAAAGATTTAGATACATTTCCAAGAGACAGAGAAGGAACTTACAATGACAAGTTTTCTAGAGTAAATGAGGACTGTAAGGAAAGGGAGACCTGGGGCGGGCTGGGACAGCCTCCTCCCTTCTCCTCACAGGGAGAATTTAAATTTCTCCTTTTCCGTTTGTGTGTGTGCTTTCACTGTTCGTATACCTGAGAATGGTACCTGCTTTGCTATTCAGTCAGACATATATGAAGATGTTGAAGATGAGAATAATGCATTGTCTGGATAATACTGTTACTTTGCATTTGTAAAGTGCTCTGCGTGTTCCCAAGTGCTACTAGGTATAAATTTATCATATTCTCACAACAACCCTGTGAAAAAAGGCAAAACTACCTTCCTTCTGATTACTTTTTTAGTTACCATTATTATGCAAAAACAGACTCAGAGAAGTAGAGACATACCCAAGAGATGGAACTCAACGAGGTTGTTTCCTGAGCTCTGACGTGCTGCTTCCTCAGTGGCCCTCTTCTCTGGCAGCTACCGGAAGCTGCTGTGTGACCTGAGATGGTCACGATTGGTTTCCGCCCCCACAGACGGATACGGGATGTTTCCCGGCACCAGATCGAGGTCCATGTCCATGTCCCCTTGCCTCTTGCCCGTTCTGTCCTCTCTGCTTTTGATCACAGAACTCAATTCTAACTCAATCGTGTCATCTTCCTGTTTTACGTCCTCACATACCACTGGATTCTGGTTGCTGTACCTCTGACTTGGGTTTCACTTTTCAAGTGTTCTCTTCATGTCCTTTTACTGTCCCAGTTCAAAGGTGCCACCCATTATAAACACACCTATCTAGTGTCCTCATTCAGACTCTCTCGTTGACCGGCACCGTGGGGGCAAGGGCTGGGGGAAGAAGAGCTGCGCAATAAGTAGGGACACTTTTAAAAGAAGCAACTTACGCTCTCTCCTTCTCCCAGACATATGTATTATTTTCTTCTAAGGAGAAGAGGATTAATGGAAAATACATTTCTTTTTTACTCAGAAAATCTTTTTGTTATTTAGAAAATATTCTGGTATTTTAAATGAAGTGGATACCTTTGCTTTCCTAACGTGCATAGATCTTAATCAGTCCTCAGGTATTTCGGCTCTGCCGTATGTATACTATGTAGGGAAGTAAGACATAACTGTTGAATTGTATGTGTGAAAAAATAAATTCCCAATCGCATGCACACAGAGACCTGTGAAATCTAACTTGCCATCTGTTTTATACTACACAAGGGATTCTAGATTTTTTTTTCTTTCCAGGGATCTTGATTTATGCGTACTGAATTATCAATTGTACTCGCAGAAAAGCACTTCAGTTTTCAGCACTTACATCATAAATGTAGATTCGTGCCCATCTGTATGCTCTACGACAAGCTGCGTATGATACATACCTAATGGTCTTCTATTTCCATCTTCAATACTTCACTCCTCCTGTGCCTGATGTTCTTTTTCAAATTCTTGTATTTGATAACGTGACATGATAATGGACAACATTTTCATGGACAGCACAGCCGTTACTAAGTGTACAGTTGAGGGAGTAATTAAGGCACAACTCGGTGACCTTACGGAGCTGCAGCAATTCAGAGCGCTCAAAGCAGCACATCGCCGTGGGCTCACCACTTTGTCATTTACCTCCCTGCTTACGAGAGCTGTGAAGGAAGGAGGTGAAAATACGTGGGTTTGAGAAAGTAAGGGAACCCCAGTGTGACTAACTGCTGTGCTGGAAGATCAGAGTCAAAATCTCCTGACCTCTTCTCCTTCCATTTCACCTTCCACTTGGAAATAAATCCTCTTCCTAACGAATCACTGTAGCTCTGCCCTCTCCCAGCCTAAAAGCTGCGTGGACTCCAGCAGCCTGTGCAGTGAGGTCCTAAACAAGCCTGGAATGGAAGCACTTCACAGTGTTCCCCTTTTCCTTTTCCCAGAGCTTAAAACATTGCCTTTCACCAAATCAGTGCTTTTGTGTTTATTTTCTTAGTTTAAATACCTGGACAGCAGGGCCTTCTTAGAACCTGGACAGCGGGGCCTTCTTAGAACCTGGACAGCGGGGCCTTCTTAGAACCTAGCATGGTACCCAGCACACAGAGGGCCTTGGATAAAAGGATGGTGGATAAATGAATAAAGATATCAATGAATTACAGTGTATTTTAACTTGTATTAACTCTGACACAACAGGCTCATAACTAAAACTTCATCCCAAAATGGGTTTTGCCTCAGGAATTTAGCTGTAGATTATATATTGATGGTAGAAGGACTGGCTTTTTTCATAACAAGCTAACCAAAGAATTAGATAAGATCTACATCATACTTGTTTAAATTAAACTTATTACACATAGGAATAATGAATAGTACTACTTATTAAGTACATACAATGTACTCACATTATTTAAAATGTTTGTTTAAATATACATGTGTACACGTATAAATACATACATATACACAAGTATATACACACATGTATGTAATGTCACAACCTGGAGAGGTGAGGGCAGGGTCTGCACTTTATGAACGATGAAATTGAGTCTCACAGAAATTGAATAACTTATTCCCTGATCACCTTTGAAGACAAAGAGAATTTTTAATGCCATCAAATTAGTAAGGTCACGGGCCATTCACAGAGCCGTGTTTTCCTAGAGGACCTATTTATTTATTGCTTTCTTTAGCAGCTTTTTATTGAGTTTGGACAATGTTCCAGCAATTACACTAGTTGAGGGGAATACAATGTTGACAAAACAACAAGGTGTCTTTTCCTACTGAATACGACTGGAGCTCTCATAATTGTTTCTTCTTCTTGCCTTCTGGGTCCGCATCATCAATAAACCTGGACAAGGACCGCCTTCTAGGAGCAAATCCAGTCAGATCTCTTTCTTTTCGCTTCCCTTCACATGTAACACTACTTTGCTAAATTCAACAAAATTTGCTTTGCAAAATTAAGTCCCTTAGATTCAAATGTGTTAAAAGGAAGAAGCTTCAGACACAGGGCTTTATGTACTTCTCAGTGCGACTTTTTTAGCTATTTATTTAATTGTGGTAAAATACTCATAATGCAAACTTTGCCATCTTAACCATTTTTAAATGTACATTTCGAAGGGATTACAGACGTTCACATTTCTCTGCAACCATCACCACTTCTATCTCTAGAACTCTTTTTTTCTTTTTCTTTGAAACTCTGTACCCAGTAAATAGTAACTCTACATTTGCCCCCCTACCCCCTCTCCTGGAAACCAGCATTCTACTTCTGTCTTTATGAATTTGATGACTCTAGATATCAACCTAACTTTTATAAGAAAACCATCCATTAGTGAGCACTGATGGCTTCTTCGGCTCTTGCCGACTTTGTGACATTTCCCATTCGGATTCAGTTGCCACATGGCTAAGAGGTGTGAGCAGCAGTTGGGAGGCCGGCTTTCTGGGTGCATTCCTGACCATACTGCTGTCACCATAGTACCAAAACTCCAACTCTAGCTTGATTTCCATATTGATAGCACCAAGACTCAGGTTCAGACCCATTAGATGCGGACTCTTCTAGCCAGTGCTCTCTGTGCCACAATAGAGAGGCCACCCAATATTCATCTATTTTAAGCACATTTTTCCTGGAACAAATCCAGCTTGCTTTTGAAAAAACGGGTCCGATGCTGTTCTCTGTAGGTCACAGGTACCTCCCTAAAGAATAAATATCTGGGGCAGGGGAGCACATTTTAATTATAAAGGCAATCAGAAGCATTCAATATATACCTATAGATATGCATTGATATATTGATTTTTTTATGCTTGCAACACCATGTGAAAAGTTTATGACTAACTCAGATATCTTAATATAATTTTTTATTTTATCCTGAAGACAATCTCACTTATACTTCCCCAGTCTTTTTCTCTAGAAGTAATAATGTGATCTCTATGTGACATTTTTTATTAAACTTAGCTGTAAAAATTGCAAGTGCTAATGGCTGTGACCCTGTAGATTTTTCTCTGCTTCACAACACTGATAGAAAAGTAACTTTTCATTCAGGAATCTATATTTCTGCTCTGCCTCTTACTGTTTAAGCCAGCTCCCCACTGTGACAAGTCGACCTTCCCAGAAGCTAATCTGTCATTCTCAAGTGGCCTTGCTTCGGAAATTGGTTTGATGCTCTAGCCGTAAAGAGCTCCTGCGTAGTGCAGGTTACAGAGGTTTCCCAGCCACTTGGGCTGGGGCTTGTCCTATTGCCTTAGAAACAATGACTTCGTGTGTCTGCCCTAGAGAACAGAAGGGAGAAATGGCTGTTGTACTAATCCGTTTAGGATATGAGAACCCCAACTAAAATTAAGCCTCAAGAATATTGAGGAAGCTCTATAAACAAAGTTTATATGTGTGTGTGTGCGTGTGTGTGTGCATGTGTGTGTTTGTGTGTGTGCGTGTGTGTGAGTGTGAGTGAGTGATTTTGGTTTTGGTTTTAAATATGTCACATCAATGGAGAGGCAAAAGACTTATGGCTCTACCTTACTGCTTCTCCTAGGGCAATATTTTATTTTTATTTTTTTATGAAGCTCTTTGATTTTAGCAAACAAATTTTGTAGAAGATAAACATAGAATCTTTATGTCCAGGCGTCTTGCCCCTTGAGGTGACATGTGGTTACTGGGGGAGGTCACTGCACATTTACATAATGAAATGTGGCTCCTGGAGGAAGAATGCACTTGTTTGTTCTAGACTGAAAGGCAGGACAGTTACATTAACAAGACTTCCATGGGAATGTGTGTCGTCACTGTTAACAAATGGTTTTAAGCTGAAATCCCTGGTACATGGTACGTGGCTTAATTTCAGTTATATAAACACTGGAGTAATCTAAAGTTTAAATTACATTTTAGTTATACTTGAGACTCCATTATCCAGGAAAATGCAATTTCATTCTCTGTAAATATGAACAAAAATAAAAATCCAGTTACTGCCTTCGTTTTTATAACATCCTGTCCGAAGTTCATACAGCCCAGCAAACACAGAAGAGCAAATTTTAAGAACAACACGATATATATTATTCATATTCTTGTTTAGCAGAGGGTTTCCAGGAACAAGAAACTAAGAATGGCATGTTTATGAACAGTGAGGAAATCTAAAGATCTCTGTGTCTTCTCATATATTACACAGACGTGTGTGTGTGTGTGTGTGTGTGTGTGTGTGTGTGTGTGTTTTCCAGTAAGTGTTAATCATGATAGGATTTATGCAGGCTGCTTTTAAAATATAGTATTATAATATAAAAGTTTAATATTTTATTCTCTCAGGTTATTTGAACTTACTTTCTAAGTAGATATTGGACTACTAGGTAGATGTTTTGTTTCGTTAACGACGCTGTGTTTTATTTTTAAAGCCAAGTTTATTGACGTGTAACTTCCCTCTTTTCAGGTATATAGTTCTATAAATTTTGACATATGCTCACAGACTTGTAACCATCATTCAAATCAAGATACAGAATGTTGTCGTTGTGTCAGAAAGTTTCTTTGTGCCTCTTTGTGGTCTGTTGCCTCTCCCAATGCCCAGTACCTGGCAACACCTGATGGTTTTATTCTTGTGCTACTGCTGAGGTGGGTGTTGTGCACAGTAGATTGCAGGGCTGGTGGTCACATACAGGTGGACACGCACGTGATTTTGTAGGCTTTCGCAGCCCTCTTACCACATCGCACTGCAATGCAGTTTGAGCTGCCGGCCTTAGTCTCTCTAGGAGACTTTCCCTTGACAAACAAATGCCCTGTGACCTAATCACTAGTCCTTAGTCATGCCACTTAAACTTTCTTTGTTCATTATCATTACTATAAGATGAATTATGAAGTATCTAAAATTTTAAAGAATTTAGAACTATTAGTCTAATTTCTAAAGGAAACTCTAGAAGTTCGCACAGTCTATACATTAATTTTTTTCCCTGCCTACTGCAACCCAAAGAAAAATGACAAAATTTTGCTTGTTTTCTGTCTTTTCACTTCCAATATGTGCCCTTTACAGTAAGGTACAGGCACTAATTCTGAGTAATCAACTTTTCAAGCAATATTGCCTATGTGTTTTTAAGTACAAAATTATTGCAGGCAGGCTGGGCAACAGTACCACAGTGAAGGTGCTCTGTCCCACAGATACCTTCCACCCTAGACGACACCAAGAGGGTTCTGGGCTTTCCGCTTACAGGTAACATCCTTCAACAAAAAGAAGGCAAGAATCAAAGAGAAAAGATTTATAAATTGCTCTTTTGACTCAACTATTTATCCTAACTGTCTTTCTGTGTCAGTAATATAGACTTAAACCACGTTCTGTTGACTATTGAATGAAGAGTTTCCCACAGCCAAGTTTTGCCATAATTAACATTCAAGGAGTGATGAACATTTGCCTCAAGTTTTTCTCTATCAAAGATGTGTATATATTTGTTCAGTTGTGTGAGTATTCCTTATAATAAAGACTGCAAGAGATCCAGTTGTTGTTACCTATTATCTGTGTATTTAAAACTTTTATAGGAAGTGTCCATGTACTTTCCAAAGGGAAATACTAATTATGTTATACATCCATTGATATTGCCGGAGTTCCCGCTTTTTCACACCCTTCCCAACAAAGGATGCCATCAGTCCTTTTCATTTTAGCCAGTCACATAGGGAGGATATAGTATGTCACTGCTATTTAAGGTTATGGCTTCCTCATCATTGATAAGGTTGAGCATCTATTACAAATTTTTTAGGGATTTTTATTTGGTCTTCTGTGAAGGTTCAGACCATGGTCATGCGTGATTATGTTCTTGGGTTGTGAGTCTTTTCAACATTAATTAGAAAGAGCCCTTTTCACAAAGAATTTGCTCTTTGTTATATATAAGTTACACTATTTTCCCTGAATCTACCTTCACCTTTTTCACTTTGTTCAAGCATCAAAGAGCTCATGTTTTTTTCTCAAGAACGGTGGCTCTCAATTCATGCTATAGATTGGGATCATGGAGGAGCCTTTGTGAAAAGACTGCAGCCCAGCTCCCACCCCCATGCACACACACACACACACACACACACGCACGCACATGCCCATATTCAAGTTCAATTGGTTGGGGTGACATTGGAGCATAGCTCCCCAGGTGATAGTAAGGTACAGACAGGGTTGGGCAGAACTGCTTGTTGTGCATGCAAATCCCTTGGGGATTTTGTTAAAGCACAGATACGAGGGTGAAGCCTGAGATGCAATATTTCTAATAAGCTCCCAGGAGATGTGTGTGCTGCTGGTCTACCGTGCACTTTGAGTAGTAAGGATTTATGGGCTCTGGTTTTTTATTCTTTCTTCAGAAGACTTTCTCTGCTTAAAGTATAAAACTTTCTTTTTTCTTATATGTTTTCTTCTAATACATTATATAATTTTGTAGCGATTTTAAATGTTCTTGGTTTCATTTTTTAAAGATACTTCTAATTATACTAATAATATAGATCTAATTTTTATAATAGAGATCTAATTCTGTTTTTAAATCAATATTAAATTGAATGTACTCCATTTATTAGGTAAATGTAAACATTTTGATATTATTTCAGAGTAATATATATATATATATATATGTTAAAGTCTCCTGAACATTCATATGCTGATAAAAGTAGAACCTTTGATTATTTAGCTAATATATAGATTTAAATTTTTTAATTATTTTATTTCAGAGAAGGAAATTATATTCTGAATAAAACTAAAATTTTAAGATCAAGGAATATTTTTTTGTTAATTTGATCTCTAAATTTCAAATGTGTTTATTCTCACAACCTAAATATTACTTAAAATTAAATACAAAAATCAAGAAATACAAGCACAGAGGATGTTTTCATGTTCACCCATGTTTGTGATGACTTCATGGGGTATAGTGACAACCTCTGTATCAGTAATTCTGTCATAGCAATGCCATTGTTTGAGAGAATATAGTACCAACAGGAACCAGTTGAACTCAAGGTACAAGCTCTTACTCCCATCCCTTTATACATATTACCATGTACAAAAAAGCCAGAGAGTATTTTCAAATAACCATGACAGGATATTAATGACATTGATCATCTATAAGGTGAACAACATAGCTGCTTTGTCCATGACTTAAGGTAGTCAACTCATGTGGGAATGTCAGGAGAAATTCAAATGTGTTAAAAGTTTAAATAACCTAAGCTGATAAATCAAGAGTATAAATAGAAATGAAAACTCAAGTAAGGAAGTCTTATAACCTATGTTAAATTATCTCATGAAGCGAATGCTTTTTCTAAAGAAATAAGTGATTATTGAATAAATGAATTGTGCACCAGCATGAATTTTACTAATTTAGCCTAGCTATTTTCCATTATGATATTCTAGTAGAAATAAACTGTGAAATAGCTAAGGCCTTGGAAACTCAATAGACATGTGCCTTGTTTTATTATTTTTTTCCCAGCAAAGTCACAGCTCATTTAATGAAATTGGTCACAAATGCCCAGTTACATCTTTCATGCATATATAACCAAATGTAATTTCTTAAGCTGGAGAGTCAAAGGATCTTTTTTTTTTTTTTTTTTGTATCTGAAATGGTTATTCAGAATTTTTATAGCTAGATAATTAATTTCTGTAGCCCAAGATTCTTGTTATTAAAAGAACAATGGTTTTGGAGTTGACAAAGTAAATGTATTTTATTCTGCCAGGCTAGAAATATCATTCTTTAAATAGTTTTTAAAAAGATAAGTCATTATTGAAATTTTTCTATTATATAATCTTTATTCCAGAAAACTAAGAATAATGAAACCCAAATATCATGATTGTCTTGTTTGTCCATTTAATGACAAATATTGAATGACAAACTAAGTTTATAGAATCACAACACATCCACCTTCTCTGTTGCGTACCTGTCTTTAAAACCTATGAGTTGCGTACCTTTCTTTAAAACCTATGTGTCAGGGTTCATATTAAAAGTCAATTTTCAAAAGCTAAAAAGATAAAAATTACAGTATATTGTTTTTCCCAGAGAGTTAACAATCACCAGTGTGGTAAGAGAAATTTTATTATAACTTTTGAATGCCCTTAAATCATTAAGAAACTTTCCTCCTCTTCGGTTAGATTAAATGCACAACACTGGCAAAGCAAACGGGCAAGTGGGTTTTGCGTTACTCACGCGTTGTCTGTCATCACAGCAATCCTCTAAGGGTGGACAGCTGCTGTCTGTATTCACAACGTGTTGTTTTCTGATCCTTTTGTACTGTTAACAATTATTAAATGTCTGTGTACGTGCATATATCAAGTTAACCTGCACGAAATTGCCAATATTTTACTTTTGAGCCTATAAAAATAGAAGTTTTATATGGTTCTAACTAATATTTTGGGGGTGTGAATTAATGATTTGCTTCTTGACCCTGGTCCATGGGAATAAGTTAAGCTATGCCTGTGCTCTCTGGACCCTTGTAGAAAATGCCAGTCTTGGGATCCCTCAACTATGATGAATTATTTCTCCTGACATAGATGAGAGTTCCTATCTGCTTCTGATTCATTTTAGCTGCCAGTTGTTCACAAAAAAAAATCTCTTGGGATCCTAAACTATGTAGACTTTTCTTTTATTAAATTAACTCTATATTTTCCTAAAGAGAGAACCTTCACCCTTAAGATGGGAGGTTAAATTTGCCTTAAAATCTGAATTCATATTATTAATGTCATGTTCATGCATTTCCTGATTATATTCTGAACTATATAAATCCATTAATTATGATTTATCCCTAACACAAATTCAATGCTTATCTTAATATTTTCCTGACTACACAATGCAATATTAAATAGAATACACATAGTACAGAAGACTTTGCAACACATCTGTCAGATATCCTTAGAAATTCTGCTTTTGCCTTGGTTTTATTTGCCAAGAGACCAGCTTGAGCTCACCGTTTCCCCTCTGCTTTGCCCTTGTAGTAAGGATGTGGACTGAACTTCCTTTTTTCCTCTTTCCTATGTGCACCTTGCTTTTTAAAGGTGTCCTATTGGGATCTACAAAGATTGTCGATATAAATTGTAAAGTTTATTTATTTAATGCCTCTCAAATTCAAATTCTTTGATGAGTTTATTTTAATTTTATTTTAATTGAGGTATAACATATATAGAAAAGAGGCTATGTTATAAGGGTTCATCTCCATGAATTGCCATGTGGTAGTCAGAATCTAGGTACAGAGAACATCGGTAGCTCCCTGGAAGCCTGACTTCCTCATCCCCAAAGAAAGAATTACTTTCAATTGTAACACCATAGACCAAAGTTCCTGATGTTAAGCTGTATGTAATTGAAATCATACTGCGTGTGCTGTTTTGTTCCATCTTTTACCATACATTGTTTGTAAGGATCATGCGTGTTGTTGAGTGCAGCTGTCACGCCTTCATTCTCATTGCTCTAGAGTAATCCATCCTATGAATATACCACAATTTGTCTAATTTGTTCTACCATTGATAGAAATTTGGGTGGTTTCCAGTTCTTAGCTATTATGAATACCACTGCTATGATCACCCTATAATTTCTTTTGGTGCATAAGCACATGCATTTCTGGAATTGCTAAATTATAAGATATGCATGTGTCAAATTTAGTAGGTAACAGTTGCCAAATAGTTGTTGCAAATGGTAGTAGCAGTTGACCTTCACACCAGGCATGTTTGATAATTCCATGTGCTCCAGACCCTCACCAGCACTTGACATTGTCAGTCTTACTCGGTTTAGTTATCTTTGCAGGTGTTGAATAAATACCATTTTCATGTTAATTTTTATTGCAAGAATTACTAATGAGTTTGAACTTTTTCATATATTTGTTAGTCAAAAGCAGAAACTCATGATAGTTTCTTTTTAAAAAATCCATTAACTTAAAAGATGACTTTGAGATAAAATATTGTAGACTCACTAAAATTGTTTCAAGTGCTCTAATCTAATTGTAGAAGACTAAGAAAAGTAATATAAAATCTCCTTGTACCTACACATCTAGAATCTTGCTATTTATGAGCTCTAAGAATGTTTAGCTAACTCTTTCCCATGTGCTATGCATTACTCTAAGAATTTTATAGGTATTAACTGATTTAATTATTATGGCACCCCTGTGAGTCAAGTACTATTATTATCTCAGATCTACAAATGAAAAAATTGAGGCACAGGGAGATGAAATTACTTGCCTGTGCCTGTTCCACAGTAAATAACATAGCCAGGATCACCATGCTATGAGACCTCCCCAGTTTTTATTAAAATATTAGACATTATGCTAGAATAATAAATAATGATGTATTTTTCAGAATAACATGAGAGAGAGCAAGTTTGAAATAATTTCAGGCAGTGAAAATTGAAGATTTATGCCATATTTAACATTTGTTAAATGTAAAAATAATTTTTTTCTGTTAATAAAAAAATACAGTGCAAGTTCATTATGACTTTAATGAAAGACTCTGAAATAAACAAATATATTTTAAAAGAATTTTAAACTCTAAGACTGAGTAATTCCTTCTACATTAGTGTAATGATAATATTGAACCTTTGAAATAATTTTAATATATAGAAAATGTTAATGATCCTGAATTGCACATATTTTCTGCAATGAACAACATTTCTGGTTGCTAAATGTTAACTTTATTATGCACAATGCATAATGTGGGTGAGTTAATGTTCCTAGGGAACTTTTAGTGTCTAGATTGCCTTGCTTTTGTGTATTTAAATTTGCAAACTCAACATTATGTTAGTATACCTTCTGGCACTTGATTAAATTTTATCCCATGATTTGAAACTTAAATGTGCTCTAACGCAGAAGATTTTGTTATTTTTATCTTCCATCCCATTCCTTGTTCCTGGTAGTTATAATAATAATGTAGTATAATAGCACACTTTACCATTTTTAGGAGACTTAAGTACAAAATATCTTTAAAACATCTTTAAGCATTTTTGTGAATGTACTGTTATTCCCCTAGGTAGAGATTCTTTTTGTATGGTTTATGTAGTTGATACTTTGGACAATCACCCTCCAGAGATATCTGAAAACTCTGGCACACCCATACTAAAGACATAGAAGTCTGAAGTTACTAACAGAAGGCTTTCTCCCCATACACCAGGCACACACTTGGACCTCAAACTAAGGTTGCCCAATTTGACATATAAATATGCAAGACACCCAGTTAAATCTGAATTTTAGATAAACAACACATTTTTAATATAATAATGTTCCAAATACTACATCGAACATGCATATTCTAAAAATTATCTGTTTAACTGAAATTCAAATGAAACCGGCTATTCTGTATTTTTATATGGCAACCTAACGCTCCAAAAGACCTCAGGAGAAGAGTCCTAACAAATGAAGTCAACTCCAATTACAACTCTCCTGGACTGTTTTCTGTGTTATACCCATAGCAATAAACACCACCGTTTGGGGTTAGTAATGCCTTCCAGACCCAGGGGAGGTAGGAAACAGCTCCTTATTGGTATCTAGATATAAAGATGATTTAAGGAGAAAGTCTAAACAATAAACAGACAATAAACTCTTCTTGTACCTGGGAACACACAGATATTTATAAGTTCTGTGGAACATCTTAGTGTAGTCCAAAATGCTAAGCCCCTAGACAAGACTACTAGGAAGTAGAATGTTAAATTTATTTTCCTGTTATAGAAAGTTAATTCAGTCAATATTTATTGGGCATGTGTTTCCCCAACTGTTCTCCATGGAACACAAATATTCAATAACATAATAGAAGATGCTCCTTGCAAAAGTATTCTTAACTCAAAAAGAATATAATTGTTCAGTTACGTTTTCCCTGCTGTAGTAAAATCGATGGGAGCCAGGCTAATGGTGATCTGTACCAATTACATGAGTTCAAGTCTTGGTTTAGGTAATGTTCTACTTCAGGCAAGTGGTTTCATTAGTACGTGCCTCGGTTCCTCCATCTGCCAAGTGAAAATAATTATAGTAGTTTCCTTATAAGGTGAAACTATAAGTATTTTATGTGAGAGCATAGAAGACCTTGGGGTTGGCAAATATATTTTAGACGTAACCAAGACAGAAAAAATTGATGTTGGGTTTCATCAAAATTAAAAATGCTTGTTCATCAGGAGGTACCATTAAGCAAATGCATATGCCAGACACAGACTGGGAGGAAATGTTTGCAATATCTGTGTCAGACTAAAGCCTTAATTTATACTATTGAATAAATACATAAGAATCCCTTCAATTTCATAATAAAAGATAAAAAATCTTGAATAGAATAATAAGAATAACAGACCAAAAACTTCACATGGAAGATGTACAGATGGTCAATATACATATAACAAATTCTGTAATACCAATAATAATCATGAAATTACCAACTAAAACAATGAGATACCACTATATATATATACTAGAACAGCCAAAATTAAAAATATTTACAATATTGATTATTGACAATAATTTGAACCATTTAGGAATCTCCCATATTACTGGTGGGAATATAAAATGGTATAACCACATGAAAAAAAAATAAATAGCAGTTTTTTAAAAAGAATGTTAGGCATATATTTACCCTACTACCCAGAAAATCCTCTTCTAGATACATGTCAAAATAAACACATTTCCATTGAAAAAGTAGAAAAACTTGCACTAGAATATTTTTAGCACCTTTAATCATAAAAACCCCAAACTAAAAACAACCCAAATATTCCTCAACACAAGATTCAGTTCAGTAGGTCTGTGATGTCCAAAGAGGTAATTCTGACACTGAAAGCCTTGCTTTGACTGGTAGGTAACAGTTGCAGAAGGCTGTGAGTTGGGTAGGAGAAACAGAGCTTAGGATATTTAAATCGGCATTTAGCCACCATATATATATAGAATTCATTCATAGAATCTTCCCAGATATCCCTTGATATTTGGAGTCAGAGTAAATTTGTTTTCTCTGTTTTCTCTTTTTATTTCATTTTATGATTTTGTTTCATTTTTTTCTCCATTAAAATTATTGAAAGGAAAGAAAATATTCCAAGTTTCAGCTTTTTTTGTCTTTAAACGTCTATACTTTTTGCATATAAAATGGCTTTGCAATCTTTTTGTAGTTTCACACTTTTTGATTGAATAAATTATATCAACACTTTTTGATACTTCATCAGTATAAAGGCATTTGTATTGATTTATATACTTATAAAGCAAGAGAGATTTAGACCATCAGGTTGGAAAAAGACCTTGTTCAGATGCTTACCTGTTGACATTTTGTGATAATAAAATTTGTCATTCAGTATTTCAGATTGTAGCAAGAACTTTATTAAATGTGTCTGTCCTCAGCAAGATTTCTTAATGGATATGATTGTACAATAGAATGAAGTGATAATAAATTAGAAGATAACAATAAAACAGGGAATTTAAAAATTCTTATGAATTTTAAATTCAAATGTCAACAAAGTTGCCAAAACTTTTCACATGTATATAATTTAAATAAGCACCTACATGGGGCTTACTATGCTCCTCACTCTTCTTTGTGAGTGTGTGTGGAGGGGTGGGTAGTTCCCAGGCTGCGAATCGAACCCAGGCTGCAGCATTGACAGCGCCGAAGCCTTAGCCACTACACCACCAGGGGACTCCCTCACTCTTCTTTTAAACCCTTACCTCTTATTCTCACAACAATTTTATGATGTAAATACTATTTGTTACCTCATTGAGAGGTCATACTTTTATTACCTCCATTTTACAGATGAGGAAATTGGAGCTCATGAGGTGAAAAAACCTGCCCAAGTTCATAGAGCTAATAGTGGAAGAAGCCATATCTGGACTCTGCAACCTGATTCCTAAATCTGGGGTCCTCGCTGGAACCCCCTGTTCTCTAACGGATTCATTTTTATCGTCCATTAAGGAGCACATGTTATAGACTTCTACCACCATTGATTAATTTTTCTCAGCCAACATTTCTTCTGCAGCGCCTACCATGTGTCAAGTACTATTTCCTCAGATCATTTAGTAATTATCAGTAAAAAATCATTTCAATAAGAGTATGCTCAATCTTCTTGCCAGTTTGGACCATCTCTCCAGGTAGTGTGGACTGGTCATAATACTGGGTCAGAAAAGAAACTCTAGAAGAAAAATGCTATTACTTTTTTCATCATCATGTTAATGCATTGGTTCTGAAAACTTGCCAAATTTGAGAATCACCTGGGAAGCCTTTCAAAATGTCACTGTCCAGGCTGCACACCACACCAATTAAATCAAAATCTCTTGGGGTGAGACCCAGGCATCACTATATTTTTGTAGCTCCCCAGGAAATTCAAAGTACAGCAAACTTTGAGAATCAATGTGTTTAAGAATTTTTTTTAATTAGCAGTCTGTCTTAAATGGTCTCAAGTGCCCAATTAACAACATGAATAGTAATGAGAAATATAAGTGTTAAATTATCTGAGTTGGTAAGATTCCCTAGTGCAGAGGTCAAGCAAACTGTGATGCAAATCTTAACTGAACTACTTCATGGCTTTGTGACTTTGGGGAAATCACCTCTGATGAACCTGTTTCCTGATCTGTAGAGTGAGGGTGATAATTATTACCTCTGTGAATCTTCGTAAGAATTAAATAGAAAAACTAATGTGAAGCTAAAATGTTCTGCCTCCCCAGGCTTGTAACTACAGTACTTGTTGCCATTAATTACTGCCCTCAAGAACCCATTAAACTTGATCCCCTGACAAATTCCTGATTTGTCCCTCATCTCTCTCTGATATCAAAATATCCCTGATCTCCCTCATGCATGCTTGCTACAAGTTCCTTATGCATTTCCCTTCCTCCTTCTCCCCTAGCTTCCTAGTAGCAGCCACTCCTGCCAATTAGCAATATCATCATTCATTTGGAAAGTGATTTCCTCTGCTGGTACTCAGTGCTTTTGGCCTCAATTTGGCCTCCAGCTCAAATGTGAGACAAGCTTTCCTTCTTAATTCATAATAGCACCACAGAGAACAGGCTACAGCATTCAACCTGAATTTATTGGAGGTTCCAAAATGACAGACTGACTTACAAGGCTATTAGATGTTATTAAGTTCAGAGCTCACAAGGCCCATCCTGACCTTAAGGTTTGTTACCAGGCCACCTTTCCATCTGGCTCTCCATTAGTCTCCACGCACAAGGGCCGGTTTACGCTCTATCATTAGGATGGATTTTCCAATGCAGGGTTGTAGTGTTATTTCCCAAAACATCAGAACACATTTGTCAAGGGTCTGGGCCATTTGGTCCTGAATAGCCTGTTAGGAGCTGCACTTAAGTTCTGTCCAACCTCTTGTCCCAGTCTTTGCTCCGACATAAGGTATTATTCTTACGAGTCATTCTTGCTGCTCCCACAAACACTGTTCGGTGATTTGTAATCTCTGATCATTCACTGACTCCATCTCAATGCCATCTTCATTTCTCTTCGACTTCAGCCACAAACTGTTTTGATATACGAGGGCTATCTGGAAAAACAAAATCCAACCACAAATGCCTCTGCTTTTTATATTATGTGGTTGAATATTTTCCAGACAGACCCCATACTGCAAAATCTGGAGTAAATCACAGACTTTGCCTCGACCATCACTATCTATATAAAATAGAAATGGAAAGGGAGAGAATAAAAAAGAGAATTGTAAAATATCACACAAGGCAGATCCTACCTTATTTCTCTGTGCACGAGGCTACAGTTGATATATATAACTTCCTTCTCCCACTATTCATTTTGGGTTTCCTTTCCTACAGCTGGTACTTCAACTGATTGAGGTTCGTATCTTTGTGGGATTACCTAAACATTTACTTCTAAAGAGTCTGGGCTCTTCATTATCCTATGAATTAGGTTGCTCAAAGCTTCAATACTTTAACTGCTAGACATGACAGTCCTATGAGGTACTGCAGAGGACTTTTTGGTTTGCAGACATACTCTTCCTTTCTCCATTGTGTGGCAGGAACTTATTTTCTCCTTAATAACCAGGACCAATTAACCTAAACCACATAGTAATCCCCGCTATTGCCTACCTGTGCGTGACGTGAGGAGCCCAAAATGATCGACTCACTGTAAAGGTTAGTTGGAGACAGGTTTTTATGCTGCAAGACTGGAAACTGGGATAGTTACTGGATATTCTTACAATCACCCAGGAAATAATGGTGAGAATCTAAAGTAAGGCAGTGGCAGATGAGTTGGAGGAATTGGGTGTTAGAAATTGTAAATAAATTCACAAATTTCTTGACTTACCAAATATTGAAGGTGATTGAGAATCACCATATTTTGCTCTGTATAATGCACTCTTGTGTATAATGTGCACCCACGTTTTTGGACCAAACTTTCAGGAAACAAATAATTTATTTTAATTTTTTAATTCAAATGTTGTTTATATTTAGGTACGTTTTTGTATTATAAAGGAGTTTTAGCATTTATTTTTAATGTAGTATGGTACAAAACAATTTTATATAACAATTGCAAAACATAAGAACAGATGCAAGGTATAAGAAATTTTATATACTGGTCCCAAATTTGCAATATTTATACATGATAGAAGACCAAGAACTCTTCATTGCTCTCAATATCGGAAGTATCATCTTCTTAAATGTCTGCATTTTTGCATGTGAAAATCATTATTGATTTCTAGAGTTACACTTTTAACTCATAAGCATAAATGGAAGAATTAGAAACATTGATATAGATACAGAATTAGTAGTACCTATGTATAATGCACATCTAAATTTGGGCAAAAAGGTATGCATTATACCTGGCAAAGCACAGTAATCTAGAATGAGTTTTGTAAATTGAAAACATAATCCACAACTGCCACTGCCTAGAAAATTAAAATTGAACTCTTCACGCTAACAAATAAGGCACTATGAGAAATCTGATGACTGGTTAACCATGAAACCTTTTAAGGCTTTGTTATTATTTATGTTGGAATGTTAGAAGGTAAATATAAAGTCTGAAAAATTTAAATTTAATTGAAGTTTATGCTTCCCATATTTTGAGAAACATTATAGCTAACACATTCATCAAGATGTTCTGGTAATTTGTGAAGTATTTAAAATTTCTGTTTATTCTTATTCTTTGTGTAAGTTTCTATACTTAACATGTTAGTGTTCAATGCATTTGATGCACCAGAAAGATAGTATTAAAGTTTTGAAAGTATATATTTATAATAGACTTGTTAGTTTTAATCTCAAAGTATCTCTGTGGATAAAGTCAATGATCACTCAGTCTACATTTTTTATGCTTTTGAAGAAAATAGTATTCTTAATTTATGATATAAAGTCCTAGGTATGTCATTAGCAGATGAGGATAATGAAATAATATGGAAGATATTTATGGAAGAACTTTCCTACAGATATGGTTCCTTGATTTAATTTACCTCATCTCCAACCATTTGATGCTTTAAAAATTAAAAGCAATCTACTACATTTTTCAAGTGATAGAAGAGATGAAAAAAAGCTTTACAGACACACTTGATTTCAGACTTCCTTAATATTTACAAATATATTAGTTTTGTAATTATAATCCTGTTCTAAATATTGTTATTTATTTGTTATTCTCTGACAATATTGAAATTCCCTTGTCTTTAACTCTGTGCCTCATTAAGTTTTATTTTCTATTAGACTACACTGTTGTATAACCTTTTCAGATTAAAGGATTGATTATATTTTAATTCCTTAAGAAAATTTTATAATTATCTGTATCTTTTATGTTGGGTTCTGTTGGTAATCTATGTAATTTAAAAAAGGAATTAATGTCATATCCTCAAGGAAAACATCAGTATTATATTTCTCAGTGGTTGATTTTGCCTTACATAGTCCAGTCATGGTGAGGAGAGAAAAGATAGAAATAGAAATAGCTCATAAAGCACAATCTTCCAGTTTATCTTTAAATTATTTCTAGTGGGAAAAGATGTCTCATATGTGACAACTTAGGAAGAAATACAAATAACTGAACTTTGAACTTATTTTCTAAAGTTTTATTTACTTTACCACCACTTTTTCCAGAAGGATATTAAGGCAAATTATGAAGATATTTAAAACAAGCAAATTAGTATAAATTGGTATAAGTTAAAAGGTGGATGAAAGAAGAAAGAGAAACAGATTGGGGCCCACTGGAATGTGTGCTCCATTGACCACAGTCATGCTTGCTACCAGTCCATCCTAAGGTTCACGTTACAACAGCAAACCTAAAGGGAAACCAGGTCAATTCTATAATTCTTCATAACTAACAACAAAAGCAAACCAATTGTGTAGAACCAGTATTCTTTATATCAAATCAGGTAGCGGTTTCTCTGGTGGATTCTCTCGAAAAGAATAGACTCGTGGAATTGAGAACATCCTTGATAGCCTTCCGTGAGTAGATGATGAGACAAGTTTCAAGGAGCTCTTCTTCTAAATCTCACCCTCACATAAGCAGAAGGAAGGCCATCAAAGGGAATTGCGTGAAACAACGTGAAAAGGGTTTTGGTAGGGTATCACATGGTAATACTGAAAGAAAAGTATTTACAACTTTCATTTCTATCGTAATCAAAAACACGGAGGAAAATGCATAATTTTCTCTAAAATTATGGTCTTAAAACCCAGCAACTTGGCAACACAAGGAGGTATGGCAATGACAAAGGACCATCAACTTATTTTGTCTTCTCTTTCATGGTTTAGCTGATTGAACTGGGAGCCTGTTTCATTCTCTTTATAGACCCCATCCATGCTAACATCTTTTGGGTTTGAATTTTGTCATTGTCATAGGAAATTCTTCTTTCTTTTTTTTAACATTTTATTTTATTGGGTTTTGGTTTTCTTGTTTGTTTGTTTCACCCCTCACCCCATATGATTTGAACTCTGCCCAGTAAGGGTAGAAAATGCTACTGCCTATGACATTGTAATTATGCAGATCCCTTGGCGTTAGCTGTAAGTGCGTTGCTCTTGTCTTTGACATTCCTTCAGAATTTGCTCTTGACTCTGCAGAAAAGGCTGATAGGAAGATAGCCCATTTATACACAAAGTACAATAAAATGGATTAACTGTCTCTTTAGATGATCTGGGAGTCCAACTACAAGGTGACCACAGGGAAACATGGTGCGATCCAACACTGCCTAGATGGCCCAAGTACAGGTTTTAAAAATGCACATTCATAGGAGGCAGGGATGCTATTAAGCTAGTCAGAAGGAATAAACCTCGAATAGCAGTATTTTCTTAGTATTTAAATCTCTTAGAGCTTTGCATTCAGTTCAGAAATGCAACATAATTGGGGAGACAGGTGAAACCATTCTTATTGTTGGATTGAAGACAAAGAAAGCACACCCTTTCTTTATCCTTGATAAATTATGAAGGCCTATTTTAAATAATTCAGAACAATGTAAGAAAGTATGTGGCAGTTCCCTGTGTTTTCTAATAAAATATTGTCATCGTCTCTTTTCTCAAAGCAGTGTTTCAAGGCGTTTTATTCAGCCTACAAGCACTGTTTTCTCTGCCACATGTCTGGAGTCCCCAGTTTTCTTACTGTCTCTCTCTGCTTCATATGGCTCACCCTGCAGGCACCCTGCCTCATCCTCCTTGAACTTGCTCTTCCCCCACATTGTCAAAATTTTCTATGGATTCTAATTCCGTTCTATAAAATACTGGCCATGTCTTTCAATTGGCAGACATCTGTATCTCCTGTATTGAAATGATGACCATGGCAATTATTGCTATAACCAGCCAACAAGTCATTAGATCCCCTAATAATGGCAAGCCACCACCTCTGTTCTCTGCATGATTATCTCACCACCGCCATTTGTGCTTTCTGTACAATCGCAGATGTGAACTCAACGTCGCAGTGTCTAGCCACATCCACCATGTAGCCTCCCTGGCATCTAGTCTCCACACTCCCTTCCAAGTCATATTTCTGAAAGGTAATAACAATAATAATAATTGGGTTATGTGGCCAGAATCTGTACTAAGAGCCTTATGTGGGTTACCATGTTTAGTTAATGCTGAAACACCATAAGGAAGGAACTATTACTAATCACATTTTACAGGTAAGGAACTAAGATTCAGAATAGTTACCTGACTTACCGGCGAGTAAGTTGGCGTGTCTGATATTCAGGTCAGAACCCAAGCCCTGCAGGCTCCACGGCCACACAGTCTCCCCCTTACCCCGGGAAATAGTCATCGGTTTTCTGGGTAAACAGGTCTGAGAAAGTCACCACCATGTACGACCCAGAAAGCCTTTCTTGCAACCTCTTGAATTCTCCTGCCGCTGCTTAATCTAAGTTCGAACCATATCAAATCAATTACTGTCTTCCAAATAATCTCTCAGTTTCTGTGCTCCTGGTCTCTTGTACATGCTCTTCTTTCAGTTTTTCCCACTATTCCATCTGAAAAACGCACATGTTATTTTACATGTTACCATACTTGATTAATAGGTAAGAATTTAATCAAGTTCTATATTTCTTAATTGAATCATTCTAATTGGGTTTCATATTAACTCTTGTTAAAGAGTAGAACAGGATTTAACACCCAAATTGTTTTTCATTTATTTACTAAATATCCTAGAATTATTGAAGTTAAACCTTGATGTTTTCTTTTTACTCTAAAATATCACTATCTAAAATAGGATGTAATTACTGTTAAAATTCCTGGAAGTACTTATGCAGATACATTATTTGTCAAGTTTGATTCTCTTTTTTACAAAGGCTGCTCTTAGATCTAATTCACTAAGCATCAATAAAAAAATAAAAACAATTATAAATTGAATTTCCATGCAAATGTGGCCTTTTCTATATACTGCATGAATGCACATTTATCAAACTACTATGCCTTAATGTTGACATAGTAGAATAACAGAAAAATAACCGTGTTCTAATTGCTTTGCTGTTGCTAAGGTCAGGATTCATTTTTCCCCAAGAAAGTTTATAAAGGTCATTAGAGCTTAATGAAAGTTTGGATTTCCTCCTTATCAAAAAGCTGTAGAGTAACTAATTCTCATAAACATTCAATTAGGTACTTGAAGAAAGATTCACATTTCTATCAGCTGTAGAGAGAATTATGCTAAATTCCTCACTTTTGAAGGGCTTGAGGCAATTGTGACATTTAAAAGAATTATCTGGTAATTTATTATAATAAAAAATTAAGTGGTATCATGATATGCAAGAAACATTAACTTATCTTCCCACTATAGAAAGTCTTGATCTCTTACTCTTCAGGGCACTGGTCTGACCAAGTCTTAGGTACACAGGGGTCTGAGGAGCCTTTGCAGAGAGTTGAAGACAGAAACTCTTACAGGGGTCGCCCACAGTACTCCAGAATGCATAGGGGCTGTGTCTGTATGCCTTGTGCTTTCGAGAATGTAAAATCTCTTATTCAGTTTGTTATTCAGCACTGTTAAAGACAGCCTCAATTTTAGGACCTTGGTCAATAATACCTTATATGGGTAAAGGAATACTATCAGTTTCAATGATATTAATATTCCAATGACTGTTTCTGAAATGGTTTAAGGGACCAGAGTAATAGACATAGACTCATATTCACTGAAATGTGTTTCCCATCCTTTCTCACCGTCAACACCGCCTCTCATACTCACGGTGCAGTATGTCACATTCAAAACCAGAATTAGCTCTGGAAAAATATTATTTCCTTTTTAAATATCATAAATGTCCCCTCTTCTACTTAGATTTGTATTTTGAGTTCTGGTGACTTCAGATCGTCACTCAAATAGGTGGATGGAGAAACATGTTTGTTGGAGTCTGAGAACCTACGAAGCAATTGCTGAAGAAAAGAGTAAAAAAACAACAATTGCATCAATTTTATAATGTTTAAATTAATTTTAAATCAGTTTTGTAAATGCAGTCTTAACTTCAAAGCCTGAAAAGTTGACTGGCAGAGAGTTTGTAATTGGAAAAATGTCACAAGAGAGTCTATACAGTAGTGTGATTATTAAACGGCCTCTCTCTCTTTCTCTCTCTCTCTCTCTCTCTCTCTCTCTCTCTCTCTCTCTTTCTTTCTTTCTCTCTCTCTCTCTTTCTGTGTGTGTCTTTCTCTGTCTCTTTCTCTGTGTGTCTCTGCCTCTGTCTTTGTCTCTCTCTCTCTCTGTTTTATAAAAATAAGGTCACTAGACTTATCATGGTGATCACCTTGTAGATTTATAAATGTTGCATCACTCTGTTGTACAACTGAAACTAAAATAATACTATATGTCAACTATAATTAAAATAAAAACAAACGAGTAGGGATTAGATCATCAGCACTTTCTATTTAATAGGAAATTTATAACAGACAAAAGTGAAATCCTTTAAGAAACAGTACATGCAATAAGATTGGGGAGAATTATGGCTGGGAACAACAACAAAAAGCAAATGAACAACAACAAAACTTAAGGATCTTTTCATAAGAAGAAAAAGTTAGAGTCCACATGCTCAAGTTTCATTCTTAGGGTTAGATCCAACAGATATAGCAGAACACCAGGGAGACTAGTAAACACATCTACCTCCTTTGCACTTTATCTAAACTATACAAAAGTATCCATACTATATTTTTGTCTTTACTACTTTTTATTTACATTTTCCAAAAAATAATGGAAGATGAGTGAGCACACACACACACACACACACACACACACACACATACATCCATGCACACATGCACACCCGTGAATAGAAAGGCTCCTGTGCCCTCCCATCAGCTGTCCATCTGAGAGGACAGGATAGTCGGAGCAGAGGCCCAACCACTCCTATACCCAGCTGTCACCTATGCAAAGTACAGCGTCAGATGTGGGGAAGAAAATGTCATCAAGTGGATTCCTAGTCTCGCCAACACAACTCTTCATTCGTGACTTGTTTATGATATAGCATATACTATTGTTAATTACCTCCAGACATATTTTTGAAGTTGTAATTAAATTCAGTGAACGTTTCCTTCTTTTTATTTTCAAGTATTTATCTATTTTATGATCTTTTTCTTATAACCATTGTTCTGTTAATAATAATACTTCATCTCTGTTGTTATATTATTTCTCAACTATTTCATAATCATAGTGAAAAATCCAGCTATTATTTAGGGAATTTGACCACTGCATATATTCTATATAGATCATTCATATCCAGCACCAACCATCCTTTCTGGTTATATGGCACAACCCTATGTACCAGCTAAGAGAAGTGAAGAAAACTGTCTTTCATCTCCTGAATAGCAAGAGATAGAGATATTTGAAAACAAGTCTATCTGACTCCAAACTCATGAGCTTTCCACAAATTCTTGCTGCCGCCCTGCTGCTGTGAGAGGTCCCATCCTGCTATGAAATCTGATGTATTCTGGAATATAAAGAAGTCTTCAATGATTATTTCACTTTCTCACATTTAGGCTGCAGCATTGCCACCACTGTCAAATTTTGATTTGTGATTTTAATTTTATAGTTATCTGAAATGAATTTCCAACTGGGTATTTCTCTTTTATAACTCTTTACATCGTAGCATGTCATGCCACCCTACCTTCGAAAGACAATATTTGATTTAGAAATTGCTTCTGAAAACAATGACTCTGCATTTCAGATTTTGTTGCGTTATGGTCTTGTGATTTGTTAGGAGATGCGTGATATCATTTCATTTGTGGTATTTATAAAAATGTGCTTTAAGGTAACGCAGTATTGTTGCTTAGTCTTTACAAAAGTTACTGGCTTTTGTGGTCTCTGCGCTCAGCACTGCATTCTGTTTTATTTGTCATTTCAGAAAACTAGTTTTCTTTCATAAAATACACCTAGATTCATAAAATGCTGACATAAAGTTTGTCAGTTGGACATGAATTTTGTGTTTTCAGAAGCATGTTACCTTAGTTTAATTAAGCAAGGGCAAAGCAATGGACTGAGTATTTTTTTGTACGAAGACCTATTGTTAATGTTTCTTAACCACTCATGTGTTTCTTCAGCAAGTATATGTCATTATCAATTATATAATGACTTAAATTTGAGAAAACGGCTTTCTAGGTCTATAAACTCAGTTAAATAATGCTTATCTGTTTTAAATATTGTTCAGTATTCTATAGAATACAACTGGATTCCCTGGTTTAAAATGCTAAACCTAAATACTACACACAGACACACACATGCACTCACACACACGTGCGCAGTCACACACACACGTGCGCGCACACACACACAGAGAATGAGAATTAGGAAGTACAGTGTCCTTTAGCGGTAGTTGTATTCAAGACTGATATTTTTACTTAGATATTTAAGTCAACTGCTCCTGTTTCGGAAGATTTGAAAAAGTACTAATCAGTTACTTTGTTCATTATTCTCCCTTTTATAATGATTACTCTATGATCTTATGACCTTACATGTAGACGATAAAAAGCACTTGATACCTAGAATTGATGCCTTGCAGAAATACACTGTTAGGTTTTTTTTAAATTGCAGTATACTCACAAGTGATTCCAGTTTTATGTACTTTAGGTGATTTTTAGCCATGTATTTTCCAGGGTATTTCTTGACTTTTTGATTTAGCAACACTTGAAGTCAGTTTGCCATTAATATTTCAGACACCAAAAGGAAATTGACTAGCTAAATGAACATGAAAACTAAAATAGGACATTATCGAAGAAATTTCTCTACTGTCATTCACTACTATACTTTTACTCACCTTTATCTTACAGAGTTAACTGCTTGCTCATGAATAATGGGTAACAGAGTATTGGGTATTCCAGTTGCTTAATTCATCCATATAGTGTTTTGGAGAAATATGTCAACAAAACATTTTCTTCAGCGTCAGTTTTTCACTACTTCTTTTACCACCTCCTGACAAGTTAAATAAACTTCTCCCTTATGTTGTTATTGCTGAGGCTGAAGAGTGATGTTTATGGAAGATTCTCAAGTTACCTGCTGAGTATTCTTTTTTCAAGGATTTATTCATTTGACTCTGCCTCTCCCTTTACAAAGTTCTATTCTGTATCAGATGTGTTGACCTCCATGATATTTTTTTGTTATCCTAAAGCCATTCGAACCTTAGTATAGTGCTTTCAGGTAAAGGGTTTCCCTGGACACAATGTACTTTTAATTGATCAATTACTACCACAAAGGCAAAAGTTCAGCTCTGATTCATCGAATTCAATCAGTGTATAGAGTTTATCTAGATAAGCCATATCCACTGCATACAATCTTATTTCAAAGCAAACTGCTCTCAATGGAACAAATGTTCTTTATTCTGGTTTCTTTCAGATTGTTTAAGATAATCAGAGCAAATGTCTTCATTCATTCAGTTGGTCAGATTATTCATATCCTAAATGTTAAATGTACTACAAGCCAGGAAGCTCAGTGTCAATCTAATATCCTCACAATAAATGTGTCGTCCCTCATAAGAAGTATTTTTTAACTATTTTGAAATACTTTTAGATTTACCTACAATTAACATACCACTTTCTCTACTCAAAGACTTTATTTTCTATGTGTACTTTAAATAAGAATTCTTTTAATTTTATTTGAAGCTGCCTCAAATTCTTTCTAGAAAGCAGTAGATCATTTAACCTGTAACTATGTTAAAGATGGTATCAGTTGCATGATTGGGTATTGCCCATTCTAATGACCCTCATTCATGCTGACCATAGAACGATGTGCTCAGAGTAAGAAAGGACAGGGAAGTCCAGGAGACAGTTAGGCACTCACCTATAAAGGGGCATTTCCATTTATAAAGTGCCTTCAAGTCGCTATATAGACATTTTATATATGGTATAATAGTCTTGTTCATAAAAATCCCTTAGTATACTGAAGAGAAAAATGGCTCCAAGATTTATGTAATTTCCCAGAGTCTTACATTTCATACATAATGAAGTGACCTTGAATATAAAGATTATTTGAACATGGAAGTCCATGAATAGACTAGTGGAAAGAATTTACAGTCAGGAAGACCCACCTAGAATCCTCACTTTTGCCATTTATTAAGCTCTGGGATCGCACATAGATCCCCAGACTTCTCTGAGTGCTATTCTTTTTTCCCTGTGGGATGTGAACATCTGCTTCCTAGAATTGTTGAGGAGGTGAGGTAAGACACTGCCCATAAAGCACTGAGGAGACTACTTGATACACTCTAAACTTAGTAGATGGTTTCTACTATAAATATTACCATGAAGAAAAAGCTTAATTAGGAAGCTTTTGTCCCAGGAGATTTTGAGGAAAAAAGTTTAAAATGACCACCAACACAACAAGGAGAAGAAAAGTTTTTTACATAGACATTGAAAGTGATTGGTTGGTTGTCAGTCTAAGTTGTGCAGGTCAGAGGTTCGCTGCTGTGGGCATACACAGGTGAGGAGTGGAATTTGAGAGCATACTTTAAGCAATGCAGAGAACAGGTGGTTGCCACAGTCTCTCAGTCCCTGGAGTTGGCCCTGTCAATCAGTCTGTACCTCTAGTCACTGGATGGTGGGAAAGATGGGACCAGAGGAGTCCACCACACTAATGCGGCCTACTTTCCTGGTCTCCAAAGGAACCTCTCCAAGCAGCTTGGCAATTTGAATAAATTCACTCTGCTGTGTCACCTTAAAGAACCATTTAATGAATATTTTAAAAATCTCTTCCCAAGCAAATATAAAACTGGTGCCACAGGAAAAATGATTTTGGATGGCTTTCCCCATAATAAAGTTTTAAAAATAGGTTTTGAAGAATAAAAGGGCATAAAGGTTGATGATGGAGACTCAAAATCCAATATATATGAAACTACTTATTAGTTTGTTCCCTTCATTTATTTCTTCTTCCATGTCCAAAATAGCAACTCATTTTACATTAATTTATTTATATTTTCATAAAATTTACCTATATAATATTACCATAAAATATATGAACATTTTCTCTAAGCTGAGAGATCCCCCAAATCACTTCTTTCAACAGTTCAGTTTTGGAAGCTCATCTTTTCACAAGAAGACCCTGTGAAGGGCCTAGGTACCCAATAAGCTCTAGCTCTTCTTTGTGATTTCAAGTTCTCCCAGATCATTGGAAGTATATGAAGATCAGAAAATGTAAAGATCAGTACTTACAACCCCCTCAAATTATCACAGCCACTGATATGCAAGTCTAGCAGACCACAAAATATACACTGCTTTCTTAGAGCCTGAGGAAAAGAGAAAGTAGAATAATATATAATGAGGATGATAATAGCAATGTCTTGCAATGTTATAGAGCTTAATACTTTCCAAACTACCCTCATATATAATATCTCTTTGAACACAAACTTTCAGAAGAGACTGATGGTACAACTGAGACAGACAATACTAGTATAGGAAATTTTCAGTCTTTATTCAATACTATATGTAGTAAAAAGTATTGTCTGAAGTTATAGAATAGCTTATTTTGTCTTTTACAAGGAAAAAAAGGGTGATTTCTCACAAAAGCTAAAGATGGTTTTCTTGCTAGCATCTGAATTTATGAAAGTAAAATTTTCCATGCTCTTGCTAAATTATCAGCTCTTTTCACCACATTTTATATCAAATTTGCCAGATTGATTTAGACAGAGAATCTTTCCATTAAATAATCTAATAGAAACCTGTGGAACGTGTGTTCTTTAGCGTAGGCCTCTTGTCTTCAAAATCAGCTTATAATATAGTATTAAGAGCCAATGTACATTTAAATACTAATATATTTAATTATTTTGCTTTTACTAATTACTGAATAAACAGATTTCTAAAGGGGAGGAAGGTTCCCAGATATTGCCTCAAACCTATCTCAACTTTTGCAAGAAGCTGCATGACTTGGCTGGTATTTATATAAGAAATATTTCTATGTGATTTATTCATTTATTCTGAACAAGAGCTTGTTTATTGATCGATTTGATGGCCACTTTTCCTCTGACACTATGGCTTCACAAAATCCCTCAAGAATCAAATTGTCAGCTAAAAGTGTTAAGTAAATTATACTATAAACTAGTCTACTTTTATGTTCTCACTTCACCAATATATATATTAGATGAGCCTGTGTTTCTGCCTATGTATATAGCTATTATATTAATGATAGAGAAATTAAAATCTGCATGAACCTGTATTTTTATTGAAGGGAAATGATGAGTGAGATTTTAAACTAAGGAGACTGAATTATCTTCTTGAATAGCCGGGGAGTGACACAAACCCACATTAACCTTCTTCAGGAGGCTCCTGATAAGTCGAGTTAATCCAACTTTAGATAACCAGCTGACTTAAGTGGTGACAATCTGATTTTATAAAAATTACCACTTGCATTTTCCAAGAGACACTGATTAAAAAAACAGAACTTTTCCTCAGCACAAAATATTTTTTTTTTTTTTGGAATTAAAGGTTTTATTTATTTATTTATTTATTTATTTATTTATTTATTTTTTAATTCATTTTTATTGTTAGACTTATTGGGGTGACATCTGTTAGCAAGGATTACATAGGTTTCAGGCTTACAGTTCTACAGTGCATTGTCAACTTGTTGTATAATAATTTCACCACCTATTGTGACTTCTCTGATGGAAAGAGAAGACAGCACAAAATATTTTAACATCAGCAAATTATGTACTGTGAAGTAGACACAGAACTCTATGTTTATCCTGGTCAGGAAGTTTTGCTGATATTTCCCACTTAGAGGCACCTAACACATGTGAGTGTTAGTCTCACACTATGTTATTTGATGTAATGTAACCTCACTATGTATTCAAAATTTATTCAACTTAACAAGTCCACCCCTCCCCGCCCATATCTGATGATAGACTAAACATTCAGAAAAATCTTTGCTGGTATAAAATATGTAAAGTACTGAAAAATATGTATATATATTGCTTTCATATCATGGCTGATAACTAAAGGAAGACTCCCACATAGTAAAACTTGTTCTGAAGCCAGAGTTTGCCTCAAGGATATTTGCCAATTTTGATGGTCTTATCTAGATTCTAGAAGACTAGAGAACAGTGTTCCTCCAAGGCTATCATTTGCTATAGGACTCACCTTTTCCCCAGAGGTTAAGGGCTAACAATGCTCCTTAGTCATTAAACAACCAAAAATGACCCCACATGATTCCGGATACTTTCAAACACGGAAATAGAACCTTAATTGAGAATTACTGACATAGAGCCTGGGTCTTAATGTGTCATTAACTTATTAATTGCTATATCCAGGGGCAACTAGCAGTTGGAGAGATTTCTTCACAATTCCAGGACCCTCAAGTAGCAATGACTTTAGTGATTAGACTAGGAAAGAAAGAAGGGAGAAAAGCAGGGAAGGAAGAAGGGAAGGAGGTAGGAAGGAAGGCAGGCAGGAAAAATGGAAGGAAAGAACTAGTCCCATAGAAGATTTTACTACCCCTACTTCACCAGTGGGAGTAGTAGAAAAAAAATCAACAACCCCCTCTGAGAATTTCTAATGCAGATCCATAGACATACATGGCCTGAAAAGATGAGAATGGTCCCAGGTTGATAGGACACCCAGGAATCTGGCAGAAGTAAACATAGTATTCTCTGAATGAAGGCAATTTAGACAAATGCCTCAAAGATATCTGATAGATCTCTTTCCAAGGAATTTGGCTTCACAGTACAAGACATGCAGAAAACAAGCCACGTAAGCAACCAAGTGCCCATCAGACCCCGCAATGACCCCAGATACAATTCTCAGCTTCAGAACACAAAACAAATATTTGATATGTTTAAAGAAATAGAATCAGAAATGGAGAGCCTAAACAAAAAATAAGAAAACTTATAAAAATTGACAAAATATATTTTAAAAAGCAAAACAACTTTTATTAAAAAACTGAAGAAATTAAAAACCCAATCAACAAGGAAATAGCAGAATATCGTAAAAGACATTGACCAGAACATAATCCAGGGAGACCAACCCATTTTTGTTTATTCATTCTATTTTTCTTAAACTTTAGTCTTTGTATCTAAAATAAGTTGTTTTTTTTATATGTAATTCTTTCCAAGCTATCTTTCTTTTCACATCTACCTTTTCACCAATGACCTCATTTATAAGTATTTATAATTCTGATCTATGTTGTTCTTTCATAGTTTCTATCATTTTCTTAATTCCTTTCACCTAGCTTTGAAACATTAGGTTTCTTTTTTATCTGTTTTTTAGGTACATTTCTTTCTGGGAAACTGTCATTATCTACAAAAGAAATTATTCTCTTTATCTGCTTTCTTATAATAATTTTAGTACACTTTAATAACTTTAATAACATTCCATCATTTATTAATTTAACAAATACTATTTGTTGAAGGTTTGGTTTGTATAAGGGAGAAGACATTCCTTGTAAAAATACAGACAGAGTTAATGGAGGATATAGAAAAATAAGTAATTATGATAAAAAATTAACAATACAGTGAAACATAAAGCCTCTGTGGAAACACCATCAAAAAATTTCAGCTCATTTAGGGCATTGGAAAAGACTTCCTAAGGGAAGCAGAATGAGATTCTGGGGCTAGTTGTGGAGAAACACATGTCCAAGTGGTAGGATGTGGGCAAGTTGCATATGAAAGAAAGAATGTTGAAAAAAAAAATTAGACCAGAGCATAGAGTAATAAAAATAAATTAAAAATTAGAGATAAAGCTAACAGTCAACAGGAGACAGAACTCAGAGAGCTAGAATGGGCAATGAGAAACCATAAGAACTCTAAACAGGGCAGTGGCATATCTGCTTTATATTTCTAAAGCAAGTTCTCTAGTCATTATGTTGAGATCAGACAAAGCTAGGAAAAGATACAGAGAATTAGGAAGTGTTCATAAGGGATAATGGCTACACTTAGAGAGAAGGGAATAGATTTAAGAAATATTAAGAAATTAAACTTGCTGTAATTGAATGGATGTAGTTATCAAGAATGACTGCTATCTTTCAGGTGTTTAATAATAGCTCATGTGGAGCTATTTATTAAAATAAGGAATATTGAAATGGAGCTGGTTTGGGAGGATAAATCATGAATTTAGTTTTGAATAAGTTGAGATTGAGGGGCAGAAAAATATCTAAATCTACAGTTGAATTTATATTTCAGGAGCTCAGAAGGTATATTTGGGCTATGAATAGAGGTTTGTGATTATTATCATTGAAATGTTCATTGAATCATGTAAGTGAACAAGATTGGTCAGGTAAAGTCCATGGAGTAAAATGAGAAGAGAGCTGTATACTGAATTCTGAGGAACACTAACATTTAAAGGTTGGCTAAGAAGGAAGATACTCCAAAGTAGCCTGAATAGTACTGATTTCAATGTAGGCACTTATCTAAGAGACTATGATGACACAAAATTACACTGTTTCCAGTACTGCCAAGAACTCAATGGAAAAAGCACTTAAGCAACTGTTGAGTTGACCAATATGAATATAATTGACAAACTAGACAAAAAGTAATTCTGATGAAGTCTGGTAGAGAGGAGGTAGGTTATGGCTCAGTGTTCTTATTTCTGACCTATTTTATTGTCTGTGGAGAACTTAAATTCTTTATTGTCTTTCTCTCCAACTAGGCTTTGAACTGCTTGAGCAAATAAAACACGTTTTCCTCTTCGTTAGATCCCTGGTGCCACTTGTTGAATAAGTGAATTAATAAATGTCTCATCTTTCACCTCTATAAAGGAAGATATCTCCATTTTCCTACTTTATTTCACAGGATGTTTTATGGATCATAACTTAACATGAAACAGTTGTAAACTGTAAATTCTATCGAAGTGATAGTGATTGCTATTATGTCTAGATCCCAACAACTCAAAACTAAAATAGAAAAGGTGTCACAAGACAGTTTATGATTTATTGCCAAATGAATATTTACCAACAATAGCTGCTCTGGGGGATTCAAATAAATACAGCATTTCAGGCTGAAATCAATACAGGGCCACTTTGAAGAACTGCTAGGAAGACATCCAGGGTTGTGGGGGAGGAGACATAAACAAATTTAGTATCTGGGTGTCAGGAATGGTGAATAAACCAGTAAGATTAGTGCAAGAGAATCTTTAAACTGTTCATTCTAAATTCTTTGCTTAGACAAGAAAAATGCATTATTAACTTTTAATGATTGTTTTAAAAGAGTATTTATAATATCTGCTGTTCTGTAGAATGTTTTATGATTCTCATAACAGACAGAATGTGAGCCTGAAAGCTAATTTGCTCTTCCTTTATATAAATGGACTTCCACTTTGAGGAGTAAAACAAATGTCGGCCTAAAAATGTCTCCTGATTCCTTGCTCCAAACTTGACCTTCTAATTTGGAAGTCTAATTCAGACTTCAACATATTTTATATGGAAATTAACAATGTCGCTTTACAATGTAAGGTAGAGCCAAGAAATTTACTGATTTTGATAAGCTACAAGGTTATTTCTTACAAGAATAAAATTACTATAATAGCTATAGGCTTTGAAGTAAAGGAAAAGAATGTGAAGAATATGTGTGTGTGTGTGCATATGTGGAAATAGCTGTGTTCTAAGAAAATTGTATGGAAAAAGCTACACAGTCCCCCGTTCTCACAAGAAAGAATACTAACAGATTTGAAGGAACCCTCAGCATTCCGAGCCTTGCCCTGAGCAATACAGATGCCAGATGGAAAATAATGTTTAAAAGACCCCTGCTAAGGGGAACAAAATAGACTAGATCACTATTACCGAAAGCCATATTATGTTTCTCATCTATTAGATGGTCTCTTTTCTCTGGTTTTATTCTCTTCCTATCTTTCCTTCACAATATTGCCAGAGGGCTCCATGTTTAACATATATCTGATTATGTCACCCCTTGTCACTTCGCATAAAATGATGGCCCATCATCCCTTCAGAATATAAACAAAACTCCTTCGACTCCTAAGTAAGCCTCTCCACAATGTGTCTCCCACCAATGTAACCTCTCATTACCACCCAATGTGCACCCTATGCTCAACCATAAAAAATGGCTCGGGTTGGTGAGCAGCCCGGGCTTCCCCCTTGCCTAAGCACCTTCCACGATGACTTTGCTCCTGCTCACAATTTCTTACTTTTGTTTTGAGATTCAGCTCCGGCAAGGCCTTCCTCGCACTTTCTGTGAAATTCTACCACTCTCACCAACCACACTAGTGTGTGTGCACGTGCAAAAGTGTGCATGTATGTCTGTGTGTGTGCTTTTGCATTGCATGCACACACACATGAACAACATTTTATTCCCAGTCCCCCCAAGGCAGTGGCTAGCTGTGGCATTTCTTTCATGGATATATCATTATTTAATTCTGCTTCCTGACAGGTTGTGAGGTATTTGAGGTTTTGTTTGTTTCACACATAGTAGGTTCCTCAAAAAATATTTCCTGAATATTTTAGTGAATAACAGACTGACTAAGGAACTAAAAATAGGACTGATGTTAATAGATTTTGGCAAAAAAATAAAAAAAATAAAAAAAACCTGGCACAGTGATAGTGCTTTTAGGAGAAGGAAAAGGTGTTCAAAGTTTCCTGAGCCCTATGTGTTCAAATGTAAAGGTTTTGTCCTCCGTCCCCAAAATGAAGGCAATGTGTAGTCTAGTTCTCACAAAGGGTCTAATATTATAGCACGCTCTTTCTATTATGTTCATTTTAAAAAGTAAATGTCAAGTGTCAAAGACACATTACAAGAACCTCACAATCATGGCTAGTTATGGATGCCTGAGAACAGTTACCCGATAGAATCAGTAAAAACTAAATGATTATCTTCATGTTGGAGCTCTTTGTGACAAACTCCCAGAGTTCTCACTAAAACTCAGTTCAGTGAGTGGTTATAAGGTGTAGGCCATGAATAAATGGTACCAAAAACTAGAAAAGCCTACTTTCTAAATACATGGACATATAATTTCCAGTGATACCATCCTGTATAGATCCTAAAAGTGCTGTGTGTTAAACACATTTGTGATAACCAGCTCCAGAAAGCTTACTGGCTGACTGTAGAAATAGCTCAAATCATAATAAAAGCACTGATGTAGAGGATGCAGTGAGTTTTAAAATTTCTTATGGAAATACGGATGTGAAAAAATATTTCTAAGCAAATATACTTTATGTACATAATTTAAAATATGTATTATTTATAGCTAAATTAGTTAATTAGATACTGTATCTAGACATGTGGCTATTTTTTCTAACTTGCAAAAAGTATACATTCTATCTGGTTTGTTTTAAGAAAAATCTTCATTGTGAAACCATTGTTTGGGAAAAAGAGACATCACCTTATGTTTGCCTTGTATTTAGTTATATAACGTAGAGTAGTGACATCCTACTTGCTTGAGAAAAAAATGGCTCCTTTTTTTCCTAATTATCAAGACTAGACAAGCTAACAGCATTTGAGATCTTAATCCAGAAAGTTGCTACACCTTAGAAATAGATATTTTTCAGTTGCATGTATATGTATATAAATTTTATTATTTCTTAAAAACTGAAGAACTCGATGCTTCTTTCTAATTTAGAATTTTCTTTTGACTTTGACATTGGTTTATTGGTGTATGATTGGGAAAGACATATTGGGCATTGACTGAGTTTCCAGTACTTCTTAAATCCCTCACAACAATTATTTTTGTAGAGGAAAGCTTGCATTATTATAGAGAGGTTAAATAACTGAACCAGTGGATCTAGTGTCATCGTCTGTGCTTGTACCTCCCGGAAAGAGCAATGCTGGATATCTCTGGAAAAGCAGCTGTTCTATCATGAGTCTAAACTCTCCAGCCTTAAAGTCACGTGCATGCCACTCTTGTTTCTGATGGGTTGCAACACAGAACATTTTCCTGCATTTCCCTATTATTTTTCCAAATAATTTACAGATCACTTAAATGAATGTCTTAGTGAAACATTATGTTTCCTGTTCTGCTTTATTAAGTCTGAATGACTTTCTCTGTGTTAGTGCTTTCCCTTTCTCTCTTTCTCTCTAATTGTACTGTCTCCTTTGGAAAATTTGCTACTTCTGAGAATACACATAATGGACCAATTTTTTTACCCTATGTATCTCCAGATGAAATGTCTACAGACTAATAGAGCAATCAAATCTGCCTTTCTAAGCCAAATAGCAGCAGAGAAAAGGGACCCGGGGGCCCGTGGCACCTGTCTTTCTTTTTACTTATTAATGCATCTTTGGGCAAAACAGATAACGTTGTTTAAAACCAGCCTCAACTCCTACTGCTTATTGTCCTATACCTCAAGTCACTGTCACTCACCTCCATTTTGTGACATAACTCACCTCCATTTTGTGTATTATTTTATGGAGAAAATAATACAACCCAGTTGTTTAGACACCTCTTGATTAAGAAGGCGATAAAGCATCAGTATTGACTCCCTTCACATCAAAAGCTTCTGAACCAGCTTTCTGGTGAGATGACAATGTGGTGAAACATTAGCAGGCAAACAGTAGCTGAATATTTAAACCTGGGGGACCTCATGAGAGTGAATCTACTCTTCTTTTCTCCACATTCTTCTCATTTCTTTGTCTGTGGTACATCCATTCTGTGTTTGAAACAAAGACACTGTCTCAGAGAAACCCAAATCACACCTTTTGAAACCCACTGCAGTTACCTCTGGATGGCTTAGGGTCAGCATCCAGCCTGCCAGCAGTTCCTTTTGCGGTCTTTGTCCACAAATAAATCTCCCCCTCAATTTAACAAAGACAAAGCTCTAAATGAACCCTGTTCCAAGTGAGCATAGTATAATTTACTTTTCAATTTCACACCCAAAGATTCTGTAATGGAGGAAGAGAGGCGGTTAAGTTTTCAGTCATACCAAATGGGTTTTTAATATTTAAAATCCATCTGTTTACTTACAAAGAGTAAATGCCTGGAAATGAGGCTTCTGAAATGCAAATGTAGAGCTACAAGACTTATTTCTGCTTGGGAAAATTCAACACTTTTCCGACAAAAGGGAGTAATAATAGCTCCTGTAGAATCCAATAACATTATAAATGATGTTTGATCCAATAGTGCGTGATACGTGTGTGGGATAATCTGTGGTCTCTGTTTGTTATGACAGCATTATAAAATGCTTCAGGAATTGGAGGGAAGAGAGGAGCTTCAAATTAGCACAGTATTTTGAAAATAGTTATCACAGTTCTAGAACGGCTTGGCTTATAGAAACAGTTTACAGACTTGAACTAAACATGATTTCAAAAAAAGGTAGTTTCTTTTGTCACTCATGGAGTACCAGGTACAGGTATACCTCTGCTATAGGAGTTTTATACCAGAATTCAGCCTTATTCTTTGTTTATTTGTTTAACTTTGAGAAATTAAAGTTCACTTTTATTTATATATGAACTGAAGAAGTTATTCTCAGTTCATGATTTCATAAAGGATGACTTACACTAGTAGAACTTCCTGTAAACTATTAATACACAGAAGTTAAACATTGTTAGGTTTGTAAACAAAATGCTATGATGGTATGGCTTCATGAGAAGTTACTGGCATTGAAACTTACCCAGATAGATTTTCTCAGAAACCCTCAAGTATTATTATTTCATAGGTTTTGATTAAAAATCTTGTTCTGCCTGCCTGATAGACCAAAACCAACAAACTCTAACTCCCTTTGTTTAAATACTTCCCTTTGAGTTCTTGAAAAATGAATATACTATTTTGAGTAATGCTTTTTACTATTGTTTAAAAATCCACAAACATATATTGGTTAGACTGGAAGAAGTTTATTGCTCATGCATAGAAAGTCCCAAACAAGTTTTCCTGGTTGTCAGAAAACTCATTTTTCAGTGGCAAATACCTTGCTTACTAGAACCAATGTTTCTTCTATCTTGCAACTCCATTGCCTTCATCGTGTACCATTTCTTAACTCTTTGGTCTAGAAATGATACAAGGCATCTCACTCTTACTTTGTTGTTAAATAGTGGTCACATGACACTGTGTAGGTGTAGGTGCTGGAGGACTGGGAAACGTACTCTGTGACTGGGCAGCCAAGTACTAGAAAACCCTGTGCTGCACAGGAGGATCAAAAATACTTGGAGGCCAATTAACCTTACGTGATGCACAGGCAAGGGAGAGTACCGTGTCTCCAAGTGTGGCTCCATCTGCGCTATAAACGCTGAAGGGCCTGCCAAACCTCATATTCCAAGCCCCGCACGTGATATACTAAATCTGAAAGTTAGAGGGAAGGACCAAGGATTATTTCATTGTAACAAGATCCTTTTCATTATGGTTAGGAGCACTGAAATTTAAGAACTATTTTATAAGAAATGGTTAAAATATTTTCATTTCCATCTCACGGATTGAAAAGTAGCTGGTGCTAACTTCAGGACTCTGTATTCAATAGCTATTAATGTATAAATAATAAGTCCCTGTTTTAAGCAAGTGTCCAGGATTCAAAAATAAAGAGGGCTTGTCTCCAGGGGTCAAGAGAATTGTATTCTAGATGGAGGATATAAGACACATACAGAGAATTATACCATGGGGCCACCAAGGTACAAACGCTATGGTTGTAGAAAAATGTTTTACAAAGTATTTTAGGGTGGAGGAGGATGTTTCCAGGACAAAGTAGTATTTGAAGTTCTTCATGGAGAAGGTTTATTTGATAGGTGAAGGTGGAGGGAAGGACAGTTCAGACAAAAAGAGAAGATTTGGAAAGGCTCAGAGGTGGATTAGGCATTAGGGAATTTTAAGCAATACAGTTTGCTTGAGCATATCTATTGCTCAGCAAATAAAAGGGATGAGGAATTATGCTAAGTGGATAGTAGGGTATACATCCTGGAAGGTACAGTGGGAACAGATCATCAAGGACATCAATAGTAATGTCAGGAGGTTAGATTTCAATCTGAAGACACCGGGAAACAACGGAAATTTTTTGAGCCGGTGAGAGGCGGGATCAGAAATGGGCAGATTGGGTCCTTCCTTCTTTTATCCCCAGCTTTGCTGCTGACTCATCCTCTTGTCCTTGTGACTTTGCATTTACATTCCAGAATGAAATCTTTGTCTGCCTTTTAGGGAGATCACCATGAAATGCTATTGCAGCCATTTTTTTCGGTTCAGGGAAATATTCAGGCTCATGATATCATCTTAGACTCCCTATTGGCATTGTAGTTCTCAATTTTTGTTCTTTCTTTTTTTTTCTTTTCTTGTGTGTGTGTGTGTGTGTGTGGAGTATCTCTTACATTCACTCTCTTTAACAAGTTTGGTTTCTGTAGTGTTGGTTCTTCTCCAAGGTTCAGCCTCATGGAAGTCTTCTTCCTGGGGATCCTAAACAATGGCCCACCATCCAATGAAAACCAGAGTCTCTGCAGGCAGACCCTTGTCACCCATCAAAGTCCCAGTCCTTCTCAATTTGACCCCCAATCCCAGTTTCCCGTTTGTTGGGAAGGCCTTTGGGTGCATAAGCTCTTTTATGTGTCTGTTTAATCCTCTATCAAATGAGAATACTAGCACCTGTCCATAGCATACTAGTAGAAATGTTCATTTCTTTCTGTCAATGCCCTCATGTTACCACCACCTCCCTCCCTCCTACAAACCATCCAGGGGTACTTAATACTTGTTTAAATGATAAAAAGACATTTAATATGTATTTTATGTTCTTTATGTTATTTTCTTTATGTTCAATTTTTCTATGAACCTAAAACTATTCTTAAAAAGTGGATAGATAATGATATCGATAGAAGATAGACAGATAGATACATAGATAGATAATGTATTTCCTTATCTCCTGAGATTTCTTCACACCAATGTTGACCTATTCTGAAGCTGATAAAACATTCAAAGGAGCTTTGTTTGCTATTGAGTTTGACATTTTGATATTTCTTTATGATTAATACAAAATAAACATGTATGGCTAATTTCCTATTCATTTCCTTCCATAAAATAAATGAATGACAAATTGTTTCAGAAACATTTTTTATTTTTATGGCCAGCTTTTTTATCTGGGGAATTGAAATACGAGCATCTTGAGTCTAATTCTATTCTAATTAAAATAATACTCATTAAGTACTTGCCCCTGGGTTATATAATAGATGATATTAAATTGGAAAAAAGACAACCCCCACTTATAGGGTCTAAAAAGCAGAGTAGTAGAAAATGTTTTTTTTCTTTTTCTCTTTCATCTTTGTAATAACCTGCTGGGTATCTCCATTATCTCCATTTAGATCATTTAAAAACATCTCAAACACAATATGCAATAAAATTTTATCCTTTTGTTTCTTCCTGGTCTTATTCGTCATCTTCATTTATTATTTTCTGAATATATCAACTCCATCATCACCAACACAGCCTGTTCTCTATTACTAAATAGTTTATTTTCTCCTATTAGGAAACATACAGTTATTATCTCTTAGGCCAATAGTTTCTTTAATTGGGTATTTTCTCTGTACCTACCAGCAGACTAAATATATAGAATATAGCATATTCAATGGAAATAGTAGAATTATCAATGATGCTGCCTAAATTTCATCTATGACACATACATGCAGGAAAAAATTCTTTCTTCACTGTCCACTCTGTCGATGGTCAAAACTCACAGTGGGCATTACAAGCATACCTGAATGATGTCATGGGACTCTGGTTGGACATTAATTTCTGTTTTCAGTCAAAAGGCAGGCACACTGATTACTCACTAAGCATTCCTTGCTTGATTCCACCACCCTCAGGATAGAAATCATTAGAGAAAGAAAGGTGAAGAAACACCATTCTGGGTAAGGCAAGTAACCCTTCTACTATGGCACCAAAGGGTATTTGGTAAACACATGATTTTCCTCCTCAAAAAAATGTTAATGCTGAAAATCAGACTTTTTAATCTTACATCAATAACTGTTTCTATATCAATCTCCATTTATTTTCACTCTTCTGTGATATATTTATACATTGTCTTTATCATGTTTATAGTAATACTTCGGTAGGGCCTGCAAAACTCAACATTGTAATTCTTCCCTTTAGGTCAAAATTACAGTTTTTTCAAGTGTAATGTTAAATTATAGTTATATTTTAATGTTGTTAAAAAAATTTACTCTTGGGGTACCCTGGTGGTGTAGTAGCTAGATTTCAGCACTCTTAATGCTACAGCCTGGGTTCGATTCCCAGCCAGGGAACTATCCCCACCCAAAAAAATTTACTACATATATGTTTTTTCACAATTTTATAGATTTCAATTGTCTGTCTTTTCCACTCTTCTACTCTATTTAGTATATCTTCTTACATATTAATTTTTGTTTGACAAAGTATCTCAAAACATGATTATTTTTAAAACCAATCTCCTATGGTTTAATGTTACCCAAGTTTAAAAAATTAGATATAAATCTATTTCAGTTATAGTATAAATCAAAGCATGCCTATGAGTATATATAGTTTATGTCACTGGGGAAATAATCATTTTGAATAATTTGTGTGAAAAAAATTTTCCAAGAGTGATTTTAAAATATAGAGTAGTTTAGAAATGCCTGTTTTCATACATTTCAAATGAAAATTTTGTGAGATTTGACTCATTATAAACTGTATCTACTATTTTTTCTACCTGCAGTCTTTGGGTACCCTAGCCTTACAACATTGATTTGTTCTCCATCACAAGAATAGGACTCACTGAACCAATCTAGTGTTAAGCAACAATAAAAAAAGAAGTTTCCCACATGCTTCCCATCTATACATTCTTCCACTCTAAACCAATAGAAAGAAAACATAGTTAATAACAAAAAATATTACATAGTTTTATATTTACAGTATATATTTAGGTTAACTAATAGAATAAAAAAGGAAGGTGGAAAAGTAAAATTTATAAATGTCTTTAGTGATGAGTAATTTCAACTGTAAATTGTTTTTTCTACATTCCATCAAAATGCCAACACTATAGACACACACACACACATGCATTTGTATGCATGTGTGTGTGTGTGTGTGTGTGTGTGTGTGTGTGTGTGTATGTAGATTTGGGGGAAAAGCAAGTGAGCCTATATAAAACATATTATTACTTAAACTTACATAGAATTTTTTCACTTGAATAATTTCATATGAGGAGAAACATATATAATTTATCAGTAAATCAGGAATTTTAACACTGAAATGGCTCTTTTATAAAACAAATACAGCACTTTAGGAGAAATTTATAGTTTGTAAAATTACTCTCTTTTAACCTTATGTAAAAACTCCAAACATTAATTGGTTAAGTAAATGCTGTTATTTAACAATGTAAATGAAAATGGTAACTACCCAAATATTGCCAGACATCATCATTGTCCTGTGGCATTGCCATACATTAGCATGCATTGTTATGGGCCGGAATCACAAAAACTAATGAACATACCCCTCAGGGACATCAGTTGGGTGTGCTGCTGCCTCAGTTCTCTGCACACTTCTATCCGGTTGTCTTTATTGTAATGGGATTACTTTTCATTCAATATCACAAACTACATAATATTAAATTACTATACTGAAGCCTGTGATAGAATACTCTCACTAATTAAAATCCTTGCTATCCCTATACTGGGGTTAATATAGATAGTTATTCATCGTATTTCTCACTAACTGCTTGAGAAATACATTAGGAAATGCTTCGGGCTCAGCATTTTTTGTGCCACTAAATAATAGTCATTTGTGCTTTGCCAGATATAAAAAAGAGCTTACATTATTTTGCTTTGGGGAAAACTATGTAGCAATTACAGTAAATGCTAGAGTTTGAGTTTTCTAAGAAGTGAAATTCTAGTCAGGTAGGATTGGACAGTCTAAATAAACCAGTGACTCCATTTCATTTCCTTAGAGACTGCACAATGAGAAAACGTCCACATTCGGTCAAGTTTAATTTGTTGTCAATATAGTATTAGCACAGGGCTTTGAAAACTTCCAGCATAAATTCAGAAGACAGCAGCAATGTCAATAAGATTGTTTCAGTGCAGGGACATTAATTAAGTCACAGAAAAATCCTCTAATTACTCTTTATTTTTCTGTATCCCTTCTTCCACAGAACTTAAAAAAGCCCCAGGCCAACAGAGTCCTAGTTTGAATGCTGCTTTTTTTTCTTTCTTTTTTTTTTTTTCAGTGGGATATTTGGGTCAGATTTCAGTTGTAAATGTTGAAGAAAATTTTGCTGCTTCAGGTATTCTTTCTTCATATCATTGTCTTTCTTTGTCAAATAATGGAATTGGTCATGACATCACCACCTTTGGTATTTAAGAACGTAAGGCAAATTCCCTGGACTAATTGCATGAAAAAAAAAAAAAAACAATCTCTGGCTACATGATGTATAATTTAAACAAGAAAAAAGCTGCTTCTTTTTTTTTTAATATATAAACAGACCATATGACCTGACTAACGGGCAGTACACGAAAACACAGAAAAGTCCTAAAATGTATTGTTCAAACATATTGACTGTGGTCAATTTTTTCTTAGAAAATCAACTAACAGAATCTCTTTTCTTTAGCCATTTGAAACAAGTGACTTCTCTCTGTTCTCATAATTATTTTTTGCTTCCCAAATGCCAAATGACTCATATGTATAATAGCAATGAGCAAAGCCCTAAAATGGATTGTCCAAACGTACTGACTGGGCTCCATTTTTTCTTAGAAAATTAGCTAAGAGAACTTATCCTTTCTCTTTCGCCGTTTGACACAAGTGACCTCTCTTTATCTCTCATAATTATTTCTTGCTTCCCAAATGCCAAATGGCTCCATATATAACAGCCAAGACAACTGCCATTAGGAATAGGCCATTAGAATCAGTATTAGCGCCAGGCTCTTGATTATGTTCATAAATAACCAGAAGGCCAGTTTCCAAAGCCCAGTGCCAGTTTGGCACTTCCAATTTTAAGAGCAACAGAAATGAATGATTAAGAAGAAAACACTCTCCTTTTTGTACCTCTCAGTATTTATTTGCTCTACAAATATTTCTAACTATATCTACAGTTTCATGATGGGTTTAAATAGTAGATGATGTATGATATCATTGAAACCTATATAATTTTACTAACCAATGTCACCTCAACAGATTTAGTGATTAGAACATAAAAATAAATAATATAATTTGATACCTACCATCCATTTAAAAAATAAACACACAAACAAATTCTAACCAGTCAGAAACTTTACAATATTTTTTGTCCTTGAACTTCTGCTTTGAATCTAATATCTTTGAGAAAATGTATTTTGCTTATAGGCTTTATTTTTTATCCTATTATCTGCAACAAAAATAGTTACTGAGTAATTGATATCATTCACTCTATCAGTATTTCAAACTGGTCCTGTTTTTCTGATGTACCGTAAGTTTTTCTAGTCCAGGACAATGTACCACAGTAAGAATAGGGAGGGGGCAAAGCATCCCTATTTTTTTGTTTTAAGTAGAAGAAGGGCACTTGCAAAAGGGAAGTAACCTGCCAACCGCAGTACATTCCTAAGCAGATTGATTTTGGAAACTGTGTTCCTATGTAGTATTTGAAAATCTGGAAATGTTTTTCTTACACCTACCTGTGTGCCTGCTTACGCTTGTGTGCTAAGGCTATTGATAGAGCGCATGGGCCCAAACCAATAGTAATCACTGTTACAAGCAATCAGTGTTGGCCATTGTTAATAAGAGCTCTGGAAAATAATAAACAAACAAACAAACAATAACAAAAATGCATTTAAAAATACAGGAGGAATTCTTCACTTTATGGACAACAAAAACCATCTCTTAATTAATTTATAATATTAAAAGAAAACAAAAACGATGGTACTGATAGTACAGCAACGGTGCACTAGTTGTATTGAACCTTGGCTTCCTTGTCATTTTACTGCAAACGCATAATTTTTAACATTTATCAGATTTCTATACATCAATGCTTGATTCTACAGTGAAAAGGTTCATCTCAGTGGGATTGCTCATCATTCACCTCTTTCTAATTAGCGCACTTCATGATGGAGGTTGCCTGTTCGAACACACCAGGCACGTGAATGAAGGAAGCAGGCTTCTACCATTTTGCATCAGCTGGTTTTTCTCTGTTCTTCACATAGACAGCACCTCATGCTATCGGAAAATTTTATAAATATTAATATATGCCATCTTGGAAGGAGTAAGCAGACGTTGTAGGATAAGTGCTTCATTAGTACTATAAATAAAAGCAGAACTCTGGCCCTGCTGAGTGGCGAATTAGTAACATCGTGCTCTGTCAAGAAAGATTACCATAATATGATTTTTATCATTCTTCATGCTGCTTTGAGTTAAAAAGTGTGCAAACTAGAGAAGAGAAGATTAATAGGAGATAAGATAAATTTCTTTCAAAATTCTAAGCGCTATTGGAAGAAGAGCAGACTGGCATTAAGTGGCTTAAACATATATATTAATATATACATAAATAAGCATATATATGATCTATACCTATATGTATAACAGAAGGAATTAGAAAAAGGATGTGGAAGTATCAAAGAGGAATATTTAGGCTTACTCCTTAAAAATTAAATACTAATTAGAGCTACCCAAGAAGGAAATAGACTTGGACAGGCTAATGGAAAAACTGCATAATCTCAGAAGAATTCAAGCAGATCATGATGGATATTTGCCAAAGATGCATAAAGAAAAATTAGGTTCTGAGTAAAATACTGATCTCTAGAGTCTTTGAAACTGGAAGTTTCTTTATTGCATGGTTTTCAATTTAGAGGAAACGAAATTAAATATGATTAAATGTCAGTTGCATAAACTCTACCTCTGAAAAGTAGAACAGCTTTCCAGACAAATAGCTCTTAGCCATTTTCTGGTGAAGATTTTCCTCCTTTTCCCTACACTCTAGGTTAATGACTTAAACTCTTCTCATCTTTAGGATTTGTGAGTCCTTAAAAGCTTCAGTACCTATCTGAGTGAATAGCTGTAGTTGTTGTGCTCTTCTAAAGTTAAAATAACATTTTCACTGTAGACCTCACACATTAATCTTCGAGCACGGTTTCAAAGAAGCAAGCAGGCTTGGCTCTTTGTGGCGTGCCCCCAGTGTGACCACAGACCAGGAGCACTCTCCTCTCTTTATTTCCAAATAATTCTCCTCAGGAAACTCAATGACCATGAGCAAGTACAAAGTTACACTTTGTAACTGTGAAAGCACAACCACTGGCATTAAAAAAAAAAAAATTCAGACAATAGAAAGTACCATGGGTGAAATTGAGCAAATTGTATAAAAGCTTTTTATAGACAAAATGGATTATATCAAAACTATTGAGCATCACCTTAGTATAGCAGTTCTCAACCTGTGGGTCGTGACCCCTTTGGGGGTCAAATGACCCTTTCACAGGGGTCGCCTAGGACCACCGGAAAACATATCAGATATTTGCATTTCGATTCATAACAGTAGCAAAATTACAGTTATGAAGTAGCAACGGAAATATGGGGGTCACCACAGCATGAGGCACTGTATTAAAGGGTCGCAGCATTAGGAAGGTTGAGAACCATTCCCTTAGTATCTGTGGGTTGAGCTTTAGCAGCTTTTCTGGTTCCATCCATGCAAACTTGAACATGTTCGCAAAATGTGCTACTAAAATATAGGGAAAATGTGGCCGCTTTATGCCTTTAAGAAGGCTTTCCATTGTGTCTCCTTCCCACTCTTCATCACAAATATTCTCACTCAGTACTTGACAATATCTTTATTGAATATCTACTCACAGCGATAGTCATTTTGCATGGATAACAAAGAAGACAGTGGCATCACCTTCAAAAGAATCAGGCTAATGGGGGAGCTAGGCACAGGAAGGTAAGTGGATAAATGACAAAGGATAATAACCAAATGCTACAAAATATCTGAATGATTTGGGGCAGGGGAGTAATTTGAACTGCATAGTAAGAACTTCTAGGAGGTCTCCAGATAGAAAAGAGAATCAGGGCATTCCAGGCAGAGAAAATAACATGTACAAAAAGATGCAGGTATTGAGGAAGGGTGGGTTCAGGAAAAGGCATGAGGTTCGCTATGGCTGGATTATAAACTGTAAAGGGGAAAGAGAATTCAGGTAATGAGGTTTCAGATAAGAAATGATAGTTTCAGAGATTTTAGAAAACTAATTGATAAGAGTACAGAGAGTAAACAGAGTGAGCAGAATAGAAAAGAGTGACTATTTACAGTAGTCAAGAATGGTGATAGATGACAGGGATCTGAACTAATTGGCAATATTGCCTATTGAAGAGGAGAATCCAGCATCAGAAGGTATTTGTGATAGAAATGATCAATCTTAGTGGTTGGAAGAGGACTTTAGCTTGGGCAGCAGTATAGTTATGATGCTATTTGTTCCTTTGGAAAAGGTCAGTAGAGGAGCAGCTTTTAAGTAGAATACAAATTTGTGTACAATGATTTTCAGAAAGCAGTGGTCACTCTGTCGAAGGTATCAAGTAGTCATCAGAATGTAAGAATCTGTAGCTATAGATATAAATCATAGCTAGAGATGTGCACTTGAGAAACATCAGCCTCTATATGATATTTGAAGCCTTATTTCTGATCACCTAGAGAAAAATAAGAGGGGAAAAGCAAAGAACTGTTTGGAATATTTACAACCTTTTCATGTACCTGTTCTTTAAGCCCTTTCTTACCTTCTGAGGATCTCTTACAATCTCTTTCTCCCTGCAAAGTTTTCAGGTGTTTACATGGTGGAGATAGAGCTTCTCATCATTCACAAACAAGTAGGCAGATATAGTTCATAGCAGTGTGTATGTTTTTACTACTGGCCGATGAGGCATATATAATTAGATGCAAAATATATGTGTTTAGGTGTCAGACCAATAGGAATTCAAAACTTGACTTCATCTTTTACCAACAGAAACATTTAGGTAAAATTGCAAAATCTCCCTAAGTCTCAGCAAACGAGAGGATAAAGCATGCCTTATCTAGAATGTATATAAAATGCCTGCTCAGTAAATAATAGGTTCTCTCCAATGATGGTTATGTTATGGAAGGATAACAGGAAAGATGAAGAAAGAAGTTGGGAGTGGGGTAGTCAAAATTCTTTTAACTCGTTAGGCTTCAGTTCACTGGAAAATTTAAAAAACACAGTATCAAATGTATAGTGTTGTTGGGGAAACAGATTGTGTGTGTGTGTGTGTGTGTGAATTTGTATCAGGATGCAGAGGGTCTGAGTCATATTAACTTAAGAAAAATTGCATACATGGAGCATAGAAGTAACAAGTACCAGGATGGTGTTGTAGCACAATAAAGCCCGGGCATTGAGCATCAGAATAACATCGAGGGCACAAGAAAGAGTTTGCATCAGTTAAATCAGGAGAGCAAAATCTTCCCCAGAAGTCCTCCTGCAAACCTACTCTTGAGTCCCATTGGGCAGAACGCAGTCTCCTGTCTTCTCTACCTGCAAAGGAATCTGGGAAAAGGATTACCTCACTCTTTCAACCACATGAAAAAGGACTCGCAATGGCTATTGAGTAGCCAACATGAGTATTTCACAATCACGCAGGAGACTACTAGTGTAAAAATTTGCCCTAAAATTTAATTATCCTATTGTAGTTTTTCTCTTAGTCAAGGATATACTTATAATAAAGTGATAGTTGTTATGAAGGCCTAATCAAATGCAAAAGAGGATTTTTGGTCTATTTCAGTGGCTTTCAAACATTTTTAAGCTTCAAAATAGTTTATTTAGTTAAAATATGACAAAGAAGCCCAATATGTAAAGTGAAAAAGAGCAGAGCTTCCCTAGAAGACGTGCTTGGGGCCCTGGAGCCCTTACCTGCATAGATGACCTTGCCTTTCACTGTCTAGCATTGTCCCTCTCCACCCAGCCACTGAAGATGCTATAGTCCCACTGCCAGTGCTGTCTAGAACACTGCGCTTGAGCTAGTTAGCAAATGTCAGCGATCTGCCACATGTACCAGGCAATGTGCTAGACTCTGAAGTCAACTTAAAAGGCACATGAGGTCCTGTGTATATAAGGCTTATTTCCCGGGATAAGAGACAGACATGCAAGTAAAGACAAGTAAAAGGAAGAATGAATAAAATTATTTCAAAATCGGATAATTTCTATAAATTATTTCTATAAGACTGGTGGTTCATCAGAGCAGTTCAGATATTCACCAATTAATTCTAATCACTTACAGATTATTCTTTTTCTTGTGTCTTAGCTAGTAATTGACATATAAAAAACTCAATATGAAAAAGGGACATGAATTTTTAATAATTGAAGTCTTGCTGAAAAAATACATTCTTCACAATGATAGAAATTTGTTATATAGTTTGATAGGTATCAGCAGTTTCAAATATTGGAAAGAAAAATTTGATGATACTGTATTCACAAAAGATTTGCATCGTACGACTTTCTAGAAAACACAGAGCCAATTTTATTGAACCTGCGGACAGGTACATAAAATCCTTTTTGTTAAAACAGCAGACCTCTGCTAACCAGATAGGCTGTTAGTCTTAGAAGATGAGGGAAGCACTGCCAGCATTGTAAAGCTAATAAGGTAGGTGATGTGGATCAATTCGTACTGTCCTTGACTTTCTGCTTCTATTAGAATTCTGAGAGATCATTAGCCACCTCTGGGATATGTTTGATTAATGGGTTTGGTTAAACAAAAAAAGGTGAGGTCAACCGTGAGCAGAAATTTAAAGAAAAAAAGAGTTTATTCCAGAGGGAATGTGTGCTTTGAAAATTGCAAATGAGAAGACGTTCATTCCTTAGGCGTGTTTTAGCAGTGCCACAATGGGTTCTCACTGAGATGACCCCGGAAGAGCCTGTTAGCCTCCCTGTTTAGGTGACTTTCAGCCACCAGGCACATGACCTCTGAGGCTGAAATTGTTAGTCTAGGCAAAGCAAAGCCCTCCAAACAGCCCTCCAAAAAGCTAGATCAACTAAAAACAAAATGAACAAACAAAAAAGTTGGCTAACATCTCACAGTGACAAAAATTCTGTTACAAGGGTAGGTGAAGCATGTTCCTGTTCTTTTTACACACTATATTGTTTTATTCTTTCATTAAAAATTAACCTCTTTTGATGTTTCCCAGAACCTATTTTCACCTCTCTCCTGTAGTAGCTTTCCTCTTAATGCTTTCACGAAAGCAAAGGCTGAGGCAGCACGCCGAGGACAAGATTTTGCTGTGCTCGCCAAAATGAGACCTAGAGTTTTATAAACCACAGGCCTCCTTCCTCCCCTAATTTTATCACTCTGCACAAATTAAGCTAATTTTATAAACTGAAGATGTTTCCTGTCTATTAAATCCTCCTCAAAATGAAAGCAATGAGCTTCACTCTATTTATTACACTGTACTTTGCAGTTAGTTTTATGATGTATGGCAACGATACGTATAATATAAATCTAGTCTGTAACTCTTACATGTCTGGTGATGGTTATGAATCCCTTGAGTAGGACTGAAAATACAATATATAACAGCTAAGTCTGACTTATCATCTTTATTGCAAAACTGCTTAACCCCTTGCATTCAAATTCATTTTTACAGGCCTTTTAACTAGATTCGAGGATTTAAAAAATCAGTTTCCCCAAAATAAGACAATTATTCATAGTTTAGTAAAATCAGACAATTTCCTGATCCTTTAATACAGGCATACAAATACCACTGGATAACACTTGAGCCTTTTGCTTTCATTTCTTTTAAAAAAATAAATAAATAAACTATGTAATTATGGCAGCGACGTTTATGCAACAGAATCAGCTTAAAAAATATGAAGTGCCTGAATATTCGGCCTAATATTTATCACATTTTAAATGCAAAAAGAGCTCTTTGCTACCATCCTCTGTCCATAACTGGTAACATCTACTTTGGGCCTCTTAGAAAGATCTTGGAATTTGGACGTGAGCCTCGTAAGACAGAGCACAAAAGATCTCATTTAATTACAGGCAATTGAGAAAATCTTCCTTATTTAACCTGGCATTCCATCCTCTTTGTTGTAACCAACTGGAAATTATTTATTTATTTTTAATAATGTCTATTTGTTTTTCTTTTTCCTTGTCCTGACCGACTTACTCATCACGTTGCTGACGTTCTGCATAGAGCTGAGCCATTTCTGTTACATACGTGTTTATGTTTGTCCAGTTGGTACACATTTGTTTCATGATACTTTGTTATGAAAAAAATCAAATTTCTTTATTTTTCCAGTTCAGTTAGATTTAGCTGAACTCTCAAGTAGCAACATTAGCGGGAAACCTAGTCTCCATCCTTTTGCAAACTGTCCTTTCTACTACTGCTCTTTTAATTATATTAGATCTAAAGTATAACAAAATCTGGAAAGATTGGGAAAAGAATGCTTCAGTCTTTTTTTTTTTAATTCATTTTTATCGATAGACTTTTTGGGGTGACATCCGTTAGCAAGAATTACATAGGTTTCAGGCATACAATTCTACAGTGCATTGTCAACTTGTTATATAAGTTCACCACCTAATGTGACTTCTCTTTCCATCACCTTATACCTAGCTTCCCCTCCCTCCTCTCCCACGAATGCTCCAGTCTTTAGCCCAGCATGTTTCTCATTCTTACTTGTGTTTGTCAAAACCTGAATATTCATTTGAAGGTGGACAACGCTAAACTCATGCTGTGTTCTAAGGCGAACATGGCCACAAAGGGAGCTCCTAGTGCACCTCAGACAGAAGTTCTTAGAGTCCAGTTCCATGACAACTGGGCACCACATCCCCTGATGCCCACCCTGCTGGCCTGGTTCCTCACAAGTTTCTTTTCATGGAGCAAGACACAGCTTTTTAGGAAACCCACCACCCTGCCATAAAATCCATTTTCCTCCCCAAGAGTCTAGTATTTCTATGAAGAGACCCCTTAATATTTATGTCAGGTAAAGAGAAACCCAGGCCTCCAGGTTACAAAGCTCTTCGGTTTTTTTAGTAGATGGGGAGGGTAAGTTTTTTCTTATCCTTTGTAGTGAGCCTACAGTCATAAAAACTGAGACACAGTTAGGTTCTGGATTGGGTTCTGCTACATAGGTAGGTAAGAAGATAGGTAGATAGATGATAGATAGATGTGTATGTATGTAATTACAATATATGCCAGTTTGGGTGTATGAATTTTGTCCTTGATAAAAAGATAGGAAAAAATGAAGTGTATCTTTATTTTTTTTTTTTTATTTTTTATTTTTTTTTTGCTTTTTGGTATGTGGGCAGCTCCCCGGCTGGGAATCGAACCCAGGCTGCAATGTATCTTTAAAAATAAGGTATTTTATAACAGCATCTCAAGAATGAAAGAAATCAGCTAATGAGGCAACTACAGAGTGGGACTTAAAACCAAGGTGTAATTCATCCTTGATTTCCTGCAGACACTATTTTGGGACTCAGAACATAATGGACACTCAAAAGAAAAGAAAATACATATTATACATATATATATGAAAACCTGAATTGAAATAAGACCCCTAAAGTTGGTGCAATTTTCAAGAAATCAACCAAATACTAAGGCATCTTTTAATAACAAATAAGCCATCAAGCAAATACAAAATGCCAAAAGAAGTGTCTAGTTTCATGTTTACATAACTACCCCTTCACTGCTAACAAAATGTTGGGATGTATATTCACTGAATTCATTGTTCCTACATGTACCTCTAGGGTAAATTATTCATTCTTCCATCTGGAACTATGTCTTGCATCTGACCCTCCTTCTCCAAAGATCCCCAAATAAGGCATATACACAGAGAATAAAGCCAGGCAGATGGCTAAACAAAATAATAAAGGAATAAACAAAAATTCTTAATTGTCATAGGTGATTGTATGGAATTTTAATGTATTCTGCATGTGAGCTGGGCAGTCTACTTTCGGCTTTCCCTCACCACAGCAGTAGAGTTGGAAAGGGTTGCAAATATAAGGAGATACTGATCCTTTCAGTCCTGGTAGCAAAAGGATTGGGCTTGGAGCAGTTGGTACCCCCAGGCTGGTCATGTAGAGCTGACAACAGTCTCCTTCCTTGATGCTGGTTGCCTTGAAAATTTCATCATGTTCTGCTATGATACAATAGGTAAAGGATTGGTAATGCCATATATCTGAGGATGAAGAAAGGGGAATCTAAAGAAAATGTGCCAAGGAATCAAGGCACAGTTTGCCTCCACAATAAGTATCTATATCCTTTTTACTAATGTTCCACTGCCTGGTGACAGGGCCTGGTGAATGATCTGGAACCACTCATTGATGTTGTTTTTTTTCTTTGATAATAAATTTAGTGAAGAAGAAACTCCTCTGAGTTCCTACTATAGGACAGTGAAAATCACGGTGAATGGGCCCTCTGAAACACCTGGATATCATTTAACACAGTTAGATATAAGATTCTTAGAACTATTGTTATTTGTATCTCTATATTCTAATTATTTTTCCCCATATTCTCCACCTAAGAAGAGCCGAATTTTGATTCATGTTACTATTAAAATCACCAACTGGTTCTCTTTGAATGGCCCAATGAGTCAGTCTCTCTCTCTCTCCCCCTCTCTCTCTCTCTCTCCATGGTGTAAATAAGGAGCCAGGAAAAGTGAGGTTGGGAGAAAAGACATTATTTAAAGATACAACAACTTATAAGAGGATTAGAGATAGAAGTAAATTGGCACCTAATCATGACAACATGATTTTTATAGCCCATTCAGGAGGAAAAGATTCTTGCATGCCCTGTGTCCTCTGTCTGGCCTTGAGGCCGGGTTGATGGGCAACTCATCTATCCACTTACAAACTGAGCATGGAAATATGCGTGAATACACATACAATACTGTCTTGAAAGGATTCCCTATTTATCTTGCTCATTTCTTTGCACAGATAAATGTCTTTTCATTTCTGTCAATCTAATCATTCTAAAAATAACAAAGGTGAGGGCTTTTTCCCCCCAATAATATGACTCTTGTGGTTAATATTGATTTTCTTTCTCTCCATCACATTTTTCAGACCAATAAACCACTTTTATTTTTTTGTAATATGCCTTCACAGCTCTGGTAAGAATCACTGATTTAGAACTCTGTATTTTTCCAAAATATGTTTCAGATCTAAGTCTAACACAACAGTCTAATATATCAAACAATTTAAACTAGTTATTGAAGCATGACCTTCTTGAGGTTGCTTCGGGTATTTTCTGTCAGCTTTGTTTTCTAAGTATGTGGTTATGTGCTTTCTGAAGTTTTGAGATTTGACCTGTCAGATAACCTAACAATATTCCAGAATGCCTCCCCCCACCCCCCCACCCCCACCCCCACACACACTCACTCACACTTTGGATAAGACTAGATGTGTGAGTTTCACCTTTCTTGTTTTGTTTATCAGTACTATGAAATGTACATGTCAAAGGAGATATTTTCTTCACGTGTCTATGTCATTAAAAGAGCAAAGAAACCTTTCTCCTGTATGTAGGCAATTATTATTACTTTCCAAGAGACATACCTGCACTGTAGTTGCAACATTTCACGTGTCTCATCAAAGTTACCTTTTTCTTTCATAATGACATGCCATTACCTTGGGTCTACTTTTTTCCCAACAGCACTATGATATCCTTCATTTTTTTAGTCTACATTTATTGAAGAAGTTATCAGAACTGTTCATAGTTCATGAAAACTTTGCTAAAATTAAGTAACACAATATAATAATGTAGTGCAACACATGGAGATAATTATAGAAAAGGAAGGGAAGGGGGAATTCTAATACAAATAGAGTTTTGTTTGTTTTTTTTACTTTTATTTTTACCATGTGGAGTGATTCTTTAACATGAATCTTGCTTGTTTCTATTTAATATGTGTAGAAGAAATGTATTTAAACACTTAAGGATACCTATAGTATGTTTTATAAAGGTGAAGATATATGTATCCCCATCTTCATTGCAGCATTACTTGCAATAACGAAGAAATCGGGACAACCGAAGTGCCCATCAATCGACGAATGGATAATGAAAATATGGTATATGGCACATGGTGTGCATATACAACAGAAATTCAGCCATAGAGAAAAAAGGAAATGGCCATTTGCAACAATAAGTATAGACTTGAGGGCACTATGCTACGTGAAATAAATCAAATAGAGAAAGACAGCCTATGGTGTCACTTATACATAGAATCAAAAGTAAATAGATGAATAAATCAAATAAAATAAAAAACGAGCTTGTAGGTACAGGCAATTAGCAGCAGCAGGGAGTGGGCAAAGTGGATGAAGTGGGCCAGAAGGTACAACCTTCCAGTTACAAAACAAGTAAGTCACGGGGACGTACTGTACAGCATGGTGACTGTCGTTATTAATACCGTATTGAGTATTTGGAAGTTGCTAAGAGAGTACATCTTCAAAGTTCTTAAAAACTGAAATAACAATAACAACCAAAAAGCATTGTTTTACATAAATCGCCCTATACAGCACTCTCTGGATTTTTAAAAAACGTTTCTGTTACGCCACATTTTTGTTTTGCTCTTGATAGCTTGCATTTAAATTTTAGAGTTATACTGCTTTATTTAGTAAGTAATAAACCTGGAAGTATTGTTCATGCTAACACAGGGCACAGATCCACCCCTATGCATATACATATCTCTGGGCACTGAAGACAGAGAATTAGGTTGTTGACTTTATTCATCAAATGAATATATTTTAATATTACTTTAAAGATTATTACAAAAGCCTCAAAAATTTCCTCTCCACCTAATTTTCTCTTGATAGTTACCTAATGGGACCAAATTAAAGGTTGAAATGCTGAAATGAGGGTTTCTGCCTTTTGGGGCCCCTTGAACTAAAAGTTCTACATACATTCTGAGGTGTTTGCACATTGAAGTCAGCTGCAAATATCAGTGTCTAGTCCAAGACATCAGCCACAGTCCTTATTCGCTTTGTCTGAAGACTAGGTCCTCCACTTCGGGTCCCTGAATCAAACTCTGACCCCTCTCAGGATTCTCTCCATTCAGCTTCATGTCTGCTGTTTATGGAGACAGAGCTTCAGGTGGAAAGCACTCTTCCCCTGATCTAGCCTTGTTATGATACCCTCTCTCAGGAGAGGTTTTCTCATGAACTAAGGGGTTGGACTTGCCATTTGTGGAATAAAGCTCTTGAAGACGAAATGTGGTTATGAAGGCATAGATTGAGAAAACTTAGGAGGGGGAAAATGCAGAATTTCATTGTGGTTTATTTCTGAATAACAAATGAATTCTTTAAATTATTTTAAGTGTTTTCACTATTTAGGGAGCATTCTGAGAAAAAGCAACCTCAAACCAACTATCTGTCCATTTTCTTGGTCTAATTTTTCATTATTAAGAATTTTGTTGTAGATCAGAGACTGGGCCTTCTAAAGCCAAGATGGCAAAATTGCCTCTGTTTCATTTCTCTGTCCTCAACTTAGAATAGGCAGAAAATCAATGTGCAGTCCCCTTTATCCAGCCTGCATCCAGTTTCAGCTTGGAGTTTCTGTTTGTTGTCATTTTCCCTTGAGTCCTTCCCTTCTGCCCATTCATTCGACCTCCCAGATCTAAATAACTCAGCGGCTGAAGATCATCACCAAGACATTTCTGTTTCCCCACAAGTATACAAAGGAGAATGAATCCTGGGACTTATATTACATAAACAACAACAAAAAGGTTTGGGAGGGAGGAAAAGTAACCCTAGCTTACTAAAAGACTTAGTTTACAACATAATAATAATGATATAAACACTCACTAAGGGCTGTAACTAAAAATATACTGCACCTTACGGTAGAATGAGAAATGTGTGAAGTTGGGGATGGCAGACAAGGTTAAAAGCTAAATCCCTGTCCTTCATAGTCAGAAATCAATACACAAAACTGAAAAATCAAGATGTAATAAGGTAGGCAGGTTGTAGTGACCTGTGGAGGTAAGTACCCAAAGGTCAACTAGAAGAATTCAAAAGAATCACTTCCGGGGCTAGGAATGAGAGGCTCTGAATGATGTTTTTTGTAGCCAATCTTTTAAAACTATTTGCTTTTTAAGCTGCATGTATATATGATTTTAATAAAACTAAAACTTAGAAGAAAAATAGGAAGAAAGAAGGAAAGAAAGGGAGAAGGGGAAGGAAGGAGAGAAGGAGGAAAAAAAGGCTAAAGAGATAAGAGAAAATAGAAACCATCTAGAAGTTACAATGGCCATATTTTCATCAAATTATATTAAGTCTAAAGTTAAAGGTATCAAACAGGATGCAGAATGATATAGTGTAATTACTGCAAAGAACACATTTAAGATCATATTTTGTAATCTATTTAATTAATATGATTTCATTAAGATCTTTTATCCCTTTTTCTGTGGGAAAAGCCAAATAATTTTTCAACTCTCTTGAAATAAAGTTAATTCTTACCTGGCATTCCACCCTGGCCAGAATGAGAGATAATATGTCTTCTAGGCTTGTCCATTCAGATAAATCTTTATTATTTTTCTGTCACTGAGTATGAACTAGATGTGAGTCTGGAAGGCATTTTATTCATTATTTCAGATTAGGCCTAGATCCAGTTTAGGCCAGTCTTTCATTTTGTCAATCCTTCAGGTAATTCTCACTTTATTATTATTTCAAAAATCTTATTCATGAGATATTTGACTCATCAGTTATATTTCTGCATGTATTTTTCTTTCATCTATCAATTGCAAAATTATGTCCATTTAAAATCAATCATGAAATCTAGTGAGTTCAAGATAATGCCAAAATTTCCAAGTTTAGGGTGGGGGCACTATACCTTATAACTACAGGAATTAGCCCATCTAATCTAAAAAGAATTTGCATGTATCACTGTTAAACGCCATCCCTCTACTTATAAGAACATAAACTCTTCTAGCTTAAGCATAAACAAACCAACGAACATTCAGGGTTTTATTCTTGGACTCAAAATGTGAGATCAACAATCACATGCAGAGAAGCTTTATACAAATGCTATAAGGAAAGACACCTTCTTTTTCCTCTAGAATTTTATAATTTCTTATTTCTGGCTCTTAGGGTGTAACTGCTTTATTTCTTTGTCTGAATAGACCAGCTTTTTCTCCTCTCCAGCCACCCAACAAAAGATGTTCTCCTATAGTATTTTAGCAACCTGTGTATACAGAGTCTGTTTAGGATAATCCCTTCTAGGAATCCCAATGTCAAATTCCTAAGAGAGAGCATCTAACCCAGTTTGGGTCCAAAATCCACAGAGTACAAACTTAGATCCTTTTCTTTTATACTACTCTGATCATTTAACCACTTTCTTATGATCTATTTATTTGGTTTATTGCTATAATTATGCCAACACCAGGAATCTTTTATGTATTTTTCCATTTAACTTTTCATGTTGAACAAAAACAATTAAAATTTTATACTACAGAAGAAACATCCGCATAACTATTCCTTTTGCCACAAACTAGTTTTCTAATTATATTCTGATTTATTCTGATACGTTGTGGGATTATTTCCCAATCATACACTTCCTGACTCATTTCCCCATTTTTTATACTGTGTCTTAGAAATGTCTTTCAAACTAATGTACGCTTTCATTCATTCAAAAATATTTAAGTAAGCGTATGTGTGAGGCCCCATTCTGAGAGCCAGAGAAAGAGCAGAGACAAGATCTTGTGTTTCATGGAACTCATATTCCAGTGGTGAGGCAGAGAAACTAGCTGTTTCTCTTTCTTCCCATTGGCCAAAACAAATTAACAACAAAACAGAGAAAAATAGAATTAAATAGTGTCATGTTTCACCAAGTGATCGAATGTCACTTTTGAATAGTCAGAATTGAGTGGACCAACCATGTTGAGATCAAAGGAAGAGCATTTCATGCAGAAAACAAAGTTAGACAAAAGCCGAACCAATTTCCTGTGTGAGAAGAGAGCTCGCCTGTTGCTGGAACCTGAAAAAGCTCTGTTTGGCTGGGATGTGGCAGAGAGGTATAGACATGAGTTTGGAGAAGGTGGCGGTGCAAGTTGACTTCTATAAGCCAAGGTGGGAATCCAGATTTTATTCTAATGAAAGGGAAGCCACTGGAGTATTTTAAGCAATAGAGTGGTAAGGTTGAACTTACATTTTTAAAATATTGATTTACTCTGTAAATATGTTTAAAATGGAGTTAGCAATAAAACAAATAACATTTGGTTGTCATTGTGAGTGTGTGTGTGTGTGTGTGTGTGTGTGTGTGTTTTCTAATATAAATACAAATTGGATGAAAGAGATCTGGATTTCATATAGGCAATTATCAAATCTTACCTGATTTTATGCTGACTTGTTATCCATGTCAGCAATTTCTAAGGTGAAACTCTGAAGTCCTCATTTTCCACATGAATTTTAATGTGACTGTTGACTGTTCATTTATTTCTTCAAAAAAGATTGTGCGGTACCTGATATGGTCCAGAAACCATATTAACTGTACTATAAACACACCATGCTGAGCAAGGCCCTGAGTCTGTCATCAGACAGCTGACCTTTTAAATTTGGAAACACTGTAACCTCCACAGGGAGATTATTTGGAATCATCAAACTTGGGTGTTTCTTCTGTTTCAAGTATATGCAAACCCTATATTCTGTTAGAGAAGTCGTAGCGAAGACTTCATTCCTTACCAGGAACCTTTCTTGAAATGAACCGTGATTCCTTGTAGGACAATTGGTGGTGTCCATAGCTGCTGGCAAGGCAAAGGCTGCGGATTCCCGACAATGAGGGCTGTCGGGAAAAAAATCCAGCAGTAAACGCCTCCATTTTTCGTATCACGTGGCTGGAGACGTTCTGCACAGCCCTCCTACGGGTATTGTCAGAACCTCTCGTAAACACCTTTATACAATGTTTCACCATTAATATTTTCCTTTCTTGTAGATAATGCTTTCAAAGGGAGGCTTTTGGAAATTTTCGGATCTTTATTTTTTAAGAAACAAAGATTACATAGCTAAGTACACTTCCTAAGCAGGGGATGTAAACCTCCCCTGAGAATTTCTAGCAAATATTAAAGATTTGTTAAATCCTTCTGTTTAGAAAGAATTAGTTTGTTTAATGCAGTTTTCTGGTATTACTGATGAAGAGCATCCAAAGATATTTTTTCTCCTAATTTCCTATATGACACAAAGTTTCTTATACACACCATGGGAACCACGGCCTTTTTGATCTACCCAATCTCTCCCCAACACACACCAGCACCCACCCACTCACCCCCAAAATCACTGCTTCAGGTACAGCAACACTATTAATAGAGATGTGTGTGAGAGAGTGTGTATTTTTTCTTCTGTTTTAACTTGTAGTGAGCCTCAAGAAGCAAATTATTCGGTACAGGTGAAAAAAATAATGCATTTACTTTTCTACAAGAGTCAAATTTGAAGGATTTCTGAAGATTCCTAAAAGAATAAAGTTACTATTTATGAGCAAGCATTGTTTGCCACCAAAAAATGAACAGATCTCATTAGTTTTGTGACTCTAAAAACACAGACTTTCTAGTATATGCATCTGAATTGAATTTAGGAATGAGGTTATGGAATTATTTATTACTAATACTCTTTTAAAAATAAGAGTATTAATAAGAAAGGATTAAAGTAAAATGTATTTTGAGACTTTACGATTTCTGTGACAACCCATTTTTATTAGCTTTTTATCTCGTTAAAGTTTCTAATTACATATTTGTGATTAAAAAGTGCAAAATTTAAAATTCAACAGTTAATCAGTATTAAACTTGGGCATTTTACCATTAAAGTCTCTGCTGCTTATAGACAAGTAGGACTGTGATCTATTATTGTACCAGTTAAGACATTGTTTTTATTCCCCATAGGTGTGGATATAAGTGAAACAAGAGCAATGGGGATTTTGATAATGATATAAAATACTTTTTATTAGATAAAACCTTGCACACCTGGGAAAGCAAATTGTAACTCAGCCTGTATTTATTATGATGCTCTGTGTCTTCTGTTTTGTGGATTCAGGATGAGAAAATCATTAACAATATACTTGTCATGTTAGAGGATTATTTAAAATTACTCCCCTCAGGGACTATTAGCAAATAGTATATTGAAAAACCTCCTTCCCTGACTGTCACATCTCACGTAACACGTGGTTTTCTGCAGTTGAGTTGAGAATTTAGTGTTCAAGTCATTGGGACAGCATCCTAAGTCATAACTGCCTTCATCACTGAAATTTCCCCCCAAATAGGAAGTTGTTTTTCTTTTTCTAATCTTTAAACATTCTCAATTTGTCTCAATCCAGCTTACTTACTGTAGGTTTTCAGTACATCTAAAAAGGAGAGAGGTTGACAGTTAAATAGCTGAAAAGACTCAACAAAACAAAAAGTCAAAGTCTGGGACCTGAGGCAAAGAACCAAAGTAATAATACTGGAGTTTTCCAGTGAAAACACCTATCAAAACAAAAATGTAGGGAGCTTTACATGATGTGAAAATTTTATTCATGACCAAGCAGACTTCAAACCTGAAACTAGTATGAAGTTCAGAGGCATGACATTACAGGCTAGCTTACAAAGTGGGACTGAGGAGGTTATCTAAGCTTTACCATAATTGGTTATTCAAGTAGGGCATTTCCAGATGGTGAGGATTGGTTAAAAGTGATTAACTTGTATCAGTTTACGAGGATAACTTAAGTTTTGTTTATAGCTATCAGAGGCATTTATAAGAAATAACCCAAATTTCGCTTATGTTCATTATATGAGCTCAATTTAGTTTTGTTTAGATGCTTTAAAATGGTTTTGTTGCTTGAGGGAGTTTGAGGCCAGGTCTTCATTTTATTTTAACATATCTAAAAAATCTAAAATTCAAAACCAAGGTCGTATCGTGTAAGAACATAAATATACCTTTTATCTTTCCATAACAGATAATCTCTAGAGCACTTTTTCCACTAGAAATCATAATTATATCCATCTGTTGCTCTGGGGCGATATCATCAACCTGATAATGCACCTGCGTCTCTGCCACCACATTGCCTCAGAAAGTGGGGGGAAAGGCCTGCTTCGCAACAGTTCTGCCTCTGAGCCTATGAAACAACCATTATCTCCATGGCAATCTGTATTTAAGACAGCCATCCAATCTTCATCTTTTTTTAAGTATATTTTTATGCATTCATGTAGCTCTGTTTTGAAAAGTATTTACTTAAATCGCTTTTTCTTTATTTTCCTAACTCAGTAAAACAGGTTTCATCTAATTATATAGAAACAAGGCATTTTCATGGAAATGTGGGTGGAACTATGAGTATATAACATAGAAAAATACAGGGTCCGGTAGAAGTAATTCCCTTTTTAAGTAGTTAAAATATTGTTATGTTACAGAATTGCGTGCTTATGATTTTGTAATAAAAGCTTTGATATAGATTACCAGCTCATAAAAAGGTCATTACTTCTGCTGGACCCTGTATAATTGATATCTGAATAGAGTAAGTATGTGAAAAACATTGACCAACAGAAAACAACATTATTTAGAAAACTAACAGGTGCCAATTGCAATAATGTATGTAGACGCAGTGTACATAAAATTTGTATGCAAAATATAGTATCTCTATAGAGTCATCATGTATAATACGTGAAACATCGACCAATGGAAAACAAAATTCTTTAGACATCTAACAAGTACTGATTTCAATAAAACAGAGGTTTTAATTTTTGTTTTTTAACCAGGCACTATCTCTTGAAGTACTTTTTTTTTTACTTTATTTATTAAATTTATTAGGTTTCATTGGTTAATAAAGTGTTTCAAATGTACAATTCTATAATACATCATTTATATGTTGCATTATCTTTTCACCATCCAAAGTTAAATCTTCTTTTATCACCATATATTTGACCCCCTTTACCCTCTTCTACTTCCCCCTACCCCCTTACCTTCTGGTAACCACTAAATTGTTTTCTGTGTCTATGAGTTTTTATTTGTTTGTCTTGTTCATTTGTTTCAATTTTATATTCCACATATGAGTAAAGTCATATGGTTCTTGACTTTTTCTGTCTTATTTCACTCAGAGTGATGATCTCAAGATCCATCCATGTTGTCTCAAACAACAGTATTTCACTTCTTCTTACGGCCAAGTAATATTCCATTGTATACATGTACCACAGCTTCTTTAGCTGGTCATCTATTAAAGGGCTTGTTTTGACTTTCTGAAAGCACAGTAATTTTCTGATGTTTTGAAGATACGTGGAAAGACAAAATTTCCCATGTATTAACATCAGACTATGTTTTTCTAAGGATTGACGTCATTGTTTAACTCTTCTCTGAATGATATAGTCTTAATATTCTGCTAAAAACAAAACATATCCATCTAATTATTCAGTCTCAAAGTAAAATTCTTTTTCTAAGGCTTATTTGTTGTTAAGGATGTTTTTGTGAAGCAAAACAAGTGTAATTTGCTTTCACAATTCTCTACTTGATCTCCAGTGGAATCTGTTTTTGTTATTGTACCATACAAATAAAGTGTATGTCTGAATATGGGAAGTATAGGTAATTTGAGAAGGAAACATATCTTTTTAAAAAATACTGAAAAGTGCATCACAATGGAAGCCAGACTTACCTGGATTCATAATTGACTTCCATCATAAATCTAAATCAAAGTTTTCAAGTATTCAGAAAAACAGGACATTAACATGTTAGAATTATGTAGCCATTAACATTCAAGTTTTGAAAGTATTTAGTGACATGAAAATGCTTTGTCAGTGTACTAAAAAAATTGGTATGTAGCATACATGTTCTGGGTTTCCAGTGTTATCATTGGAGGGCACACCCATAAGCACATCAGTGAGCAAACTAAGAAAAGCCAAACAGAAGTGAACGAAAGAATACCAAATTATAGGAATGGGTCTATCTGGCTGAATTTTTTTTCTGTATATTTCTATAATTTCCAAAGTTTCTACAATGGTTTTTTATTTTTTCATATCCTTTAAAAATTAATAAACATTTTTGAGAGCAATAGTTAAATAACCATTCATTATTTTACTACCTGGATGCAAGCATTGATAGCCTTTTGGTGTATACCCTCTCCATAGTGTTACTTAGTTATAATCTTCCTAACATTTGTGCTTTTTTCAATGTAGTTTTTTTTATTATTACAAACTCTGAATAATTACTTATTTTCTTTTTAGTATTGTATTGAGTGAATATCCAATACTTTAGCTAAGCATTTTCTATTTTTTGATAAATATATAAATGAATGAATGAAGAATGAATGCATGAATTGTTCTGTGCAGTTTTCTTTGTTCAGTTTGGTCCTATATTTTAAGATCAAGACTTGCAAAGTATGTTTCATAGGTAATGAGGTTTTTGTATAGTATAGCCATAACTACCTCAAGGAAGAATAATATTTAAATGGTATTTTAAAAGAGATAGAACATTTTCTTTTCTCAGTGACATAATGGTTATACAGTGTGTAATTTCCAGGAAAAGCTAGTTTGCAAAATGTTGGGGGTGGGGGGAAAAGTTGTGGAAAATGTATTTTCCTGACTTTTCCTTAAATAGTTCAGTGAATAGCCTTCAACATGGCTGACTAGCTGCGTTCAGCAGCTGAAATTTCTCGAAGGAAAATTGCCTCAATAACAAACATGATAACAGCATTCTTACAGTGGCATTATCACGAGCAGGAGACCTCAGTGACAGCTGTAGACACATAAAACATTCAGCAGTAATGTCCTACCCTTGCTACAACCTTTGTGAGCTATTGCTTGTTACTTTACTAATTTTTTTCCCATAAACATGTGTTCTGTGGGTGGTGAAGGCGAATTGTGTATACAATTGTAAACATACGAAGAGTATTAATGAAGCACCCTGCAGTCAAATAGTTGATAAAAGATAATATTATTATGCTATAAACATAATAGCAGGATAGACCTGCTTTTAGTTTACACAAACAAAGGATATTTCAGTAACCTTGTGCTGTACTGACTATCATCCATTTACCCTAAAATGTGAAGTTGTGTCTCCAGCAGTCATACCAAACTGTCACTAGAGTTCTAAAACTGGTGGCCCAGCTCAAACGTTGTCACCATCAGTGTACATAAAAGGCCTTTATCCTTTGGTATTTCATAGGAAATAGAAATGTTTAATAGCCTACTTATTTTCCAGCTCAGAGCAGCCATCCAGTAGAAACTTCTGGGGTCATTTGACCCAGACCTGCAGTCTCAACCAGTTCTGTTCTCGGTTGAGGGATGGAAGGAGTCTGAATTGTCACCCAGCAGCCTGGCGTTTGTTCATCTTGTTGGTCCTTCCACTGTACACTTTTGTGGCTACCCTGACGAAAGGGCTTGTGACATTTTCCTTATGAACAATTTTTTTTTTTAATTCTTTATACTAGTTTCAGGAGTTATTCTCTGATTTGCTTCCTCATACTTAATGACTACTTGGATGGTATCAGTTTTGTTGAAGAATTGCCCTTGAATTTGCCTCTATGACTATCATGGGTTGCAGAACATGTCCCAGGTCAACAGCCTTTCCTAAGTCTAATGGCAAAGTCTGCTTGTGAGAGACTGAAAAATGCCCCCCACCCTCCAATGACGTTCATGTTCTAATCACTGGAACCTGTGAGCATATTACCTTACTTGGCAAAAGAGACTTTACAGGTGTGATATATGTAAGGAGATTAAGACAATAGATCACTCAGGTAGGCCTAGTGTAATCCTTCAAAGAGGGACAGCGGTCCTTCAACGAGGGAGGTAAGGGGATCAGAGACAGTGAAGGCAATGTAACAGTGGAAGCCAAGATCAGAGTGATATGGAGCCATCACTTGGAGACAAGAAAGCAGGTGCTTCTAAAAGCTGGAAAAGGCAACAAAATTGATTCTACTCTACAGCCTCCAGAAGGAACACAGCCCTGTGAACCCACAGTGCATTTCTGACTTCCAGAACTGTAAGAAAATAAATTTGTGTTGCTTTAAGCCACTAAATTTGTGGTAACTTGTTATAGCAACAATAGGAAACTAACATACTTCTTAACCAAATGCTCCTGATAAAAAATGTGTTCATCTAATAGACATTTTTGGGAGTGGAATAAAAATACAACTTCTAGTTATTCTGAAAGATCTTTGTTAAAGAATATAGACTTTTTTCTTTTTCCTAATAGGCGCTTCAATATTTCAACTTTTTCCAAACCTGGTATACTTCATTACATGGTGTTACATGGTAGTAAATTAGTAGGATGAGTATAATTTTCTTCAGTTCTGTAAGGGTACTTGCACTAATAAAACATGGTATTTTCAAGCAGTCATTCATTTCTAACACCAAAAAACTGAATTGTCAGTCTGAATTGTTCTTTAAAAAACACATTCTCTCTATTAATAATTAACCGCTAATTCATTAATTAAATAAATATTCCAAAACCCTTATATTATTATTAATGTTTCCTAAATGACAACCTCTGGATTTAGTAAATTTTGGTAATAATAAAGGATTTAAAATTTTGCTTACAATAATGGAATTATGTCAAATAAGTATCACACAATTGAAGTGTTTCAAAATAACAAAATGTTATGAGAAATTTAAGACATTCTCTATCAAGCTAATGCATTTCCAAATGACCATGGAATGCTTTAGACAGAAATAGAAAAGCATTAAGCTAGACATTTCAACTATTCATTTCCTGGAATTGTTATGATTTATTAAATGAAATTGATTTGTGAAATCAGACAGACTTGGTATATTTACCTTTTATTAACGTGAATGTAACTGCATCACTACTCAAAAATATTAATCACATTGATTATCCTTAAGCAATTTCTATTTTATTAATGAAAGCACAAGTATTCATTTTCCCAAGTATTCAATAAGACTGCCTGTCAAATTAAAAACAAAACCATAAATTCCACAAAATGTGGTGAAACAATAAAATCATTTAACATAATTGAACATCTCCATGGACTGAATAAACATTAATCTCAAGGATAGATCAAGAAGCAACTTGATTTACTGTGTAGTCAGAAGGCTTAAGTTCTACATCTGGCTCTGTCACTAAAAGCACTCCTTAAATCCACCAGAAATAATCCAATTATGGCTTTATTCCTGTTTATGTCAGTGTGTAGAAAAAGCTCAATTCTTGCTCCTGTGTTTCTTCTTGACTCACACTATTCCCATGCCCAAAGCACTTCTGTCACCAGGTGCGTCTGGGAGGGGGTCAGGAGGGACAACACCAAGCATTCCTGCGATACCAGCTGGGTATCTTACAATTTAACTCGATTCTGACACTATCTACCTGGCATTAGCATCAGATGTCACAGGTTAGGGGCTCAGGCCTACAGGGCTGCCCCCCACTTCAGATGCCAGTTGCAAGTAGTAAGTCCCCATGCTACCCACAACTTCTATCCAACTTCTATTAAGACCAAGATTCCTATGACCTCCTCCCCTTTGGATGTGATTAATTGTTAGATCAGTTCACTGAACTCAGAGAAGCACGTCCATTTGTCAGTTTACTAAAGGATAAGGTGAAGAATACAAATGAACAGACAGATGAAGGGATACATAGGGCGAGGTCTGGGAATCTTCTGAGCACAGTAGCTTCTGTCCCCATGGAATTGGAGTGCATCATTCTACTAACACGTAGATTATGTTCACCAACCTGGAAGCTCTTTGAACCCCTAATGTAAGTTAGGATGTTATGGAGGCTTCCTCATGCATACATGATCAATTATTAACTTCACTTTCAGCCACTCTCTGGGGAATGGGAGATAGGACTGAAAATGCCAAGCTTCTAATCATAGCTTCTTCTTTCTGATTACTAGCTCCCATCCAGGAGCCCACCAAGAGTCACCTCATTTGAACAATAGACATTCCTATTACCCGGGTAGTTCCAGGAGATTTAAAAGGTCTGTGTCGGGGATGGGGTCAAAGACTAAATATTAGAACAAAAGATGGTCCTAGTGCTCTTATCACTTAGAAATTTACAAGGGTTTCAGGGGTCCTGTGTCAGTCAGAAGTGTACATTTCTTATTCTTTCACTATCAATCACCACCACAAGGACTTCCATATCATCCAATTTTCCACTCTTTCAGTGTCCTATAGGACCCTTTGTATACTTTACTTTGTTCCTTACATCCCCCATCCCCCAACTCCTGAAACTTTTATTGCACCTTTCAAGAGTCTGTTATTAGCAAAACACTATATTTTCAAATCCATCACTGAATCTTTACTTTCTTGCTCTAACATCACATGGTTCTCCCTTGCTTTTCTTGTGGTAGTTCCCATAGCCCTTTTAGCAATAACTTAACTGTACACAGAAGTGATTGAAAATTTCTCTCTCTCTCTCTCTCTCTCTCTGTCTCTCTCTCTCTCTCTCTCTCTCTCTCTCTCTCTCTCTCTCTCTCACACACACACACACACACACATACATAAAGTCACTAAACCCAAAACTCAATGTATCCTTGACTCAGTGTCTCTTGGTGAGATCTCAGAAATGCCTGTGGCTATTCTATCATCCAACAAAATGGCAAACAAGGCAGACAGGAAATTAGATGAACAGATCTGAGCTTATGATGGTCAAAATAGTTTACTCTAGCAAATACTCCAAAAGCATATGTTCCTATAAACATATTGCTAGGCCCCCTCCCAGGAAAGAGGTAAGCTCCTGGAAGTGAGGGGCCCTAAAATTCAAGCTTGGTAAGCTTCTCAAGCAATTCACTTCTGCTCACATTCTACTCTGACTACCAGTTCATTTCCAGCAAGCTCCCTAGGGTACCTCACCCAGGGACCCTCTTTGGTTTTTAGCTTTTTATTTTGAAATTATTTCAGACTTGTAAAAAGTTGCAAAAATAGTAAAAACAGTTCCCATAGATTCTTCACTTCACTTCCTCAAATGTTACCTAACATGTTACACAACCAGAGTACAATTAGTCACAGCAGGGAATTAAGACTGATACAATACTACTAACTAACCTATAGATCTTATTCAAATTTCACCAGAATAGCTCACTAATCTTATTTTTTTACTGGGATTTAGTTCAGGACCTCATAGTGCATTTAGATGTCATGTCTTTTCTAATTTGTGACAGTTTCTCATTATTATTTTGATTTTAATGAGCCTAATACATTTGAAGAGTACTGACTATTTATTTTGTCAAAAGTTTCTTGAAATTTGGTGCCATCCAAAGTGCCCATGGTTTGGCCCACAATAAAAGTTCCTTGAAATTTGACCCTACCAAAAATGTTCATGAGCTTATTTGGTCTATTCAAATGGTCCTTGATATTTGGTTCTGTTAAAAATGTCCACACTTAGAAAACATTCCTGGGTTCAAATAACCCACAACCTTTACTTATACTTTTGTTTACAGAATTAATACATAAAAAGTACTATCATGTTTTATTAGTCCAATAATTGTGTTGTGGTTGTACTGTCAATAATAACCCTTCTTGCCTCAATAGCCTAGCTGAGAATTTTGTGTGTGTGAACCAAAAGTCTCTATGGATGTATTGGACAGGACCAAATATCTTGCTCCTGCTTTGTGCCTTTGTGCTAGCTACTCTCTTGGTTTAGAAGGCTCTTCTCTCAGAATATCTGCGTAGCTGCTTCCCTCACTTTCTTCAAGACTTAGCTTAAGCCTCATCACTAACAATAGTACTCCTGAGCTTTGCCAACCCCACCTTATCACCTTCAACCTGGGCCTTCTCATCGTTCATGGGATTAATTACCACTTAGCACATCACATTACTTTACATGTTAATTATTATTCTTTTGTTTGTCTTCCAAATCAAATGTAAGTCCCAAAGTGCAGAGATATTTATTCATCTTCACTGATATATCCAAAGTCTCTAAGGCAGTGTCTGGGACTATGTAGGTGCTCAATAAATATTTGAATATATGAGCAAGTGAATGAATGGATAACAAGCCTCATGCATATATTTATTTTCTTGAGCCTAAGGTAATTTATTTCTTAATACAAAAGTAAATTATACAATTTCTATTGTCTACTCCAACAAGCAAAATTTCATTTTATGATTTTGTAGATCTTGCTTAGAAAAAAAATATATAAAATAACTCAACTTTACCTAGCAGATAACTTTGGTTACTTTAAAGACTTTTAAAAGATTCTTTTTTAAAAAATTAGTGCTAATGCACTATTATATATTCATTGGGAGTCTCGTGATGCAGAAATGGGGTGGAATAGTCACCTAAACTGAAGCATTTGCGGTCTCTGTCATATGAAGGTCAATGGCAAATGAAGATAAAGTACCTTGAAAATGATCACATAAATCAATAAGGAAATGACTTTGATTGCAACTATGATTTAATTAATTATAAGGGCACATCTGTTGCATTAATCAACTTAAAATCAGAACAGAATTTAAATAGAATATAGTAATTTAGAAGACCTTGCCTTTGTTAAGTAAACTTTTTTATTGAAGAATACATACAGACAGACAAGTGCACAAATTGTATATTTACAGCTTGGTGAATTTTCACAAAATGAGTATGTTCATGTTACTGTCACCCAGAACAAGAACCAGAATACTATTAACAGCATACCAGATGTGTCCCTAAAAGTCCTTGTCTAACCACTGCCTCCCCCCCATGCCCAACACAACCGCTAGTCTGACTTCTAATCCCATAGATTAGTTTTGTCTGTATCTGAGTTTTTATAAACGTAATCATACAGTGTGTACTATTTAGTATGTGGCATTTTCTGTTTAACTCTCTTTGTAATATTTATCCACATCATTGTGTATAATTACACTTCATTTATTCTCTTTGATCTGTAACAATTCACTGTATAGATGTACCACAGTTTATTTTTATACTGTTGATGGACATTTGGGTTGTTTCTAGTTTATAACTGTAACAGATAGTGTTACTGTAAATGTTCTTGTACCTGTAATTTGGTGAACATTTCTCTCGAGTGTATGTCTTTAAGCAGTTATTGCTTGTCATAAGGTATACTAATTTGTCAATAAATATTACCAAATGGTTTCCCAAAGCAGTTGTTACAATTTATACTCCTACCCTCAATTTAAGATACTTCCAATTATTCTTTGCCTTCTTCAACTCTTAATATTTTCTGTATACTTCATTTTAGTTTTTCTGGAGTATGTGTGGTGGTATCACATTTGATTTCTGTGGTTTTGAAATTGTGTTATAGCATGAATACAGTGAAGCACACATATTTATTGAGCTTGATTAATTTTTAAGTACACACACACACACACACACACACACACACACACACAGTAACCACCATCTAGATGAAGATACAACACTTATCCAGCACCCCAGAGAACTTTCTCTTGCTCCTTTCCAGGTAATACCCTCTAAGAGGTTCCAACATTTTTTATGATAATTTAGTTTTTCTTATTTTTTAACTTAAAATAAAAAAGTCATAGTGGTTTGTGTCTGTGAGAGTCATCCATGTATTGCATGCCACAGTAATTTGTTCTTTTTATTGCTTTTTTACGTTATAATATATAAATATATTACAATATACTCGTCCTTCCCCCTGTTGATGGATATTTGAGTTGAGTAAAGTTGCAATGAATATTCTTGTATATACCTTTTGTTGCAACCATGTCTAGGAATTGCTGGGTCATATGGTAGGAGTACATTGAGCTTTACAAGATATTGCCGTTTATTAAAAGACTCTTTGTCAATTATACTCCCACCAGCAATATATGAGTCTTCCAGTTATTCCACAAGCTCACCAGCACCACAATAGCTATGTATGCTTTAATATTATCACATTCTTATTTGCATTTCATGATGATTAATAATGTCATGCAACTTTTTGTACACTTACTGGATATTTGGATATTGTGGTGTGAGGTGTCTTTGTAAATCTTTTGACCATTGTTAATTGAGTTTATCTGGGTGTTTTTCTTATTGATTTGTAGGATTGCTATATAAATTCTAGGTCCATAACCAGTCCTGAGTTTGATGCACTACAAATATCTTCTTCAAGTCTGTGGCTTTTCTTTTCATTCTCTTAATAATATCTTTTGATAATTAGAAAGTATTCATGTTCATAAAAACCAATTTATTAATTTTTTATTTTATGGTTAATGCTATTTACTATTTTTTCCTAAGGAAAAAATATTAACCAAAGACCATAAAGATAGTATCTTATGTATTTATCTCAGAGCTTTATTGTTTTGCCTTTAACACTCAGATAGGACTATGAACCATAAATAATGTTTGTGTATGATTTAAAAGTAGAAATCAAGGTTCATTTTTTTCTATAAAAATATCTCATTGATCTAAGCTCATTTAATTGAGAAAGTTATCCTTGCCCCTATGCTTTGCGGTAGCATCTGTTTTCCCAATTTGGTGACTATAAATGTGTAAAGGAGTTTGGACTCTAACCTGTTTCATTGGAATCCATTAGAATGATGTTTCCTCGCTGAAATACCACACTATCTAATTTCTATAGCTTTATAGAATCTCTTTTATATTTTGTAGTGCAAGCCTTCCAACTTGTTCTTCTTCAAGAATAAGTTTTTCATTTTTCACAAAATAGACATAGACTGGATTTTGTTGGGCATTGTGTTAAATCTGTAGATAGCTTTGGGCATAATTGGCATTTTAACAGTATTGAGTTTTCCAATCTATGAATATATTTATGTCTTCTTTACTCTTTCTCAGCTGTGTTTTATAATTATTAGTGTAGAGGGCTTCACTTTTGCAGATTTATTCCTGGGTATTTAATTATATTTTAACAATATTGTGAATGGTGTTTGCTTTTATTTTCTGTTTGTTTGTTGATACTATATGGAAATACAATTGATTTTTATATACTGTTTTTATATCCGGCCTTTTTTTCTTTAATTATAAGTATTACCTATTCTTTACACATAATTTTATATAATATAGTATTTAGCTGATATAGTTGATTTTATTAAACATACATTAACACACTTGTAATAAAATAATTTTATTTTACACATTTTCTTTACACAAACTTTCAAGTATAAGAACAACTATTTTTTAAGTTAAAAAAAAATTCCTAAAATTGCTCTTCAAACAAAGCTGTGAAATACCATGTTGACAGCTTCAATCAATCATATTGTTTAACGGGATGTTATTAATATTTAGGAATTTAAATTGCCATTTTAAATTTCTAGAAAAAAATTGTTCTAGTCAATACAAATCTCAACATTAGAAAGTTACAAGAAAGAATGATTCTTCATAAGCATTTACTTAAATTAATTCAAGTTAATTTATTTCTTTGGTCATAAGGATGACAAAATCAGAATTTTGAATAATCTTTTATTAGCACAGTTGTATGTAAAGTGGAAGTTGGACTTTTCACCCACCCTACAGAGGTTTTGCAGGTAGGAGGACTTCATCTGTGCTTAATCACAACACAAGGTAACCCCAAAACTCTGGCCCCTGTGGGTCTTAATTCTTGTCAGTTATGCCCACCCCCACTCCCTTTCACCCAGATCTAAAGTTCCAGGTGGGCTGGTGAGGGGCTTCACAGGGTAAAGCAAAATCAGAAATTATATCTGGCTTTTCAATATGCTCCCTGAAAAGTAATACAGAGGAAGCAGATCAGAGATAAATCCCAGGTTTGATTACAAAGTGACTCAGGAGTCACTTCATTTATTATGTCACCTAGAATAAAAGTGCAAAGCAAAGGTTCCTTGAATTTCTAATGTTCCTCTTTACTACATTGCTGAGGAGTTGGGTAGGTTAGAGCACAGTAGAAGTGTAAGTATGTAAAACTTTCTCCACCCCACAGTGAAAGTGTGGGGTCTTCCATTCCAGGCCAAGGCTCACTCTCCTGTTTTGTTGATAGCCAATCATTTCCCATATTTTACAGATTAATTTCCAAAGAACCCCTATTTGGTCTCTCTAGAACTTAATAGTTCTCCTAGCTGTATAACTTTTAATGCATTTCCTGAAAAGTAATAATGTTGAGCATCCCTTCTCCCACCACAGTTACGGGTTACGTAACAAAAGTTTTCTAAATTGACTGACATTAAATCCCAAATCGCTTCTTCTTAACCCCCTTTTTAAAATAAGATTTCCTGAATACTGAAGAGGACAGGGCATTCTCAATGCATTCTGTAACATTAATGCCATTGGTAATAATAGTAACTGTAGAAGCAGCAGCAACAGTATTATTGAATTAATTTAATGCTTCCCATATGTCAGACACTTGTCAAGGGAAGGCAGCTGTTCGGTGTCTGAAACAAACAGTAAAGGCTGAGTTTATTCCCTGTCATTTGAGTGAAAACTATGGAAGATGTCTCTAGCAGCAAAGCAGCAGGTCCTTTTACTGGGGTTGGGAAAGTATGCGGCTCTGGGATTGGTGGATTTTTAAACATGGGTTGTGTCTAGTGACTGGTAGACCTAATTAAGCGTGTAGGTGGATTACTAGAGCTAGACTGGCTGACTCAGTGACTTTTAGGAGCTGAGTTATTAAGTTATTAGTTGCTGCTAATTGACATTTAGAAGCATAAGACTATCACTGATTGGCTGAGTTTGAGAAATTTGATTACAAGTGATTTGTCGTTTATCACTAAGGATGAATTTAACCCTGTTTCTGGTGAATACTTGTTAGTATATCCAGAGAGCAATCTTTTCCTAGGAACACAGGAACCTCTGATTCTCATAGAGCTAGAAGTTATATTTTATTTATGTATGCCATGTAATTTAGTTTTAACAAAATCCTTTAAGAATATGAATCATTAGAATTTCATGTTATACATGAGAAAACTGAAATTTAGCTTGCCCAAGATCACATGATTCATAAAACTAGGACTGGAATTCAAAGAACGATGCAAAATAATTTTAAAACTAGAATTAGATTAGAACAACCTTCGAACTAGGAGTCAAAGCAATTTTAACTCCAAAAGAATTAGGTCTTAGACAAAACTTTATTCATTCAATAAATAACAAGGTACATGCTGACTCGTCATCATGGGGGCATAGCTGTAGGCACTGAGAATACCAACATGTATACACAACATGCAACAATTCCTCTGCTTATCTAGCGAACATCCTAGCTATATTTTGCTGACATCTGCATTCTGCACCTTTTGTCCTGCCTATTCTAGGATGTGCTCTAGTATAATTGACACTGGATTAGGTCATGCTCTTCTATGTCCTCTGAGTAACACTCCATCAATAACCTTGTGTCTGTTATTGGGGCTCAGCCTTACTCTTCATCTCATGCCTGAAAATCAGATTTGCATTTGATAACCACACTTAATTCAAATGGCTGAAGGATATTAAAAATTTAGCTTCAAGTTCTAATTTAATGCTTGGTAATTTTCTAAGAGTAATTTGGCACCGATTTTTGAGGCATACCAACTAAATTTATTTTTATCCTGTATTTCAATATAAGGTGAGATTTCTCCCAAAAAAACTTAACAGGAGTTAACTTGTATTCAAATCCCCACATAGGTTTTCATTTACAAGTCAAATTCTCAATTTAATTTATTTTGAGCAAACAGGAGAAGCACATTAGCCTGAAACAACCTCAGTCACTGGCAGTTTGGGATGCTTAGATGTCACCTAAAAAAATTTGTTTTAAAAAAATAAAAGGAAGAGGGCAAAGACATTTCATATGGGTTATAGTCACTATCACTGAGTGTATAGCCTTTCAAGTTCAAGTGTTGAATGCTATTGTAAATAAAACCTTTAAAGATGACATTCAAAGTGTCACACTAACTGATTATGTTGAGGAAACAAATAGACCTCCACAGGATAAATTTTATAAAGAAAATTGTCTTAATAAAAAAAAAATGACTGAGTTAATTAACCAGTGATAATGTGTTTTACTTCTTTATTAGAGATGGCTCTTAGAGATGATAAGCTGAAATTGAATGTGTGTATGAGGAATTTCTATGAAATTGTTTTCTGGGTAATCAGAAACAAAGCAATTTTTCTAAACTTTATTTTATATAATGTAATTTACATGTGCATATATAATAAGTGAAGTAAATACTGAGTAGATTGTGAATATTTCATATTTATTGCTAAAAATTTATGTTTCCAAGTTAACAAAATGAAATATTCGACAAGGAAGGATCATTCTATTATCAAGATGAACTTATATTTGTGTGTATTTTATTTTTTTTATTGTAGTTAAAAGCATTTAGTTAAAGTGCTTTACTAGCACAGGCCTTATTTAGTACAAAGCATTTGGACATACTTTATGTTTATTTAACCTAAGACATGCCAGAGAAATCATAACATTTCTAGAGCATTTGTGTTTTTTTAAGTGTCTTCTATGTAGAGCAACTTGGCAGAAAGAAGAAGCTTACAACAGAAATCTCCAAATTCCCATGATTATATCTCAAACTTACCTGCAAACAATTCTCACACAAAAGAGGCTCAATCTTCTGGTCTCCATCCCTGAATCAGTCTGGGGTATCTAACCAGTGTTCGGCCCAGGAAGAACAGTTAGGATTGGCTTTTCCCTTCAGCCTCCCCACCTACACACACACCAGGGCCTAAGAAGGTGCTTGGCTTTCAAAATGACCAAGTGGGCTACTTTCTTCAACAGTTCCTGGGGTTTGTATGAGAATATCAGCTATTAATAAAATTAATATATGAACAAATAGCAAGAAGCCACAATGTTGCTACTAAAAATAACAAAAAAACCCAACATCTTAAAAGAAGAAAAAAGTTATCTAAGAGTCTAAAAGAATCTTAGTCCTCAAGAAATATTTTCTATCGCTTCTCGGCCTTTTGGCTAAGATCAAGTGAAGAAATATTTTCTTAATGAAGTAGAGAGTATCAGGGAATTTCTACTTATCTTTAATGAGATCAAGGAGGTCACTGCAAATATCAAACTAGAATAGGTCAGCATAAACGAAGTTCAAAGAATTAAAACCTCAATTGAACAAATAAAAAATGCAATCATAGTAAGCCTTCAAAAGCTAACTCAACTCTGCTGGGATGCTGTAGAAAATAAATCTAAATACATTCCTAGAATGTGGCAAAAATGGAAAGAGATGTCTGTTCATGTCACCTACGATAATGGACATTTAGAATAGAGTGTAAAGAACTGACTTTGAATAACAGTACTGCCAAAAAAGAAAATGAAGCAAAGGAATAAAAAATGATAATCAAAATGTAAAATAAAATAAAATGGGCTACATTAAGCAAGTAAGTTCTGATAAATATCTAAAGAATTGAATATATTATACAGAACATGTTCCTTTAAGACTCAGCATAGAAGAAAATATAGCATTATAACTCTTGATTTGAGCTATGATATGAGTTAAGTACTTTTTCATGAAAAGGGAAAAAAGAAGAGTTTCAAATTTGCTCTATGAAAATGCAATTTTTTTGCAAATCAAACAACTTCAAGTTTCACTATATTGCATGGGAACTAGAATTAAACTCCATGAGGAAAGGCATTTGTGTCTTTGTTCACTTATCAATCCCCAGTGCATGGAACAGCACTTGGCATATAGTAGACACTCAAAAAGTAATTTTTCCCAGGTAAATAATGAAAGGAGAACTCTTCTTCTGACTAATAGGTTAGCTAATTTACTACAAGCCTTTGTCAACAAGGAGAAAAAAGAAACTATTAATTGATCACAATTAACATACCATAGATTGTACATTGCCATTGATTGTGATACATTACTATCTCATATACAAAAGAAAATTCAGTTTAGAGATTCTTCTCGGACAAAGCTAGAAATCAAAGTGTAAAAGTAATGAGAAGTGAATCTACCACCCAGAAAGGTACAAAATTAAATTGGCCTGTCTAAGTCTTGTCACTTGTCAGAAGGAGGAAAAACATTTCCCTGAGTAGTTGAGCCACAAAGAGTACTCACACAGACTTAGAACTCTGAACACTCTAGCACTGTGGCCCCAAAGACCTCAGACACCCAACGTCTCAGGTGGGAGTGGCAGAAATAAGTCCAAATGCTCTCCAAAGGAACTCGGCTTCAGTCTGGACCCAGAGCAACTGTAAAACAGATGTAACTGTATTACGAGTCTCAGAATCCATGAAATGCCAAACTTAGAACATTTCCATATACTTCACAGGCCCTTGGAAAATAGGTTATGTTTAAGGAAGGCCACTGAGCTCAGAATGAAGATTGTTTTTATTTTGGTCACCAGAATTCATCTGTAACCAGTTGTATGCATTTCACTGTAGTCAGTCTCATTCCCCAAACTTCTGCAGAGGTATGGGGATCAGTTATGATTCCAAAACTCTTCCTCAAACAAGAATAGTGTGCCTTAAAGGTAAAATAGAGGAACAGAACCTGGGAAGACGGCTCTTAAAATGGAACACTTTTGCTGAATCTTGGAGGATGGGTTGTATCCGTTGGGGGCCAAAGGCATTTCTGGGGAAGATAAGAGCAGATGCAAGTGCCCTGAGGTGAGGAGAACATGCCTTTCCAAGCGGTTCAAAGAAAGTAATTGTGTGTATAGCATAAGAAGCAAGAGGGAAAGAGCTGCAGGGACCGTCTGTGGACACAGGCACGCACCAGACGAGGCAAGAAATTCTTCATGTTCGGTTAAGGTGTTGGACTGCGTGCCCACAGCGTGGATTTAAATAAGGAAAGAGACATTATTAGATTTCCAGGGCTTTGCACATGTCTTCACATCTTTTCTTTGGCTGTCTGGGTTAGTGTTGTCTTCTCTATCTGGTATAGGTGTTTAACCCAATTTTAACTCACCTTTCTTCAGAATTTCACTAGAGTTGTGGTCCATACTTATGTCAATTCCATTTGACAGGTGTCACCTCTTCTTCTTCCACATATGAAAATGTTTCCTGTTCCCTAATTATAAGTTTTTCTTCATTCAGCTTTCATTCCTTTTAACTTCCATAAATTCTTTCCCTGTTAATTATGAAAGTTTTCAAATATTTGTTCTGTACCCATTCTTCCAAATTGTATGCCTGTTCAGTCTCATCTTAGTCCCTGACAGCTTTCGTCTGTTTTTAAGATTCTTCTAAAACTACCTGCTCCTCAGGGACCAGAATTTCCATCTTTCCTCTCAGATCGAATGGCTCTTCTCACCCAATCTCTCATGTCTCACACTTGCTTTAAAGTTGATGTTGTTGACCACCTCCCATTACTTTCTTCAACTAATCTTACCCTTTGTTTGTCACCACATGTAGTTTTCTGTTATCTTTCTGTATCTCTTCTTCCTCCTTGTCCTTCATCATCTTGCTTCCCTTGTTCTCCCATTTTGTAGTCTTCAACATTCTACAGTTCTGTCTCATGTAAGAGAAAAATTAAACCAGTTATGTTGCTCTCCCCCTTTACAAAGAGAAGTTGCTCTTCTCTTACCCTCTTCCATCATGGTTTATTTCATGTCTGTGGTCCAGAATAAAACATTGCAATAATTTCATGATATGGATTATAATTGAGAGTTGTGATTGTCAAGAGCAGCTGTAAAGATGTGTAATTGTTGACTACTTGTTCTTCACTAAAGTGTTGGCTTTTTGAGGATCAGATTGTCCATTATTTGTCATTGTATCCACAGCTCTTGACATCTTGTTTTCAAGCACACAACAGATACTTAGCAAACATTCTTAATATGCATAATTGTCCTGGCATAAGTTTATATGTGTTAAAAAAAACCATACATACTTCTCTGTCTCTGTCGCTCTCTCTCTCTCTCCACACACACACACACACACACACACACACACACACACATCAGATGTTTATATTCTTAGTGGTTCTAATCATTAAACCATATTCATTGAAAATATTTTCAAATTAATCAATGAAAATTAACCTTCTTCAGATGAGTTTTCATTATATATTATGGATTACTCAGTATAGATTATAAAGGTCAAAACAACATAATTCAAAAATAAATACTCATTTTTAAAAGGGGACGCTAGGATTGCTTAATCTCTATTTTATTCTAGTTTACACAGTAGTTCTGTAGTATACTATATATGTAATTATGTTTAATTTTCAGATTTAATCACTTATTTGCAAATGAACAATTATCTTCTTATAGAAAACAAGCCCCTTTCCCCAAACAACCTAGAGTTCTATTTCTTGTGCTGACATCATCTTGAGCTTCAGTTCACTAACCCTTCCTGTGATGTCCCAGTTGCCCTATTTAATTTTCTCCTTAGATTCTATCTTACTAGAGTATTTTTTCTTATTTAGGTCAAATTTCATTGATATAAAATCTTCTCTACTAATATTGAATTATATGATAAATTTTCTTTTCATAGTCTCTAGTGTCATCCATCTTGAACTTTAAAAATCCCACGGGCAATCTGGCAATAAGATATTCTGAACTGCACGTTGAACTTCCCACACATCCAAGCTGTCACTACTGTCTTACCCTGATGATCAGCCAACTATGTCAAGCAGTGCTGGCATTTACTTTAGGGAAACAAGCAGACCCTTCAATCATTTGGTTTCTGAAGGAAAATAGGGAGTCAAAATCACAACTTTCTTTTCCTTTTTTGTCCTATGATAGTGAAGTAAAAGTAACTTAGAATTCCAGTTAATAATAACAACACTTATTGAGTGTTTTGCTGTTGCAAATACCTTATAGGTAGTAACCATTTAATCCTCATAACAATTCTATACAGTAGATACTATAATTATACCCATGTTTTTACAGATAAAAAAAATGAGATATTGAGAGGTTAAGCAATTTGCCCAAGTAAAACAGCTAGTAGGGGCAGAACATGAACTCAGGCCATTTAAGTTTAAAAGCATCTACTTTCATGATGTTATAAGGGCCAATAAAGTTCTATAATAACTATATTTCAGATCATAGATTTTTGTATTATTTGATTTTATTTAATAATAGAAATTGAAAGAAAATCATATTTGACCTTTCTTTTAGTACTATCAAATAAATGCCTTTCCATTAGCTTCAAAAACTCTTAGCTAGTCTCAACTGTGCTGATACTGTTGTTTGTGTGTGTGTGAGTGTGTGTGTGTGTGTGTGTGCATTTGTGTAAGATGGTGACTTTTTAACCGCAATATGTCTAGCTTATACTTATTAATTTGCATCATCCTCATAGCCATCAAATCCAATGACCCTTTCCACTTTAAGCTATTCTCATCAGAATATTTAGAGCAAGCATTTATTAATATTAGTGTCCACTATCCATCATGCACTGTAATAAGCACTTTGTTATCTTTAATCCTCACGTCCATCCTTTGATTAAGCATATTTATTATCCTGGTTTTGTAAATGAGACTTAGTATAGGTAGCTTGTTCAAGATTACACATAAAAGGCAGAGCTGTCACTACAAACCTAATGTCACTTGCATGTAAATCTACAACTATCTCAAAATAAAAAAAATTAATAAAAAAAAACCTAGAGTGTCATCTACCCCCAAACACATACACATCTGTTTTCTCTTCTTCCTATGCAGAGAGGTGGCTTCAACAATTGGATCCCAAATATGCACATAAATCTACATTATAATTTTAGAAGGATGCTTCTTTGGAAACAAATATGATTCCCAAAACATAGATTGAAAATCCCATTTTTCAAAACAAATTTTCCAAATATTTCATTCCTACAGAAACACATTTGTAAGGTAACTGTATCATCATCTACGTTTTTCTCATTTTGGATAGAGAATTTGCTTCTAAATTTCATTAAACAATTTAAATTATTTTATTTAAACAGAGGAAAAGAAGGAGGAAGAAAAAAAGAGGAAAAAGAAGCTTGTATTCATTGCTGATTTTCCTATGAATTTGTTATCCATTAGTCAAAAACACACATGACAGGACACACACTATTAAAACTATACCATGGAATTTCCCTAAGTCTTGCTTGTACTACATGGAAACTGAGTAAACAATATCCACACCAATGATGCTAGTGAAGTGAATAAGCTATTCAGAGAGCAGATGACACACATAGACATCTCTCTCCTAGATATATAGCCTACCAATGTTCAAAGTGTCACTCTGCACCCATGTATTGAATGACAGGACATTCTGTCTCTAGATGGAAGACAAATACTACTTTATTAACCTGCTTAGTAGAAATGGACCACTGAAGTAATCAATGAACTATTAGTTTTCTTATACAAGAGATCTCTTAAGGTCAACCCTGGGGACCTCAGCATTCCTTAAAAGTTTACTTTAATTCTAACAACACAGATGTGAGACATGCAGATAGTTTGCCTTTTGAAAACTTGAGCAGAGGTGCTTTGTACTCCGGTGTGAGAGAAGAAAATATACTTGCTCAACATGAATTGCTTGTAAAAGCAGATATATCTGTACTGCAATGTTACTGAGTTAAATGAGAAGAACATCATTTTTTCCTGTTATGAGCACAGGGTAAAGAATTTGGTTTCAAGGTTTATTGTATGATAAAACTGTAATAATCTCCTTTCATTAAAGAAAAGAAAAAGAAGGAAGAAATAAAGGAAAAGGAAGGAGGAGGAAAGGAAGACCATGACTATAGCTGATTTTTGTGTGGATTTATTAACCATTAGTCAAACAAGCATGCAGACGGGCCACTGAGCTCCACTAATACTAATAGTCCTTTTCTTTTCTCTTCTTTAAGTTTGATGGTAATTTTCTTGGAATATACACAGAAAAAGTGTTGTCCTGATATCTGGCACCTCTATACCAGAGGCATCCATGATTAGAGTCAGTAATTATACTGTGGCCTGAAGATAATCCATCATGGGGGTAGGGGAGAGTTGTTTGTGGCTCCTGATAATTAATGATGATTCCACAGAACAGCAGTTACACAGCATAGAAGAAATTCATCTTCCAAAGGTCAGTGAAGGGTTGAAAGCATGAAGTAAAATAAGCCCATAGCTGTTTGCTATTTTTTTTTCCAATCAATCTTTGCAAGTTGTTTTTGGTTTTATCTTTTGAAAAGCATGGTGGAAACATTCATACCTTAGTACAGGCATTGTCTGAAAACTAATCTCTTGTTTTTTTTATAATTAAAATAGGAGATTTTTTAAAAGTTCCTTGAGTAAGAAAATTGGTTGTTTATTTAATTGTTTGCCTTATTAGGCAGTTTTGTGTGTAGTTGGATGAGAAGAGGTGAACCCCCTCCTAGCACCCAACTCTCACTTCACTCAAAGACATGGTCACACCCTACGAGAGTGTTAACTGCAGTATGGGGGTGTGGATAAGTAGCAAGAGAGGTGAGCAGAGAAGAGAGAAAGGCAAAGCCACATGTGAAAGGGGAAAGTGACAGAATAATGCCAGATTAATTTCTGTAGGAAGTGGGGTTCAGGGAAAATGTGGCTATGTATGCAACCACTTGGTTACCATTCAACAAGGTTGACTACACTCTGAAGTACTTAGGTGGGCGTCGGGGAAAGGGGGCTACATTGCAAATCTGGACACAGAAAGGGGCCCCAGAAGGGGAAAGTCAAAGTCAGAAATGACAACAAGAAATGGCCACCCAAGAAGAAATGGGTGATATTGGAAGAGACACCAACTTCTCCACCACAGATTGATGGGTGTTTGAATCAAATTGCATTTAAATCTGAAAAGTTGCAGTGACTCCAGCAAAACTTTGGGGTTTGTAATATAGGTACCTAACAATTAATTATTTTGTTTTACGCATAAAAGATTTAAAGTTCTGAAAATCCCATGTTGATCATGACAGAAGCAGTGATGGTGACACAGCCTTCCCAGCCATGAAAAGCACCGGAATAGACCAGACAAGGTTTCCATCCCTGGTTGTATTGCCTAGAGTAGACATGTTGGTTATAAATCATTTAAATTCTCTCTATTTTACTTTCTTAACTCGCGCACACACACACACACACACACACACACATACACGCAAAGAAAACAAAACTAATGTGTAAACAGTTGATGCTTGGAAAAGTATAAACTATTTAACAAATAATAATGATGCCAAATGCTTATTGTGTTCCTTGTGCCAGGTGCTATTATGAGTTGCACACATGTACTGGATTATTTAATCCTATCTCATCTACACAAAAATCCAACAAGGTAGACCCCATGATTTTTTTCATTTGACAAAGGAAGGGTCACCAAAGCATGAATTTCATAGACAGTAAAAAGGGTCAGGCTTTTTACACACTGATGTGTTTTTGAAGTGTCAACTTGGCTAGGCCACAGTCCTCAGTAATGCAATCGAACACTATTCTAAGCTGTTGCTGTGAATGTGTTTTATGGATGTGATTTGAGTCCATAATGAACTGACTGGAAGTAAGGGTGATTCTCCTGGATAATCTGGGTGTGAATGATGCAATCAGTTGAAAGGCCTTGATAGCAGAACTATGGCTTCCCTGACATGAAGAAATTTGGCCTGTGATTAGCAGCTTTGGCTCATCCCCAAGAGTTCCAGAGCTGCCCTTCCTGATGGCCCACCCTATAGATTTTGGAATTTTCTAGCCAAATCCCACAATTGCATAAACCAATTTCTTCTAACACATTTCTTTTTTTTTATAGATAGGAATAGGGATAAGGATAAGGATAGAAAGAGATAAAGATGATAGAAAGAGAGATAGAGACAGAGATCATAGAGATAATCTCATACTGGCTCTGCTCCTCTTGTTGAAGCCTGACTGATACAAACACAAAGCTCATGAACTTCATCTGGGCTATTCCATCTTAAGTCACATGAGCCTCAATCTTCTTTTTGTCCCTTCCCTTTGAATATATTTAGGAGTGGACAGCAATATGATGCATTTTAGAAAGGAAAACAAAAGCATGTTTAATTGACTCAGCCAAGATGACAAAGTAGGTGTAAATCTAAAATGGAAGGGATGTAATTTTTATGAGTTATAAAAATGATTTCCATTTCTCATCTTTCATAACCACCGTTCTGTAGCATTGACACTCCTCTCTCACCCCGGCTGTCATAGGACAGTAAGACCCACTAGAGCACACTCCAGATTTAAGACTGGGCAATAGCTTCAATTAGACATAAAACTGAAGCACAGGAACACATAGGCATCTGTTTTATCTTTCTCAAGAGGCAAAAGGCATCAACTTGACTGCCCTCACATGATCATTAGCATTTCTCTTCACAGCTGTCACCTGAGGCGTACACCTCAAGCAAGGAAAGTGCCAAGCCAGAGGGAAAGCTGTCCTCAGTGAGGAAATTCTAAGTGTCCTTGTCCTTATTTTCACATACTCTGCTCAGAGGACTGGCCTTTTCAGTTCTGGGTAACAGTGACAGAGTTCAAGTAGCTGCTTGTCATTCATGTATTAAAAACTGACCATATGTACCTTTCAAAGTCATATGAAGGAAACAGGACCCAAAGTTCCTGGTCTATTAATGGCCCACTTATCCATAAACACACTCTTTGCTCAAGTATATCATCAGAACTCCTAATTATAATGCTATAAATTATAGCAGAAAATTAAAAGGAGCTACAGAGAAAGGAAGAAATATGAATATTACTTAAAATAAGAAGGTAATTAAGTTATCCTCTTCCCTCTGAGCTGGCTTAGGCTGTTTAAAATAAATCCTAGTAACTGCTAAAATGAACTCAAATTGCAAATGAATATTAAACTGACCTACTTTAGAGATTTCATAACTGGTTTATTAAGGTAGTTATTGTTACTAAGGAGATTTGACTCCTTCTTAAGTATGTGAAAGGTTAATGTGATGGCTAATTTTATCTGTCAACTTGACTGGGTCCCAGTGCCTAGGTATTTGGTCAAACATTCTGGATGTTTCTGTGAAGGACTTTTTAGAATGAGATTAATATTTAAATTGGTGAACTTGGAGGAAAGTAGAATTCTCTCCATAATGTGGGTGGCTTTCATGCAATCATATGAAGGCCTCAGTTGAACAAAGACTGACTTCCCCCAAGCAAGAAAAACTCCTAACAATGGTTGGATTCCAACTGTAACTCTTTCCTGAATCTCTAGCCTCCCAGCCTCATTCATCATCAGAGTTTGGGTCACCAAGCCTCCACAATTGCATGAACCAATTCCTTAAAGTAAATCAGAGTGAGATATAGAGATGATAGAGGTGATAAAGATAGATATATAGATATAGGTACACACACACACACACACACAGAGAGAGAGAGAGAGAGAGAGAGAGAGAGAGAGAGAGAGCACAAGAGCCTGGTGGTTCCATTTCTTCAGAGAACCCTGACCTACATAGTGTGTAAATTGACTCCACTGGGAACTCACATAAACCAATTCCTTCTTTAACAAAATAGTCTTAGTTGGCATTGTGAAATCTTAGTGCCCAAGTTCTAAAAGGGAGACTTGATATAGTATACAGTAATATATTCAACATATAGGTAAGAATCCATGGAGAATCCATAGCCAAATGTGTCCCTTCCATCTTAGTGCAGTTGGGACGCTCTAACAAAATACACAGACTGAGTGGCTTATAAACAACAGACATTTATTTCTCACAGTTATGGAGACTAGAAATCCAAGATCAGGGTGCCAGCATGAAGACTGTCTTCTGGACTGCAGACTGCCAACTTCTCACTGTGTCCTCACATGGTGGAAGCAGCAAGGAAGTTCTGGAGCCTCTGTATAAGAACACTAATCCCATTCATGAAGGTTTTGCCCTTATGACCTAATGACCTCCCAATGGTCCCAGACCCTAACACCATCATGTTAGGCATTGGGTTTCAACATATGAATTGTGGAGGGGCACAAACCTTCAGACCACAACACCTTCCAGAGTTTATACGGAGTTTGTGAGTTCAATTCACAATCTGGAAACTGGTGGCGGGGAGCGCAGAATTAGGGAGTTAGGGGGTTGGTGGAGTACAGGGGGGCGGGATATGAAAAAATGTATTGCCCTTGAGTATTATTATTGTTGATAGGTTTCACAGTACAGGCACACCTTGTTTTCTTGTGCTTCTCTTTATTGTGTTTCATAGATGTTGTGCTTTTTACAAGTTGAAGGCTAGGCTGTCCTCCAAAAGTTACTACTGTACTCAATTTATTTGGGATACTTGCTTGATTGCAGTGGTCTGGAGTTGAAGGTATCCTGTACTAATATCTTCTACCAGGAATTTGAATGAAACAGAACTGAATGCATTCTATTTAAAATAATGAATTGAAAACGACAGTTCACAAGCATCCAAGAACTAAATTTAAAATGGCAAAGGTTATATAAATCTTACGTGTTTAGCTAACCCACTAATGAGAAAGACTCATAACACTGAAGTCTCAAAGAGTTTTTGAGAACACTGAAGAGAGGAGCCATATAATCTGCGAGTGTCATGACAGAGAGTCCTGGAAATAGAAAGATCAAGCAGCCAAGATGGATTTAGGCCATGAAGAGGTTTAATTTAAAAGCTAAGAGCGAAGTCACAGTCCTTTCATAATTATTATAAGGAGACTCTGGGTATACTCACTCTCTGGCAGAGCCCTGGTACATAATGAAAAGAGCATTTCTCTCCTGCTTGACTTATTTTAATCCTAATCAGCAGCAGTATTTCAAATTAGCTTCACAATCTATTGGCCTCTCTCAGCCATAAAAGCCTCTTTTCTCTCTTTTTGTATTAGCATAACTCCCCATCTAAAGTAACAGAAAAAGAGCTCCCACTCAAAGACTATCTATCCTTTCTTGCATGTAGCCCCACTTCAAGGGGCTCATCACATGATTCAAAGGGAAGTAAAAATAAGATGCAGGAAGTGGAGCAGCACTGTTTCAGAAACGAGAGGTTCTGAACAGCCGAACGCCACATGGATTAAGTTCAGAGCAACTGAGAAGGTTGAAGCTCAGCCAACATGGAACTGAAGTACTGAATCTGAGAACACTTGAACGCAGAAAGTGGTGACTCCTAGCACTAAAATCGTTTGGGGGTGGAAACCCGTTTTATTGTGTAGCTTTATATCTACAATATAGATAGTGAAGTTTAAGGCATTTTGAGATACTAACTTCAAAATCTGTCATATGGGGTATTGGATTATCTGGTATGAATGTGACACTATTAGCTCCCAGTTGTGTATAAATTGTGTGGTGGTGATGATGTTTCACGAGATCAAGGCTAAAAATTGTGGACACTGATTGTTTCTTTCCTGGACTTCATTGAACTGCTATTATTTCATAGATGTGACTCAAGGCCATGAGCTTAGCTTTCTTTTTACTCTGATGAAATAATTCAGAAGGATAGAAATTTCAAACAAAATTTATAACATTGGCTGCTCACTTCAGTCTCAGAGACGAATGTCAATGATTCTGACCCCTCAGTTACCAAACCTAAATTAAATTATATCCTAGTTGTCCAAGGAGTTCTCTGAAGGAAATCGACTTTCTGTCAGCCATCCCCCAAGTAGTCAAGTTATTAAAAGTAATCAAAAACACAAAATGTTTTTATGTTAATAAAGTTGCAATGTACATGGAGTTTGGAGCCCTACAGACAGAACTGGTTAAAATCATGACTCGAGGATATGCTTATTGTATGACAATGAATGGACAGAACTCTCAAAAACTCAAAAGTTTTATAATGCATGAGGAGAAAAACTATCCTGTAATTCAGGGTTGTCTTGGGAATTACAAGTAATATTTTTACCTTGTCTAGAATGACAGAGAGTAAGAATTAAAGAGAAACATAGCTTTTATTTTTATTCTGTTTCACTTATATTATTTTAGTTAATCTCAAAATATCCCTATGAAGGTAAAATGTGGTAAGATCTATTTTATGCCTTTAGCTTATGACGTGGAAGACAAAAACATCATTAAGGGTGTTAGTATTTTGGACTGGGGGTGACTTGAGGCATCAGAAGCATGCTGCCTGGTTTTATGTTAAATTTAGCTCGAGATAATTTAGCAATGATAAAAATTTATGTGGGAAAGGTCCATTCATTTCTTGCCTATTATTTAAGGCTAACCCACACAAAAATACTCTTATCTACCCAGGTAGTACTCTCCCTCTTTAACCAAGATATTCATCTCAACAATTAGCAAAGATAATCCACCTCAAGATGTATTAAATGCACTTCCTCTACATATGTGAACAGAAGGCTCACTAGAGTGGTGGCCCACCAAGGCTCAGGAGGACATATAAGTATACTGACACTTAGGGAGACTAGATATAACAAAGAAGAAACCTTCCAATTGAGTATTTGTTTGTTTTTGCCACTTCAGCAGTCATTTCTTTTTGTGATGGCCAAGTAAAGTTATTACAGAATTACAGAATGTTGAAACTTCAAGGAATCTAATAGACCATGTAATTCAAACATCATCATTTAAGATGATTATCATTTAAGAGATTAAACATACAAATCAAACCTGAAGTCCAAAAAAGTAAGTGTGTGGCCTAGGCCACACAACTAATAAAAGGCATATGCTTCAATTACTGTATTTTTTTATTCAACAAATACTGAGTTTTTGTTATGTCCGAGGCACTGTGCTCAGTACTGGGCGGGGACAAACAGAAATAGAATTACCATGCCCCGAAGGAACCCTTCTCTAGCTCTAGTTTCTTCATATTGAATACTTCATATCATCTGTGAACCCCTGAGGCACATACATCTAGATAGTAGAAAGAGCATCTTCAAATTAGATTCCTTAAGAGTAGTTAAAATTTTAAATCTAAGTTAGATCCTTGGCTATGAGGAAGAGCAGAAATGAAATAATTTTAGTTGTTGCCTGAAGTAATGTTTTTAAATATGAAAGTATGTGATAGTTTGTGACCAAGGGAAAAAAACAGTATAATTTGCTTAGCCCAGGAGGTTCATTTTACGTTAAAGTTATGACATGGTCTGGTGCTTTTAAATTAAACTTTACTACTTAGCCATGTAAAATATTTGATTTTTGAAAAGACTTTCTAATCAAGTAATTAACAAAAGAATACAAGGACATTTTATAAAAAATGCGGCAAGAAACTAAAAGGGACATACTTAATTCCTTTCCCATTGGAAAGACTATTGGAAGACTTTTTCCTGGTCTTATTTTAAATTATGTACTTCCTTTAAGAGAGGAAAATATGACTTCTCACTTCTGTACCTCTAGGAAAAATATTCGTGAAGCAGCATGAAATGATCAAAATAATATTTGTTGCTCTAAAGATGTGAAAATGCAAGTCTATATGACTGCACTATTTCACACAGCCAAATGGGTACCACTCTCCTGGGTTACACTGCCATCTCCCAGGTAACTGAATCCAACTGTATTTTGGTCTCAGGCAAACTGAGGAAGTAATTTCCTACTTGGTTCTGCTTTATTATATAAAACACAAAGCATGCCTTAAAAAATATGGGTCATTCATATATTATCCTAACAGGCATTGTTTTCCACGAGTCATAAATTGGTGGGCATCCCTCAGACTAAAAGACAGGAGGAGGGGGTGCCTGCCTCATTTCACACATCCACACACATTTCTATTTTATAACTTTGGTTGCTTTCTGATGTCTCCTGAGTGATTTCTATCTGAGCAACTTCTTAAAATTTAGTCATAAAGATCTGTTTATATCAAAAATAGTCCCTCGAATGTGAGCCTTCATTTCAAAGTTAAAAGAGAGAAGAAAATTGGGGGACCCTTGAAGGTTGCTGAGTTTAAAGAGATGAGATTTAAAAGGTACTGTTGATGCCAAATGCAATGTTTTTGGTTTTATAGCCAACTGTGTTCCTGTTCTCCTTCAGAGAGATTAAAGACCTGAAATGCTGAACATAATCTGTGCGAGCTTTGGTTAGGCTCCCAGGATCAGCTTGTTATTTTCTTGGCACTAACCACCTGCTCTAGCGAATTAAGTGTTTTATCCCTGAAAAACCTGAATTTTTGCACAAATAACAGACAAAAAAATAAGTGTCTTCAAGTTTACTGTTCTAAGAAACCCATCAGCTGTTCAGAAGAGAAGCATTTTCTAGATTCATGTTGAATGACTAGTTCAGTGTGTGCTAATTACTCTTTGTATACTAAGAGTTATTTGGGGTCAATTGTACAATATTTTAATATGAGGAGACTTGTGATAATGTTGGCCTCTGATTCAATTCAACACTACTTGATTTTTAATAGCCCTCGTTGTTTTCCTTGCCACTATTTTTTTTTTTTTTGAAAGACATCTCTACCTTGGAGAAAGGGGGAGAGATGCCTTTAACAATTCAATTTAACAACTCCTCACTGTGCCTCCAGCATGTTCAAATAGTGGGTTTAATGATGTGGGGCAGCAAGCAGGGGTGCATGGTCCTGTCCTTAAGGAATTTATGGTCAGTAATCGTTACAGTCATGCACATAAGCGGTTGCAATGGGAAAAATAGAATAGAGAGTAAAACACACGTGTACGTGAGGACTTGTGGAAAGACAGAAAAGGGAGAGAATAATTCTAACCAGCAGTACAGGGAGGATGTTCTCAAAGAAAAAGAAATTCATAGGGTTTTGAAGGCTGGAAGGGGATTCTGCAGCAAAGGATGAAAATTTTGACTGTTTAACAATAAAAAAAATAATTCTGACTGAGGAAACAGCTGGAAGAAGTATATTGAGAAGGGCAAGTTCAAAGGGCATTTGGGGCACTGTGATAGAAGAGGATAGATGCAAAGAGAGTGATGTGTGTCTTACGGTTTTGTCTCTACTTCATTTGCAGTTTTTAAATTTAGAGCAGCCAAGCCCTCATATAGACGTCCTTAAACTCACAGTGTTAGAACCTCAGGCAGAGTTTCCAAAGGTGACCTGTCTCATCTGGGGCCCACGACTGCAGGGCAACTTGATTTGAGTTTTCCAGGGTTGTCCATTCCAACTTCTAGGGTGGAGGATCTAGAATAGCCTAAACTCTAGAGGAATGTGTCCTTTCTGAGAACAATTTCCTCTTTTGCCCACTTGTTAGCCTTTTCTTGTAAAGCACCGCCATTCTTTCATGACTGTTTTTATTCCCCCTCACCATGCTCTTTTTCACACACTGGGAGCAGCCATTGGAATAAACAGCTGTCCTCAACTTTCTTGATCTGCTTCCGTTTATTTGTGGATGATGGAAAGGCTCACCTCTTTCTTCACGTTCATCTGGGATATCACTTCTCTCCTTGAAAGTCACATGAGTTCATTTCTGAGAGGGGTCTCTGGTTCTGGGTCTGAAGGGCATACATTCTCTCAGAATAATTTAATCATCTATGAAAAGGGTCCGCAAATGTTTTCATAAATATGGTAGGACTTGTGGACCAAATATTCTTTATTGCAACTACTCAGCTCTGCCACTGTAATTTGAATGCAGTCACGAACAATATGAAATTAATAAGCATGGTTGGGTTCCCACTAAACTTTGGTTATGGACACTAAAATGTGAATGTCATACAATTTTTACAGATCGTGAAATAGTATCTTTTGATTCTTTTAACCACTTAAAAATGTAAAAACCATTCTAAATTTGTGGGTCATAGGGACAGGATTTGGCTCCCAGACTAGAGTTTGACACTCCCTGGTCTAAAATGTTGAAGGTTGCCTATTGCACACAGTGCTTCTCAAGCATTATAGATTTTTCTAGATAGTGTTTCTGTGAGTATGTCATTTGTTTATCTTCCAGTAGATGCTGACCTGGTTACTACTATTAATACTATTAATTACTCCACCTCTACTTGACCTATTACTGTTACCATCTTGATTATCTATTCTGCATAGTTTATATATGTTGCCTTATTTAATCTTGGCAGCTACCCTATGTGGTACGGATAAGAAAACCAAACATAATAGTTAATGATGTGCTACTGCATGTTTGAAATTTGCTAAAAGCATAGATCTTAAATGTTCTTACCACCAAAAACAAAATACAGTGACTAAAGGAGGTGATAGATGTATTCATTAGCTTGGTTATGGTAATTATTTTATAATGTATGGCTGGATACTTTCCAGACAGCCCTCATGCACTATACCAAATTATGATGTTGTGCACCATAAATATGTGCAGTTTTTATTAGTCATTTATACCTCAGTAAAGCTGAGGGGACAAAGAACACTGACTCAGAAAGTTAAGGAATTTACCTGAGTTTACACAATTCCTAAATAGCAAATTCAGGACTTTTGTATACAATACTCAAATAGAGAAAATCTATTTGAGTATTGTATACAAAGTCTCTTGAAAATATAACTGGCTTCATATCTTCTCCCATTGGTTTCATTATTTTCCCAAGGTTTTCCCTCAAACAGGTATTTATGATTTTTTTTTCTCATTTTCACTTTACAAGGATCTTTAGAGCTGAATTCTGGTAATTCTTATCTAATTCTGTTTTTCCTTTATAACTATGTATTGACTTTTAAATCATCATAATGCTTGGGATTAAAGAATCCAGTAGCATTCAATTCTTAAAAACTACACTAATTAAATTGAATTAATAACAATCATAATGACAAATATTTTTGAGCCAGGCTCAGGAAAGAGTCTTTACGTATGTTTTAATCTTCCATAGCCTTATGAAGTAAATAGTATTGCTATCTGTATTTTATAGATAAAAAAAACTGAATCATGGTGCAGCCACACAGCTTACTTAAGATTCCATAGGTAGTGACAGAGCCAGAATTTTAACACAGGCAATCTGACTCCAAACCTATACTTTATTACACTAAAAGATAAAATAAGAAGAAGAATATATAATAATAGTCATGGGAAAGAAGGAATGAAGGAAGAGAAGGAGGGAGAGAGGAAGAAAATTTAAAAGTTTTAAAAGTTGCTGTAGTGAAAAAAGAAATTTGTTAGGAATTAAGAAATCTAAATCATAGTTTTTAACCAATGGTATGAATTTATACAAGTCACTTTAGTTTCTTTTAGTTTCCCTTTAGCCATCTGTAAACTGTCTTTGAGGCTAGACAATCTTCACAAGATCTTATTCTATAATTCCATGATCCCATTTTTTAAAAAGCTCTCTCTTTTCTTTTCATTTTTACTGACAGAAAAGCACTTCTGAGGCCTTAGGTTTTATTATATAAGCCCTCTTTGATTATTTAAAATCTGTACTATTTAAGTACAATCAAAGACTGTCAAAACAGATACTTTATGTCTAGCCGGATTGAAATGCATGATTCCCTGTAGAATGCAAGGTTACAAAACAATAATCAGTTGAGACAGGGGTTTGAGATGAGCAAATGCATTTCACTGCAGAATTATAATCAGCCCTGGCTGGGCTCCATCACAATAGAGTCACAAACAGGATGAGAGAGATCCAGGCATGCAGGCGCGGAAAGTTTCCATCTTACTGACAGGAACGGTAGCCTCACTCCCATCTCTGCAGCACGTCACTTCTGATTGAAGAGACCCGTGGTTGCCCTTTCTCCCGGTTCTGAAAAGAGGCCTTCAGCCCGTACAGCCGTATGCTGAGAGTGAGGCTAACGGCGGGTAATCAGGCAGGAGTAATCAATTGTTAATGCCTGGTAAATAATGAAATCTCACTTGGTTTGTTCTTTTCTGCTCCAAGACTTAAGCAGTGCTCTTGAAGTATCTGGGATTCTTCATAATATTCTTGTCTTTGTTATTTTACATTCTTCTGAAATTAGATTTTACTGATTTAATAGATGAACACAAGAACTCACATGACATAATGTTTTAGATGACTTTATTCAAGGGAAATTAAAAACAAAATAGGGGAGAATATACAAAACCCTATCTTAAAGCAAATAATGTTTAGTCCATATATATGTGTATGAAAGTGTAGGTATTTAGATGATAAGTTCTGAACAATGGCCTATAAATAACAAATTATAATTTAATGTAGCAAAATTAGTATTATATTGGTAAAACACTTCATAGTTTAGAAATCATTTTCATGAATATCATTGTATTCCTTAGAAAAAATTTTTTGTGGCTGTTATTATTTCTGGCTGCTATTATTTTGTGGCTGTTATCATAGCTGAGAAGACTAAAATTCAGAGTATCAAGTCATTATTCCAGGAACACATAGCTTCAGGACAAGAACCTGAGTGTAAAGATTTAGATGACAAGGCCAGTGTTCTTTATATTATGCCACAACTGCCTCAGAGGGTGAATAGCTCTGGAACACCCAGACCTACTCGGTGTCTGTGTCTATCTGATTCACCACCCCCGATTTACTTCCGAATAACTCGAGACACAAGCTGCTCTTCAGTATGCAATGTCCTTTTTCACACTTCAATATACTGTATTTTCTTCGTGAAACCTTCCCCTCTGTTTATGTCCTAGAGGGAAAAGATGGGACAAATCATAAAAGTTTACAAAATTAAAACTCTCAGAACAAACAAAATTAAGTTTGTATGAGCAAGGAGATATAAAGGCAAAGGGAAGAAAAATAGTAATGTGACAACCAACCTTTGGTAGACAGAAATATACAATCCATAGCCAGATAGATAATAACCTAGCTTGATAGATAAGATATGAACAGATAGCATGCAGAATACTGACTGGCAGATTTATTCCACTTTATCATCCTAAGATAATAAAAAAACAAATTGAGGTCTTATTTTAGATCATAAGGGCAGTTTTACATACAAGAATGGTAATATTTACCTTTCTTAAGGATAGAGTTTATTCCATTAAATTGTTTTATGGTACAAATCCTTAAGGGAATGTGATATCATGTGCAATAAACCAATGGAATTTACTACATGTGAAATCAAGGTGATACTATATAGATCAGTGAAATCAAGGGTAAGCTAAAAATAAATAAATAATGTGTCTAGTAGAAATTTTGTGAAGAAATTTGGGCTAGACTTTTCAAATAGAATGCAGGATACACAGTCAAATTTGAATTCTAGAGAAACAAACACTTAATTCTTTAGTGTAAGACGTTCCAAATACGGGGTCCTGTGTTCTTACTTGCTGAATACAGCTATCCTATTTTGGACCAATACACCTAGAAGGAGCTAGTGGAAGCCAGCTATGCCAGCCTGCACAGTGGGTGAGCTGGGCAGCACTTTCTCCCCACTTGGAAAGCCTTTTATTAATAGTTTTGTGATTGTGACATTTAAAATAATTTTAACCTGATCAATTCCATGAAGCTTTACAGATAGAAATTTTAGTTTGGTATCCTGCCTGAAGAGAAGGATGTTAGAAAAAGAAATCTGAATCCCTTCTATACTATAAGGTTTATATTCACTATACCACCTTGAATTCTTATACCTACTTCTATGGTAGGTATTTCTAACCCATTATACAGATGAGGAAAATGAGGTTCAAAGAGTAAACTGATTTTCCAAAACGTGAAGCAGGGTTATGAACCTATTTCCTATGCTTATTCCTCTGATTAGCTCGGCTCTCATTAGAAATGTGGGGGTGTGGTGAGACGTTCTGGCCAAGAACAGAGACCTAATCCGGCCACCGTGCTCAGAGCCAAAGATGCACAACTCCAAGGAAGAGGCTGTGGTGTCTGCCTTGTCCTCAAAGACACCCTTGTATTTCTTGAATAATAACGAGCTGTGGTCATGGACACAGTGCCAGGCAGAGCACTAGGTCGCCAAAGCTGGCAGAGATATTTATGCACTTTTATATGCGTGTGTTTTACTTGAGAATGAAAAACCGCTCCTTGCATCATTGTAAGGCAGTATTAAAGTACTTCGGCAGTTGGAAACATTTGCATCTAATGTGGCTATTTTACTCTTCTAAATCAAAGTGCCAGAGTGTGTACATTCTTTTTGGTCTTTTAACTAAAAACTTTTTACCCTGACCCTTGAAAATGGATTTGTATTCATGTTTATTGGAAATCCATAAAAAAAGTAATCTCACAGCTTTAAAGACACAGATCCTTTTTTTGGTCCATTGTTCGTAACCACACAATACATAACAACTTTCAACCAAAGACATTGCAGTCAGAAATAGAAAGGGACTGTATCAAACTTTAATTGTATTTGTCAAGAATCCAGTTAACGCCTAAGCCACCGGCACGTAAACTGAACAGAATGAAGCAGTTGGTGAAACCTGACCACAACAAAACAGACGGAGTGATTTCTCACAAAAATTACCGGTTCACAGAGTGCATTATTCTTTATTTTTAAAACATGTGGGTGGAAGAAGCAGCTGATTTTATTTGTACTAGCAGTTTAAATGGTAGGTATGACATAGAGGTCATTCTCATGACCTTCAGAGGATGTGGCTCATTCTCTAATCCTGACTTTGCTCATCTGCCAGAAATAGAAATCATGCAGCCCCGCCCCCAATTTTGCAAATCCAGCTCTTCCAGCATGAGAGGAATCTACCAACTACTGTCTGAATTTTTTTCACTGGCATTTAGGCTTTACAGAACCAGTTTCTAGCCTGCTTTGTCAGTCTCTCCTCAGAAATGTTCTAAGCTTCCACCTCCTGCGCCTTTGCTCATGCTGCCGTGTCCACCTGGAAGGATCCCGCTCTGTGAACTCCACATTTCGTGTCCCTGCCCCTTTTCATTTCGGGTCACACGCTCGTGACTCTATGAGACTTCTTACTCAGGCTAGGTTGACACAAATTCATTTTTGTTCTAAGAGCAAATTATTAAATTCATGATAGCTATTGCTCAATATTGCAGTTACCTGTGTTAGATACCCCTGACTAAATTTTTAGCTCCTATAATGTGAAGTATTTTCTTGAATATAATTAAGCAATCTAATAATTGAGTTCTCAAAAAGTTTCCTATATGCAAGTAAAAATATTGTGGAAAATTACCATAAATAGGCAGAAAAGGGGAGAAATGTGGAAGGACAGAATGGAAACAAAAATTTCAACAAGAATAATGTAGGCGGAGTTTTGCTTTTCTTTTTTTTTAATCTGAGTAATGAAATACCAAAGCAAGCAATCTTGTTCATTAGTTTAAAATTTGCCTAATCTTTGGCATTTGTTCACTTATTTTTCATGGGCATTTCTACTTAATTATATAGGTGTCTTAATTGCTAAAAATTATAGCCTGCGCCAATACGGCTCTGAGGACAAGATCTATGGAAAATTTAATCTAATTTCAGCCTCTTTATCCATTTATTTGTTCACTTTTGCTTATAGTCGTATCTATTACTGTGATAGCCGAAGGCACCGAGAAAAGACTAAGCGGGGACTGATAACAGAGTGACCAAAATACAGACTGTCACCTGCGCTGTGCGGGCTGTTTCACTGTCCCACCAGGGGACTAAATACCTCTCTTTACACTCACTGTCCTGTACGTTCTCAACCCCATTCCTCTATAAGCTTTCTAGTCACCATCTTCCACCTGCCCTGCTCTGTATTTTAAAATACTAGGCCAGATAAATTCTTGTTTTCAGCCTGCAACCACATAACATTTAATCCTTTCTATAACATGGCTAGGCACCTTGAAAAAAAACAAAACTGACCCAGCAGCTGCTTTCAAAGCATGTCAGAGTAAAGGGGGTTGGGCGTAGGGGAGTCTACTGCTGGCATCGTGACTTCTCCATCCCCTTGTCTCTAGGTCAGTTGGAGATACAGGCAGTCAACAGGTAGTCTGTCCCCTCTGAGCCTCCAGATGCTCCTTGCCATCTGTCAAGAGCTCAATATTAACATACCATCCTCTTAGGTTTCACCACAGAGATTACTTGAGAGTAATCTAATTCAAAGTTCTTGTTAGTTTGGCACTCAGTTAATAATCAAAATGATTAGGCCACTCTATTTAAAAAATAAGCTTGTGGAGATTTTCAGTGAGCGAATTAATCCTCCTCAGGGAACTTAGAGGAGTTGGTCACACCTGTGACCTCACATAGCCATTGCCAAGTTCAGCACCAACTGGTGCCTGCCGCACAGCATGGAGGGACCATGCTAGATCCTGTCCTCTGCAGTCCCCATCCCACTGCTCTGCCACTCTGACATGGTCCTCCAACAGCAGCACCCCCTGAGATGAAGCCAGGTCCCACCGCAGCCTGACCAAGTCAGAATCGTCATTTTAGCAAGGACCACCCCCAAAGTGATTCATACGCATGTTAAAGTATGACAGGTGTTGGGAACTCTATGCTATGATACTATCTTTTTTTTTCTTCAAGGGAATACGCACACAGAGATGAGATTCTGGCCACAAATGTGTTAGGTGTAAAGCTAAGGATGCAAGTTACCTACATGATTATTTTAATAAAACCCTGTATATGACCCAATTTCTATAGAGGAAAATTGAGAACACTAGAGATAAACATTATAAAATATATATTATTTCCTTTTTTAGCTTTATTAAAAGCTTATGCATTAAAGTATTGCCTGAATCATACCTATTCCTAAATATAAGAATAGAACCCATTGTTTTGTGCTGTCCACTGACTTTTTATGCTCCTATAGGAATGAGTTTTTTCTTCAAAGGATCTAATCATGTACAGTAGACTCTCCATTAACCAGAACTCAAGCAACCAACACTTTCAAGCAACCAGCAAAAGAAATTGAAGAAATAATAGTACATTTATCTATCCTGGATGCTGGTTAACTGAGAGTCTACTGTATATGTATTTTTTCAGTGCCCTGTAAACCATCTGTATGTGTATATTTAAGGGTCTCACCCCTCTGTGGCCAAAATAATGTTCTTTTGTGTTTCATTTCAAATTCAGCCTCACACACATAATAAAACATGTAACAATTCCTTACAAGAACCTCATGTTGTAGATTATCATTTGGTTCTTACAAGTCTGTAGCGCAGGTAGGATCACAAGCCTCATTTCCAGATCACAGGCTAAGGTTCTGAGAGGTCTAATGACCAACCCAAGGTCATGAAGCCAGTAATAAACAGCAAACCTTATACTTAAAAACAAGTTTTGCCAATTCTAATTCAATGTATGAATGTGACTTTTACCTACCAAGTCATAGACTCTGCTAGAACAGAACCTTTTGAAAGGATCTGTATTCCACAGATTGTGTTCTAGTTCTACAAAAGGAAAAATAAACAAACACAGAGTAATACGTAGCTCCCAAGCACATGCACCTGAAATCTCTGCAGTTTATGATAACGAGATGCTTTATGAGTGAGCATGAGTGGGTACTCTCATGTAACAGTGAGTGAACGGAGAGTTAACCCCACTAATAATTCCTTGAAGCTACTGAACTTTTCCTTTCATGATCCCTCCACTTTTTGCATGGTTGTGCTAAGATAATTTTTTACTGCATTTTGGGAGGAAGTAGTTTTAGCACTTGGCAGATGACAGAGAATATCAGTTCCTGCTCTCTCCTTTGGGCTGGGCAAAAATCCTGAGGAAAACAGGAAGTGGGGGACAGCATCAGGATCATAAATATTTGAATCCTGGCTTCTTGAGTCAGAAAATGTAAGAATTTACAGCCACCAATAAGCTCTAAGTTTACTTGGAGAAACTAGATATGTGACATGTCCTAACTGTCCTCCCTTAAATCACTTTGATATGTGCTATATAGAGGAAGCAATAAATGTGTTCCTAGAAATAGAATACATGGTAATGGTGTCGCCTAGAGATAGTTCTCTTTTTATTCACCTGACTTTAAAACTTCCTTACAATATTTCACAGTTTGATTAAAAATTAATATGACAGCTGTAGTACATCAAAGGGGAAAGACCCCATAAATAATCCATTTGGCAAACTATCTAAGGAATAACTAATAAGTTTAGATTTGTGGTAAATTATTAATAACTAGGTAGCATATGTAATCTGTTACTTTGCCCAAGTTTGGACTGTTTCTATTTTAATGACTTTGGCAATAGATCCCTTTCGATAATCCGAAGTGAGAAATCAGAAGCTATGGAAGTAATTGGGAGCAATATGAATTGATTTTCAAGATCTACTATCATCTGAGAATGAATCTCTTAGAATTTCTTATTAAAAATCTCACACTTAGTATGAATGATGTGCTGTGCTCTTAATGGTGGTAGACACTATGCTATTTCACACGCAGCACTAGCCTCACAGTGACCTTAAGAGATAGGTCTTATCCCACTTTTCCTGAGCGAGGCGATGTGTCTGTGTATAGCAAGTGACAGTGCCGACTGAGAAGACTGCACTCAATAAAGAACCCATGTTTATAACCATTATACCACTCACTGTACCACGTGACTCAGCCTCATTGGTGTGAGATCACCGTCACTGGTATGGCTAGGACCTTCTCTCAAAGAATTGGAAGTTTACCTTCTAGACAAGCCAGAAATTCCCCTTTTCGAAATATTCTGTCCATAATGTGCGTGGAAAGATTATATCCAATTCTTCAACAGATATATCATGCCAAATCTAAATGCACTTTTATGAGCTATTACCTCAGACTATGGCCTTTATCAAGAAAACCAGAGGTAAGTACGAGCAAGGACTTGGAGAAAAGAAGGGCACCCTCGTACAGGGTTGGCGTGAATGTAAATCAGTACAGCCTCTGTACAAAGCAGTATGGAAGTTTCTCAAAAAATAAAAATAAAGCTAACATAAGCCCCAACAATTCCACTTCTGGGAATATATCTGAAGGAAGAGAAATCAGTATACCAAAGGGATATCTGCACTCCCGTGTTCATTGTAGTAGTATTCACAATAGCCAATATATGGAAACAACGTAAGTGTCCATGATGGACTGGATGGACAAAGAAAATAGGGTATGCATATATACAGTGAAATATTATTCACCCATAAAAAATAAAATCCTGTCATTTGTGGTGACATGGATAGAACTTGAGGGTATTATGCTAAGTGACATAAGCCAAACAGACAAAGACAAGTTTATTTGGTATAATTTATATATGGAAATATATATAACATATGTGTGTGTGTATATGTGTGTGTGTGTGTGTGTGTGTGTGTGTGTGTATTGAACTTATGGAAACTCATTCTACTTAGATAGTAGAATGGTGGTTACCAGGGGGGCTGGGAGATGGGAGAATTAGGGACAGGCATAGGTGTTGATTAAAGAGTATAAACTTTTAGTTATAATATGAGTAAGTTCTAAAGATCCAATGAACAGCATGGTGACTCTAGTTAGTAACACTATGTTGTATATCTGAAATTTGCTAAGAAAGTAAATCTTAAGCATTCTTACCAAAAATAAACAAAGAAACTTATGTGAGCTATGGATGTGTTAACTTGATTGTGGTGATCACAACGTATACATATGTACACATATATCAAATCATCACACTGTGTGCTTTAAATATGTAAAGTTGTATCTGTTAATTATAGTACATCAGTAAACCTGGGGCAGGTGGAATGTTCTTCTAGTCAGAGGTCTCTGTCTTTTAGGTTCATGTCCCAGCTGTCTGGCTCCACTCTTCCAAGCTGTGTGCCGGGCTCTCTCCCACACACAGTACTGTGTTAAGTGCTCTCTCCAACAGAAGATCGATATGCTACTGGGATCTAGATGGTGAACTTGCCTTCTGGTGAGGGTACCCATAATGCTAGTGAGATCCCCAAGCTGCCCCTTCCTAAAAGACGCCTTCTCTTTTTATACTTACTTACATATGCTGGTGTCCTGTGCATGTACCCGTGGGCAATGAACTTTGATATCCTCCAAAGACAAACCTAATTCTCTGTTGATTCGAGCATCAGTTGTGGCATCTCATCTCTTCTCAACTCCCCGCTTACAATGTGGCATCACACTGGTAGCTTGAATAAGCCCTGATGGGAGTATTTACACCATGGAAACTGGCACACACCATACAAATCAGAGTGCTTTATCTCCAAGGAGCCAGGACCCCACTGCCTAGAGGTCACACATCCTCACCAGCCGTTCAGTACTCTCTGGTCCACTTACGCTGTAATGGGGTGAGGCCTGTAGTGGTCTGGACTATTTATGTTTGTTACTAATAGAATTATTATTAGTTTGAGAAAAGGTAGACTGTGTAAATAGTGGAAAGAGAATTAGATAAGAGATTAAAATACTTTTCTATTATTTGAACTGCTGTTTCCAAGCAAAATTGGATGAGCCATTAAACTTTCTCCACATCAATAAAATGAAAATGATAAAGCTTACTCTAGCTACCTCAAAGGATCGTCTTATGACTTAAATGAGCTAGCATCTGTGAAAACATTTTGAAAAGTAAAATTTTAAATGTCAAATTGCTTTCTTCGTATGGTACTTTAACATTTTCAAGTATTTCACGTCTCTTATTTTTTTAGTCACGCATTTGTGATATGGGAGACTGATACTACTATTGACATTTTGCATACTGCCAGGAAGGGACACAGTCTTCTAATTCCTAGTGCTTTTCCCTTGGGGTATGTGCTCATTGGTAATACAGCCATTCACTCTTCTGCTGGTGCTTCCTGCCCAGTCTTTTTATTCTTCACTATGTTCATCACAACAAGTATTTTCAGTGCCCTGGAAAAAAAGAATGAGGAATATGAAACCATCCCAAGAAATGTATAATATTGCTTAAAAAGTCACATTTTTTGTAATGTTTTTAATACTAAAGAAAACTAGATGATATTTTAGTTTATCTAGAAAACACATCAGCGAAAGCTCATGCTTTTAAAAACAATCAAGTTCAGTATGCAAAGTATACAAAGGTTTTAAGGTGTCCAGACTTGAGGAAAAAGTATTTTATAAGTTGTCTCCAAAGATACAAAGTACAGCTACAAATAATTTTTAAGAGAGTTCGTATTAAGAATTAACAGTGACTAAACATTAGAAATTAAAATAACAATGATATTTTTGTCATGGAGAAAATTTAGAAATAACATGGTAAAAATTTCAATCAGGGAAAAACATCCCTCAATTAAATGGACTTACTTTATCTCATTTTTCTAAGGAAGAATATCAAATAAATTTAAATAAGCTCATACTGAAATTTTAATATAAAAATTAACTTCCTGTCACTTTGCCTTCATGACACCACCAATTTAACCTCAAATTCTATATCCTTGTTTAAAAAAAACCTCTGATTCCAATATTAAAAATGATGACTTTTTATATTTCTTGCATCTTAGATTATTTGGCTAGCATTTTAATCTCTCTTATGTTCGTGACACTATCAGGACCAATGAGAAATATAAAAGTTAAAGAAGGAAAAACCATTTCTGCATCAAGGCAATTTATAATTGATAAGTTTAAATATGCCTCATCAATAGATCACAAAAAAATAAAATAAATCAATATTCATATGGTGGTCATAAAGGACTCTGAGAGCTCAGAGAGTGAAATCTCATGCAGTTGCAAGCACCATGAAAGGATTTACTGAGGAGGCACATGAGCAGAGCCCAGTGCCGTACTTAACTCCCATGTACTTCCTTAGGCAGGAAATGCAACAAATGCGCTTTAGAGAACTTTTCCCAGTAAGGTAGAAAAGGGATGCTCACGTAGTGGTCCAGTTTCATTCTTGCATGTGGCTGTTCAGTTCTCCCAACACCTTTTATTGAAGGGACTGTCCTTTCCCCATTGTACGTTTTTGACTCCTTTGTCATAAATTAACTGACCGTGCACTCCTGGGTTGATTTCTGGGCTCTCTTTTCTGTGAGTGGTTTTTTTAATGCACAAATCCAACGCCTCCCTACCGACTCCTGCATCAGGGACAAAACCTTTACCTTGTATAGGAGGCCCTCCCCAATCTGGCTCTTCCCTAGCTTTCCAGCCTCAAATCACCAACTCCACTGCACTCAGTGTTCCAACCACGAAGGAGATTTTTCATTTCCTCCCAGGGATTATCCAAATCAGCTCATCCTCTGCATTGGAAGACTTAGGGGAGTCATTAAAAAACTGAATTCTTGTACTGGAAATCTGCCTATCTTAAACCTGATTCCACTGTGCCCCAGGTTAGCTATTCTCTTTGCCTTGAATGGCTACCTCTCTACGGTTTTGAATGGAATCACTTTTTATTCATTCATGAGGCACTGATTGCCCATATATGCAAATCGTGATGGCAGAGATGTCTCATTTGAACTCCACTATTTAAAATAATTGTGACACAGACATTTTGTTTAACAATTCCTATGGGAACAAAAAACCCTTTTAACAAAAATAGGCTGTGTCCTGAGAGCTAAAAAGTATTTGTGTATTTGAGCAGTCAGAAAAGGCTGATCATCTGTAAGTAACTGTGCTATTCCTGTACGACTTCTCAGTATTGAGAATGAGTGAATGAAAGCCAGCGATCTACAGAACTGGCAGCCTTCAAGAAACCAGAGAGCACCATGTCTTTCAGCAGAGACTGGAAAAAAGACAGAAAAATGAATATTTCCTCCATAGCTGAAACTTGTAGACTTGGTCTGAAGTTCTTTCTTAGAAGGAGAAACCCACCAAAGAAGGGTGAATCCTTCCTGTCACCTTGAGCATTTTTGTATTATTTCTACCTCCAGTGATAAAATAAAATCAAGTGGGTTGATTATCAAGGAAAGTTACTTCCACTCCTTTAAAACTAATATTACACACTGAATATTACTTAATCTTTCTTTAACGATTCCAGAGGGTTCTGTGTTTATAATTATAATTATCAATTACTTTTTAATTGACTTATAGTGTAGTAGAAGTAGCACTAACTGAGCTTGGTCATTCGCTAGCTGTATAATCTTTGGCAAATCATTCTTGCAATTCATCATCTGGAAAATAAAGATTTTTCTATGTACCCCACAAATTTTTGTAATGATGAGCACATAGCAAGTGCTCATCACAGTTCATAGAGCACAGATGAAACCTTATAAATGTCATTTCCTTTCTCCTTTTTTAATGTAGATATTGAAAAAAGAGGAGGCCAAAGGCTTCACATATCAGAACACTAAACAAAAGAGTGATCTAATAACTAACTTCACTGAAGCCAAAAACAACCAGGAAAGATAAGTAAACAATGACAGAACTGGATGCAGGTTATCTTTTGTGTAACTGATTCATTCTTAAGTCTAGATTAATCATTATCTTCCAAGATTTATCTTTTTAGGTTAATGACTCCTGACCACAGAAGCGTTTCGTTCCCTGACGCTATTCTGTCTGTCATGATACTTTAAATTATTTTACTCTTCCTATTGTAGATCTTGAGATTAAATGGAAAGAAAATAAAAATTTTTAGCAATGGCATAAATATGTCCAAAAGTACCAACAGATTAGACCCGTGCACAGCTTCACTGTGAGGTCTGCTTTCCTGAATTCCTCTTCATCAGGGTTTATTCATCCTCCAGAGATCCTTCTCCTCTTTATTCCATTTTTCATACATGATAGAGTATATTTTCTTTCTCACCTGTTTTTAATTATTAATATTTTTCTCTACAAGGGATTGAAATCTTAGACAATGTTTCCAAGTCATTAAATTTTTTAAATGTTCCTTTCCTGGGCATTAACACATCTTTGTCATCTACATAATGTGTTAATTCATTTGTTGTGCCTTGGTCAGTGATGATGTATGTGACTCAGGCAATACTAAGAGAGCTACTTGTATAACTTTCCTAATTATACCCCTAAGTTTCCAGTTGCCTAATATTTCCCCAATCACTAATTAAGATGTCTTCCTATTTTTTAATAATGCAAGAATTAAAAAGACGGTTTGGGGGCTTTAATTTTTCTCTTTACAAATCACTCTCAGCAGTTAAGCTAGTCATCCTTAATTTTTCCTATCCTATGTTTATAAATTGTAAAAGGATGTTTTTATTGTGTTGTTTCACAATCATTTTAAATATTTGAATTTAAATTTTTATTTGCCTAAAAAAGACATAGACTTCATTTACCTTTAATTCCTATAATACTTTTTTTGTTTTGTTTTTCCCCTGACTGCTTTCTACACAACAGATTAAGAGGGAAGAGTCCACTGCTGTAAATGCATTTTTGTTTTTGTGAAAAAGAAAATAAGAGGTAATATTTATCAATAATTATTCTCAGAGTAAAAAGAAACAAATGAGTTTATATTATCGGACTGATTTGCCACATTATCTATGCAATCATTATACTTTTCATTTGCTTCCTCTGGAGCACATAATTTAAAAAGAGATCTATATCTGATTACCTAAATACAAAACAATGATTCTTCCAAAATATTATGTCAGGACACTAAATCATCAAAAGTGTGATTCTGACCTTTTTGGTTAAGTGATTATCAAGGAAATTAAGATTTTCCAAATGCCTTGTTTCATGGCAAACTATATAAATAAGATAATAAAAATAATATGGGCCCTTCTCAGAATTTCATTATATACATACATACATACATTTAGGACTCTGATAATTATATATTCATTTAAACCAGTTTTACTCCATCATCTTGATTTTATAATTACTTGTATATTAACTATTTAAACAGTTTAGAATAAAGTTTCTCCAACTCTTTGGTCTCAGGACCCCTTTACACCCTTAAAAATGTCTAAGGACCCAAAGAGCTTTTGTTTATGTGGGTAACATCTGTCAAAATTTACAAAATTAAAATGTTTAAATGAGCATTTAAAAACAGAAGAGCACAAGCACACATTAACCATTAACCATTATAGCATGGTAGCATCATCACATGTCATCTAGCCTTTGGAAATCACTACTGTACACTAATGAGAGAATGAGAGGGCAAAAACAACTAACATTTTAGTATTGTTATGAAGATAATTCTGACCTCACAAACCTCCAACTGCCCTAATGAACTGCAGGATTCGAAGAACTGCTATTTTTTCATAAGGCATAAGTTTTTGCAAAATAAGGCTCCCCAGCCTTCTGCTTTGCCTTTCAAAATATTTTCTGAATGCTTCTAAAATAAATCAACAAATAAATAAGCTACATGGCATCTTTCCTTGGCAGGTGATAATAAGCTAGGTGAAAGAAAGGAAGTAGTCATAAAAAGCACAGTCAGAAATGGGATTGCAAGTTTGGATGTGAACCACTGGGACCAGAATATAGGTCTCTTAGGCCTAACACATCCCCTGCAGTCACACCCAATTCTAACCTCTAAATAAGACCAATATTGTGCTAAATCCAGTAGATCACAAGAGGCACAGACACGGATTTAAGCAAATAAAAATGCTAAATAAAAAGTATGTGTTTTATTGGAGAGCAGTTAAATATGTTAATTCAAGGTGAGACAGTTTAAGTGTATAATGGAAGCTTAAGTAATAATTATAAAATCTTTCAAAAATCAAAGTCACCATTCAAAACACGAGCAAATAATTGAACAAAATAAAAAAGGAATTGGATAGGAGGGCAAGTAGATGATGAAGGAAACAGCAGTCATTGGATGAAGGTGTGTGTTATCATGTAAAGGACCCAAGTATCTCTTCAGTTTGTCTACATAGGGAAGCAAAAACCAGAAATGGAATGCAATACTTGTAAGATAATTAGGAAGAGCATGAGACAATCCTAAATATATTATATTATTAAATTTTGTTTAAAATAGCAGATATTCAGAAATATAACAGGATGCACATGGCGCAGCCTATCATCGTGGTTTTCCTGGATGACACACGTGACTCAGAAAGAGCAATCATAAAGTAACGTGTTTGACCACTCTTCTTACAAACTTGTTCAGGGACCTTGTTCTTCCCAGGCGCCTGGATAAAAATCCAACCCATAATAGTGTAGTCACTTGAGAGCAATTAAAAGTCCGATAGTCTCACTAAGTTGCACATCAGAGGCTCAATTCAGTAATTCAACTCTCCACTCTCATAGGACAATCAGAACTCTCCAGTACTGTTGAGGTTGATGTCCTACCAGTGTGGGCCGATTGGAGAAGGACCACCTCCCAATAAGGACGTGGAATTCCGTCTGTTTCTCCTCCTCTATACCCGAGAAGCTCCCCCCCATCGTGAAGACAGAGATTTTGTACTTCTCTGGGTGTTTTTGACTATTGAGTAGAGCTAGTGATCTTTTGTGTTTCTGGGCTTGGCCGGTCTTCAGAGTTGTCTCTTTCTGTCAAAGTACGATCCTGACTTCCTTGAGGAACTCCCATTTTTGGAGACAACCCATTTGCTTTCCCTTGACTCGGGCAATTATGTCAGTATTCCAGCTAGTTTTGGCTTCTCCCGTAGCCTCCGAGCAGGAGGAGGCCACTAGCAGTTTTCTTCATCTGATGTCACAGCTCCCCTTGGGTCATTCTCTTAGACACAATCTAAGACCTTTCATTATGGGCTTTGCCTCCCACGTGGCCATATCTTTTCCTTGACGAATTCTGGGAGCTTCACTATATACCAAAATGCAGTCCTGAACTCTACTACCACGGGCAGGCCCAGCTAACCCTCAAGCTTAGGGATTCTCAGAAGTGACTCAGGGATAGTTCACCATGTCACCCAAATAGGGAGTTGTTTGGGAGTTTCATATCAAATTCTCCAGGGGGTTCCTGGGCTGTCCAGTTTTCCAGGAGCTCTCCTCCCACCCCGCTCCCCTAAAAGGAAGGAGGTAAGGCACACAGGACAACTCACTCCAAGGTAACCTTCAGCTTCCCTTCCCTAATTTCCAACACCTGATCTTCCTATGACACCAGTACGAATAAGAAGTATCAAGTCATCTAACTGGTCTTTATACAAGTACAAGTTCTGCAAGGGACTGTTGGACACTTCAAGACTTCACTTCAGCATCCTGATATGTATATCCAAATATATGTATTAAATACATATACACACATGTATATAGTTTGACTAAACACAGAATTAAATTAGTTCATTTAATATATCATAGACACATAGGAGGAAAAACTCCAGCCATAAATGTCTCTATTTTTCATATTACATGGCTGGATACTTCCCAGACAGCCTCGTATATACACAGAAGATCCAGTCCATCATGGTGACTTTCACAGCTATGTGGTTCAGGAAGAGAAATGATCTCATCATATGAATTACCTTCTCTCAGGGTTTTTACAAAAGAAGAAAAAATCAAGTTTCTTCTAGCAATAAATCCTCAGTAAAAACAGGCTGAAAGGAAAGAGCTCATGTAAGGGTCTTATGTGAAAGGCTGAAATGCCACATTCTCAAATCCTCACTAATTCACAGTAGAAATATGAGCAGATATTGTAATCATGAGAGAGGTCACAGCCGCAAAGAGTTATATAGCAATAGGATTGCCGGGAGCAGTAAAAGGGCATCTTTAATTATATTCTCATAGATAAGCTTAGTGCTTGGGGCTAGCAGTACAATATTGATGTATTACAAAGAGAAAAAAAAAAGTTTTAATTTTTTTTTCTCAGTAAAGAGTTTTGTTTTGTTTTCTGAAGAAGTTAAACCAAATGCTGATAAGCAGCAGCCAAGACCTACAACAGAGTGCAGTCATGTGTGCACACCCGACAGAAGTCCAAGTCTTTTGAAACAAACTGCATACAGGATCACTTGAGCAAATTTACAATTAATGACAAGGAACTTCGGTTAATGATCTATCCATAAGGATTTACCAAAAATGGGATAAATTCTGGAAGTTTAAGACAAATAAATGAAGTCCTAAAAAACCTACCAAACATTGGTCATTATTGATTTTAATACACGTATTAACATGATAATTTTTAACTACATGGACAGGAAATTGGTCACTGAAGGAAGTCACTGTGGCTTTACTGACTTTAGTTTAAAGTGATTTTATTTCCTCTTAAATATGCCTGTGGTTATGGCTGATCAAAAATGCAATATGCATTTCTAGATGTCAGCAAGGCAAATATTTAATAATACCGTATTTTCTGCACCATAAGGCGCACCAGATTATGAGGCGCAGTCTCAATTATGGGGTCTATTTCTGTACTTAACCCATACATAAGGTGCACTGGATTATCAGGCGCACAGCCGATTTTTGAGAAAATGTAAGGCTCTTAGGTGCGCCTTATAGTGCGGAAAATACGGTACTCTTGAAATCAACATGAAGGCATGTTGAAAGATATTGACAACATAAAGAGGATATGTAACTGTTTGAGCGGCTAATGACCAAAGATGTTAATTTGGATGAATATAATTGGAAAGAGATCACTTACTTATTTACTAAACATGTACTAAATGCACTGTTGGTAGTGTTCCACTGAGGGTAGGATAATTGCCTAGTCAGTGTGGGGCTCCAGCGCTGCTGTGGTTTACCTGGTGATGAGGGGAGAAACAAGGTCAGCCTGCTGTCCACAGTCAAACCTCTAGGGAGGCAAGGAGATAATCGAATCTCTCCATTACTTATTACTTTGTTCCTGCAAAAATTATTAGCACTGAAGACATCTAGTCCTGCCTCTCATCCCTTTTAAGAGCAGGTTTTCTCCCTATTGATTCACAAAAGCATACAAAACAAATAGGAATGATTTCTAAACAAAGAGCATTTTTTTTTAAATATAAATTGGAGCTATGATATGGTCTCCTCCCTTGCTGCAGTCAGTCTATCTGTGGAAATAGGGGAGCCATGCTTCACTTTATCTGACAATGTAACAGTCTGTTAATCCCATCTGTTTCCTCTAAGAAGGAAAAAATTGTTACATATGTGGCTCAGAAAGCCTGAGGCCTCACGGAACATGTCTCAAAATCTTTACCTAAGAAGTAGAAATTTAGCAATATGGCTTTTGTAAGTAGCTTTTGTTTTGTTTTAGAGACACCATGGGTGTCTTTTGCTCACATCTTTCATCTCATTTATTGATACATTTTCAAAGATTTAAGACATGTTGATTGATTCAGAGTGGATAAATTGACATTTTAGTAATGTGGAATTTTCCTTGATGAGGTATTGTATCATAGAACAGTGGCTAAACTTGATGAGCCCAGACTTAGATTTCAGATATTCATGTATCTATGAAGCTCAATCATTAGCCGTATAGACACTTAAAGTCAACAGAGAGAGTACTTGCTAAAGTTCTCCGTAGCAGACAAACCATTGAAATTGACTCCAGGTAATGTAAGGAGAAGAGCCTGATCTCGTCAAAGGATATTGAGTTTCTCACAGAACCTAAGGAAGGATAAAGCACTCAGGCGTTCAGAAGGCAGAAACCAAGTCACATCTGAGACTCTCATTAACAAGAAATGGTGACCAGTATCTATGGCATCATGCCATCAAGATGGCCTTCGACGACTCTTCCTAAGTTCAAATTCCTGGGGAAGAAAATGTGATTGGCTGTACTTGAGTTAAACTTCACCCCTTAGCTATCACAGAGGCTGGTGGCCACCCATAGCTGACCATCTGATTCAGCCCACAAGGAACGGAGGGGCAAGGAAGGGAAACGATTCAGGTCTCTTTCCCAGAAGAAAGCAATAGGAACATTAAGCAGGCAATAGTAACAGATATTCGATGTAAAAAGTATACTTTGAAATGGGCTCACTGTATTTGTAGTTTGAACATTACTCATTAATCACGGTCTAATTCTTGGATTGAGTGATAGGTTCACAGGTATTCATTTTTTGTTGTGTAAAGCAGAAATAAATAAAAGGAAGCCATGCAGGAACCAATGTTAATCATGTATTATGAATTGAAAATTATGATTAATATTATACTATAAACCTGAAGTAGAAAAATAAAGAAATTCACATAAACAAAATTTAAAATGTTATCCTTACTATCAGACCGAAGAATCTGAACTGAGCAGCTCTATTACAGTGAGAAGCCAGTGAGAGGCAGTGCCTGAGAGTAGTGGTGCCCCCAGGCCCGCTCACAGGGCGCTAGGGCACAGGCCCCCGGGGCAGGGACCTAGCGGGTGCCCACTGCACAGGGAGCCCTAGGTGACCTTGGTCATTATGAATTTTAAACTTTTGGTAGATTTTCTCCATCAACCTTTAAGTTTCCTTCTTTTGGTCAAAATCCCATCACGGCTTTCAGGAAAGACTTCAAACTGGGACCTATCGTATTTTGTAGCTTCTGCGGAATTCATTTCTCTGAAACCTCTCCATCCGATTTCTTTTTCTTCAAAGCCAGTTAGCTCTCTTTCAAAGTCTTTACATCTTTAACCTGCGGGGAAGTGGAGGGACCCTCTTTTGCTGCCGAGTAGGCCTTGGGGACCCTGCTTTCCACACCGAGGTGCATTTTTAACAATTTCTTCGTAGGGACAAAATGCCCATGTCTCCTGAAAGGCCTTCTTTGGGGTATAAGTTTTTCCTGCCTTCTTCTGCCGGTGTCGCTTTTTCGGTTCGTGACTCCGTCATTCTGCGTCTTTTGCTGCGTGTTTTCGTGCCTGTAAGGCACGGTCCTCTGTCAGATGCGGTGGCGGCCGCCTCCCTGGCTCATGTCCCGTCCCCACCTGGCACTCCCAGGGCCACCCAGGCCCGCCAGCGCTCCGTGATTCTCCGGGACACGGCGCCCAGTGGGGACACAGCCAGTGCTGAGAAGGGGAGGCGGCCGCCGAGAACAACGGCGGTGACTCAGAGGGTCCCCGAGCGCGTGCCGTGTGGCCGCACGTCACGTCATCCCGCTCAGAACGCTGCTTCCGAAGACACAGGTCGTCTCGGTTCGCCCGCTGGTGGCCTGGTGCCCGGTGACCCCACGGGCCCGTAGGAGCAGCAGCCCAGGCCCCGCCCAGCCCGGGGGTAGCACCACGGCTCAGAGACCCCGGGCAGGGCACTTGGCTTTTGTCCTGTTTGTTCTCTGAAGTCCCCGTGGCGCCAGCCCCCGGGACCCCGCACCCAGGCAGCCTGCCCTGTGCCCTCCCCCACGGCTGGCCCGCGGGGACAAGGCCCTGCCTCCTTGGAATAGAATCCCCAGCGGGTTTTTAAGACAACTTAGAGACAGTGATGATTTTATACAATGCCATTGCACAACGACCGAGTGAAAGTACAACGAATGACAGGGTTAAATGTTCGAAAGGGAATGAGGCAATGGGACAACTAGAAAAACAAAACAAAACACAACTGAGAAAGTCAACCAAGACAGGTAAAGGCGCAGCCGGATGGACTGGCTGTCTGCAGGTGAGAGGGAAACAGGAAGTGACCACAAGGGAAATGGTACACCCATGTGACAAGCTAAGCACTAAGGTACTCGTTATTAAAGGAGCTTTCATGTCTGAACAAAATGATCAACACTAAGAGGTAAAGGAAAAGCTGGCAATTCACAAATAAAAATTTTAAATGCCAGGTAACCCAATGGAAAGTATTAAATTTCAATAACAATTAGAACGCAAGTTACTTTCACAGATGCGCGGTGACCCGTAAAGGGGGTGATAATGGCTTTTCGGAGATAATTCCTGGTGTTGGCAGGGTGTGGGGTGAAGGCGCACGCTAATCCTTTGCCTGGGAGTGAAAATTAGAGTTTTTGGAAAGCATTTTGGCAAAATGTGACAACAGTCTCAAAAAACATTCTTATGTTTTGATTTGCATCTATTCATTTATCATGAGGAAGTCAGAGATGTGTTAAAAAAAAAAAGCATAAGGATTTTCATCAGAGTTTTCTTCATAATAGTAAAAAGTTGCAAACCAGCAAACATCTAAGAGAAAAGTAAATTAAAATACATTATGTCTTATATATGATGGGATAACATGGAGACAGTAATATTGTAAATTATGTTTTCCCACCTAGTGTCAACAGTGAAATGATATGTTGACACTCAAAAAAATAAAATAAAATACCTCTGGAGTGAATAGTGAAGCTTCAAGCTATTTTACCTTGATAAATTAAAATTATCCAAATTTCTCCTTCTGCCTTGATTCTAAATTTATAAAACTGATTCACATTTTGGGCGATGTATTTTATTTTTTGTCATTTGTTCCTAGGAAAAGACTGCTTTCAATTTGGAATATGGGATAAGTATTGGACCCATTTGATATATGCTTTTTGATAGAATTTTTTCAACTGACAACTTTTGTAAAGTAAAATTCTTTTTTTAAAACGTATTCATTAATATGAGGAAATATCTAATTTCCTCATACTAATACTATAAGAAAAGCAAGATTTTAAAAAATCTCTATTTACAGTACAATTCCAGTTGTGTTAAATATTTAGGGGAGTCCCCTGGTGGTGTAGTGCTAGGCTTCGGCACTTTCAACGCTGAGGCCTGGGTTCGATTCCCAGCCAGGGAGCTACCCGCCCCCTCCCCCCAAAAATATTTATTCAACAATCACTGAATATTCAACAAACACGTATTAAGATCAGACACTCTTGTAGGACAGGGATACATGGAGTGGGATGGGAGAAACAGGCTAAAATACCTGCCCTCATTGAGCTTGCAATCTATAGAGAAACTCTCGTTAAAGAAATGTGTTAAACGAGAGTATGTCAAATTTTGGTAAGTGCTATGGGGAAAAATAAGTCAGAAAAGAGAAATAAATTTTGTGGGGTAAGGGCAATGTGATTGAATTTAAAATTGGTAATCAGAAAATGCATCTTAACTGTGGTTGGATATATATTATTTGTACAGTAAGAAAAAATGTTTTAAGTAAAACTATAACAAATAATTGACGAAAAACATAGTATAAGTTGTTTTCAAAAGCTGAGTAGATTTGATCATTAATGCCAGATTATTGGTTTCTCATTCTTTTCAACTATACATTTTGAATGCCACTTGTCATATTAAAAAATAAAAAGATTGGGAAGAGTGAAGCTTCTTCTAGTGGTCCATGAAGACATATGAGTTCCTTTTCTCCATCCTTCATTCATAAAATAGCCCCACTTAGAAGTAGATGATAATGCCATCTAGCATAGAGGATGTATCGCACATATCCTCTGTGTCTGTCCCAGTGATAAAATAGGGTTGTTCTGGGTTTTAAATGAGTTACTACATATACAGTTTAGAACAGTGCCTAGAACCCTGTAAGCATTGCATAAATGTCACCAACATTATCATTTTTTTAGAAGTTGTAAACAGCAAAACCTTGAAAAAGAACCTACGGAAGTAAATAAAATATTAAAAACAGATTTTAAAGCTAAACATACTTGAGTGTGAATCGCAGTTCTGTCACTTGCTGGCACCAGGACCTGGAGCACGGCATGTAACCTCTGGCTCAATTGCTCTGTCTATAAAGTGACTAAGATATTTGCTCAACTGACATGTTTGACTGGGGTCTTCAGAGTATGTAGTACACTTGTGTCTTAGGAGGTACACCGTGTCTCCCTGTCTTTATTCAAATGTAAAAATGTGTATTTGAAAATTTCTTAACTTTATGTGTGCAGTTTAGTTATAGCTTCTTTTCCCCCTTAGGTAACTTTATAAGAAATTTAATATTGGTATCTCCTGTATTTATTAGGGTTCTCCAGAAAAAAAGAAACAGTAGGATGTGTGTGTGTGTGTGTGTGTGTGTGTGTGTGTGTAGATAGAGATTTATTTTAAGAAATTGGCTTACATAATTATGGAGGCTGACAAGTCCAAAATCTGCAGGGAAGGTTAGCAGGCTGGAGACCAGGGAAGAGTTAATGTTGTAGCTCAAGTTGAAGGCTGTCGACTGGCACAATTCCCTCTTGCTAGGGGAGATCAGTCTTTCATTCTATTTAGGCCTTCAACGGATTGGATGAGGCCCACCCCCATTATTGAGGGCAATCTGCTTTGCTCAGAGTCCACCAATTTAAATGGTAATCTCATTCAAAAGACATCCTCACAGAAACATCCAGAAAAATGTTTAACCACATATCTCGGTACCGTGATCCAGCCAAGCTGACACCAGAAATTAGCCATCACCTCTTCTTTTTATAGAGAAGTAACATGCACATACGCTCATCATATCATAAGATTGCCTCCAACAGGAAACCAGAGAGTCTGCCTAAACCCGTTATCTCTAATCAGTCACTGGGGCCTGTTCACGATCCTTTTACATGGATCTCAAGCCCGTTCGGACCCCACTGCCATGGACCTAGTTACACCTTGCGTCCCCTCTCCCCTTGGCTAATGCAGCCGCGTCGGCTTTTTAAACTGCGCGCCTCTTTCCAGTCGGACTTAAGTCTGGGTACAGAGACCTTTTCCAAAAGACAGACTGAGGGACACAGACCATGTTGTTAAGGCGACCCGTACTCTCTTCTCACTTCCGTTCATCTTCCTCCTACCATCCTCCTCTCTCTGTTTCGGTTCTTTTATTTCAATCGAACATGCATTCATCAACCGTCTTTTCACTCAGCCCCACAGAGAAGAGGCCTGCTTGGCCTTCCCAGCTCCACACACACTATGCAATATTTCTAAACGAGAAGAACTCGTTTTGTCTTCGGGCCTCGTGTGAGGCCGAGTGGTTACAAATTAAAGCTGCCTTTGTCACGTAACTAGCCGCTGGGTACATTTGATCTCTTTGCTAAGATTCTAAGTTCCCATAGGTCAGAGGGCCACATCATACATATTGCCCTCAGTACTGAGCTCAGGGTCAGGCATTTAAGAACCACTAGTAATCTTTTGCCTAACTGAAGAAATAAAAGGAGACAGAATGGTAGGAGATAAACCAGGGATTTGGATCACACACACACACACACACACACACACCCCTACACCTGTTTGCTCATTCATTTTCTATTGGCTCTTGGGCAAGTAACTTCACTGTTCTTAGCCTCATCTGCAAAATAAGAATCAAAATGATCATAATACCTGCCCGACAGTGTAGGGAAGGACTTAACACACTTGGCCGTGGAGGCTGGGTCCCTATAACTTCAGAAGGAGCCATTCACATGGATGGTTGACAAGGGGAACTCTGCCTGCCAGCTGGAATCTGCTATTTGAACAAAATAATCTGTGTAGTACTTTGGGTCATGCCTTGTTCACAGTAGTCTCTGAGTATCTGTTAGTACCTTTTCTCCCTCCTTCCTTCAATAATTCACGTCACTTGGATGTCAGTGATTATATAAGTTGATATTTAAGGTTTCAGTCAACATACAAAAAGGTGTAAACCTTGAAATCCAAAACTGCATTTTAAAAACAGATAAAATATATTTGGTATTAATCCTTCTAGAAAGGTCTGGAATTTTTCACATGGACTGTTAAACGATACTCATTAAGGAAAAATCCAGAAAGGGAATTACACAGCAGCCGAGCACCAGCCCGTTGAGCACCACTGTTGTTTTGGGTCACGTTTCACTACACAGCACGCCATTTGTTCTTAAACAGACAACGGTAGAGGAGGTTCGGAAACGTGGAGGGCATTTTCAGTTGTGTGCGGCTACATACTGCGTTCATTGTACCCCTTTCTGAGCCTGCGTCCCCTCCAGAGCCCTGTGGGATGCTCTCAGGGAGCAGCACGGGCAGCCGTGAGCAATCCCCGTGGAGGGAGGCACGTCACCATTACGGCGTCTGACACCCCTTACAGCAAGCAGTCCGCCCTCTGCCACGTGGCGTGTGACGGTTCTGGAGGACACCCAGATTCTACTGTATTAAAGATGACCCCAGCAAAAGGCAAGGAGCATGCAGCCCCACAAAGTATAAAGCCCCTGAGATGCTTGCTGACCCCGGTATTAGTCCGTTTTTATGCTGGTCTCCGCAGTACTGCACACTGCATTTCTTTTCCACCACGGTTTCTAATCTAATATGTAACTTTTTAAATTATCAAAGATGAAATTTAAAAAAAGTGTTCAAATGGAAAATAGAATGAGCAAAACCAAGTAGAGAGGATACAGAAATGGGAAACGTAAAACAGACAAAAATCACCTTTTTTTTTTTCTTTTGAAAACTGCCTAGCCGATGGCATCATGCAGATTCAGTTCATTTGGCTACAGTTTGGGGTTTATAGGTAGGCCCCTTCAATCACTACAGAGGCCTTTTTAATTGAATTCAGTGTCAGGGAAGACGCAAGGCAGATGGGGAGAGAAGGTGGGAAGACCTACTGATAGAAATGAGGGGACGTGAGGGCCGTGCTGTCTTCACACAATTACGATCAAGAGTTTCCACGTCAGGTATTTCAACATGGTGAAATCTGTGATTCAAATATAAAATTTTATGCCTCTGAAGGACGTAAATAGTTGGGTGTGCTATGGATAGTTCTGATCCCAATGATATTCTTTTATTCACCACTGCTAAGCCCGACAACTCCAAGTCTGACATCTGCCCCAGTAGAGGAGGAAATTAACCCAGTCCTGTATAACAGGTCAGTAAAAGCCATTCAAACCTAGTTGCAAACTTACATAGACTATTTCATTATTTCAACCAAAGAGGATTTGTGGATTTAGTATTTGAAGCCAGATTTTTTTGTTTTATTCAGTTTAGTTTACTTTTTTTAGGCTCTGCTATGATTTAGCCTGGCTCTTTTATGCGGCAGAATTCAGAAAAACTCATGTGGGCCTTGTTCTGGATGAAGGTAGTGAGAAAAGCAACATTAGTCTGTGTGTGTATAGAAGAAGCGATGTTATTATGTTTCTGTGATCTTTGTCTCTATGTTTCTATGAGAATGAGAAAGGCCAGCACAAAAAGTACAGGTTCTGCAAACAGCGGACAGAAATATTAAACTAAGAATGAAAGGAAATTGGGTCTGTGGAAGCATTTTGAGAAGTACAACATACTCTCCAAAAATAAGGAAGCAGTACTATTGTGTTTTTATTGTTATTACTGCTAGTGTTTATAAATAACCAGAAGAAACCAAATATATATCCTTTGTCTTCAGAGACCACTTGCCAAACCAGAAGTTACATTTTGCCATGGCTACTTCTCTTTCAAATAATTTTGGTTTGTATGATATTTTAAATTTTTGCCATAGTTTTTGCATTTTGCAAATGCATTTGTTTCAGTCAGTTTTACTATGGAAAAGGCAATTTAAGAAAACTCAGTTTATTATCTTCAAAGTCTTCCATAATTATTTTATAAATTTATTGAATAGGATTAATGAATTATCTAATTTTTCATATGCTATGCATTTTCATATATTGAAAGGTACCTGATCAATATCTGCTAATCTAACTGATTATGAAATCGTGATGTTAAGTAGACAATGCAAAATTTTGTGGATGCTCCCATATATTAATATTTTAATAATCAAATCCCTTGGTCTCAGGACAAATTATATCCTATCAGCACTAAATATTAATGACCCATTATGTGAGAATATAACACTAAACTACAAGAAGGTCAATGCTATTTAATTTTAATCAGTAACCAAAATAAAGCCTTATCCAAAACACTTTATATTTCAACCATCTTCCCAAATAGTCCAGTAACACTAACATCAGATTTATACCAATAAAAGGCACTCTGCTAGAAAGAGCTTGCCATTGAAATGTTCGAGTTAATCATGGCACCATGAGGCAAGTTTTATTTACTACACCTGACTCAAATTTTATTCTCATTAAATTGAAGCAAAGGCCATTTCCTAGAGAATGAACATTACATGTGCAATGTGCTAACGCCAATCCATATGTGGTACAGCCTATATTGCTCAAAATGAATACTGCCAGAAAGTTGTAGGGAATCAATACAAATGCCTGACATGCACCAACTGATGAGTTGTTAGGAGTTGGGGTGGGGGGAGGAATGCTTACTTTATAGTTTAAATACATTTGGACATCCCAATTGAATGAAATGCAATAAATATAGCAGATTACTACCACACCAATTACCATCACCACTGCATAATATACATGGGCAGATCCTGAAATCAAATATAGGAAACCTCAGAAAGTAAAGGGTTTCTAAGCCCTGAATGGAACTAATGCCATAAAGCTATTTATTTACTAACTGATATCCTGCTGACAAAAAGGATGTTTTCCAAAAACTCTTAGTGTATCCCTAAGAATATACTTAAAAGCCAAAAAAGGCTTAGGACAAATAAATCACAATAGAGTCTCCTCTAGGGGCTAGGTGTATCTGTCTCCGCCTGTGTATATGTTACTTGTTTTTTGTTCCAACAACCGATTTACTATTTCACAATAAGAAGTGAATGTCATCAGTTGCTCAGTTGTGAAAACTTTTAAATCTATACTACCATTGTTTCAAGATTGTAAACATGAGCAACATGGCTGGAGTGTAATGTTAAGAATGTTTACATCCACTAACAACTAGCTAGGTGGTAGAATATGTATATCTATTCAAATTTGGGGTGGAAAGATTGTAACCCATTAGCAACTGAATAACAACAGCTGTGTTTTTGCAGACACTTGAAGAGAATCTACTTCTCCGTCATGATGATTCATGACTTAAGGAAAAATGAAGTTTTTTGTTTTTGTTTTGTTTTTGTTTTTTTGCTCAATACATGTTTACTAGGAAAACCATCGTATATGAAAGGACTCCAATATGTTTTTGAAGGCAACGTGCCAGGTCTACCCTGAGTGATAGTAAGTGATGCATCAGAATCACAGGCATCAGGATTGGGGCAGCAGATGATCATTTTGAGGATCATCATCTTTTGTGGTGGCTGCAGATTATATGTTTCAGGAATAAGAGAATCTTTAAAAGATGAATTTCTGAACAGTGAAGGCCATCACATATGCAAAGCGTTTCAAAATTAGCATCTCAGTGAAAAACACTCTCCAATTTGTATTAAGTTTAAATTAGAACATCATAATGGACAAATGGCTAGAATTCTCCCTTTTGAAAAGCATCAAAAGTAGTTACCACTGTGAGTTAATTTTTACCTAATTGCTTAAGAATAGATACACTTAAACTGCTGTTGAATGCAATTTAGAAGAGAAACTAGTCATCAAATTAGCCCTCTCTGCTCTCATAAAAAGGAAACATATTCAAAATGAATCAAGTCTGTCTGCATGCCTGAAACTCAGACCCACACAAGAATTTCAAAATGCATGCACAGTAGAAAAATATTTTACAGTAGAAAACCTGAGTCTCGATCTGTACCCTGGTCTTGACTTAGTTGGGTGACCTGGAATCAATTAGAACATTTCTTTGACCCTCAGTGTTCTCATTGTAAAGTAGAGAAAATGACACATTCATAAGTGGAAGGTAATTGAAACAAGGTGTATAACGCACCAAACCCAATGTCACGCACACATGTAAAAAAATAATAAAGAAAGAAAGAAAACTACCTTTTTTTCTCTTTCCTTATAGCTACCAGAACAAATTGTAGTGAGAATTGCACAACGTCTAAATGCAAGCACGCAATTGGAATAGCATCCTTAACTCAGGAAGGGGGTGGGGTGATTTGATGAGAGCAATCTGCCAAATCCATAGATTCAAGGTATATTTTATATAATTTGGGATTATTATATGTAAACAGAATTTATCAAGAGGTTTTCCCCTCCAGAACATAAGAATAATTGTGGAAGGGACAACTTCTACCAAATTAATATAAACAAAAATATTAATAATATAGCTGACCACATTAATTTTTTTCGTTAAACTAATTGAGGGTGTAGATAGACCAAGCTTCTCTAGCCCGCAGGCTGCACGCGGCCCGGGATGGCTTTGAATGCAGCCCAAAGTGAATTTGTGTACATTCTTAAAACATTATGAAAATTATGCACAGACTTTTTTTAGCTTATCAGCTATCGTTAGTGTTGGTATATTTTATGTGTGGTCCAAGACAATGTGGCCCAGAGAAGCCAAAAGGCTGGACACTCATGTGTCTTGTTCTGACCAGAAAAAGATTTCACCCCTCCTTGCTAGCCAATCTCAATGAGAATTTACCTCCACTTATTCTTTCATCTCTAAAGAAGTTATGTGTCTGCTGGTTTTTCATCCTTTTCTATTTCTATTTTATTTTAAATCTAATAGAATTAGAATTGTCTAGCACCTCGTCCTCTAAATATTTTATGTCACAGAAATGGCGGGAGGGAATATTAAATATTTCTCCTTCCTTGTGTCTCTATGCTCAGGCATTATAAAAAATGTACCCGGTAATAGAGAGGCGGATAAAAGGAAGAATAAGATAGTTCGGAAAATGGAAGCATACTTCTAAATTGCTTTGTGAATTTAAAATGCTATGGCATCAATGTCACTTATTATTAGGTCATAATAACCTTTGAAAAGATTTTGACCCAAGATGGGTGTGTATTTTATTCTTAGCACACATTCCTTTAACGTCTTCTCCACAATAAAAACCCTTGGAAATCACGGACTTGGAAGAAAGGGCAAGGATAAAGGGAGAGGGGAGGGGATAAAAGAGGCAGAGAATGTCTTCAAAGGTATTAGTGTCCTTTGAAGCAACTTCTCAGCATAGAAACCCGGAAAGAAGAAACAAACGTTCTCGCATATTAAAATTAGATGTCTGCAGAAGTAACAGAAATCTTGACACAGAAAAGAGGTTTTTTCTTTTACAAGTTTCAAAAGGCATATGGAAAACTATCAGGTGATTTCAATCATCAACTTTTCTCAAAATCTTCCTTAGAGAAAGATCAGAAACCAGGTGCCAGTAGAGTTCATAACATCCAATGTCATAATTTTTGTGTCTGTGTGACCAGCCAGACAGAATTATTAAGGCTTTACAATTCTAGAGCACATTTAACAGTGGGTTGTGCTGCATTCTTTGTCAGCTCGAATGAATGCTGTGCGTAGATAAACACACTAAATGACCGTTATTAGATTCACCCAAATCAATACTTTATTTGGTCTTTTAGATGCCGGTGCACCAAACAGCATTCACTCTACTTCTCGTTATCCCTAACCAATCACTGCATAAGCAGTGCAGCTGTAGTGGTGGGGATAATGAAGTTGTATTAAGCATTATTCCAAGACTGTACTGCCAGCATCATTAGAGCTTTGCTAAATGGGAGAATTTTGTTGCTTAGTAACACAATTATTGCAATGAAGGTGGCAGAAGGCTATTTTTCTTTTCTTGAAATCATGACTCCCTAATTCATTCTCAGTCCTGCAAGAACAGAGTTCTGATTAGTGATGGGGCTCCCTTCTGACAATGTGGTCAGCCTATCTTTTGTATACCCAGCAAGATACAAACCAAACCTTATTTGTTTTAGCAATCTTTGTTTTAAATGGATTTAACTTTCTTATTTTTGTCATCGGCCTCCCCACTAGAATAGGAAGCAGTATCATCACCATACCACAGTCCAAGTTGAATTTTATAGAAACCCCCCCAAAAAAGGGGGGCTGCATTTCTAAAATGAAACTTGCATGTGACTTGAAATAAACAGGTCTAATAAGTACATATGAGCAATAAATAGCAATAGCAAATGCTCTTCTTAGAATAAGCATTTACAAAGCACTCATAAAGTTCGACAAAACTTTAGAATGGTTTTCTTTCTCTAGTTTTAAATCCATCACTCAAATAGGTCCCTTGATATGACTGAGATGCCTCAGTATTAAAATCTTCTTTCCACTTTTATAAAACAATTTGAGTGGGTCTTCTGTCTTTTCTGTCCCTACTACACCTGTCTTATTCACATTTATTCTCATCCTCTCTCCATACACACACACACACACACACACACACACACACACACACACAAATGCGAAAAAAAAAAAGATTTAAGAATAGGTCGGAGACCCTATTGAAAGCAGACAAAAAAATATTTTTTACCTATACCAGAACTACAATTAAACTCTGAAATTGGTTCTGGCCTTCTGGTTAGCCAAGGCAGAAAGAAAACATTGTGCTTAGAATAAATATCATGCCAATTTCAATGAATATAAACTTTCCCCAAAATTAAAAGTAAGGAGAAATTTAACAAATATATAGAAAGTAAGCACGTACATTCGTTTTCTATTGCTGCCATAACACATTACCATGAATTTAGTGGCTTAAAACAACTCAAATATATTACTTTTCAGTTCCATAGGCTAGAAGACTGATATGTATCTCACTGGGCTAAAATTAAGGCATCAGCAGGGCTTTGTGCCTTTTGGAGACTCTAAAGGAGCCTCTTTCTTTGTTTTTACAGCTTCTGGAGGCTGCGGACATTCTTTGATTCCTATTTCTCTTCCCCTCAACTTCAAAGTCAACCAAGTTTCACCTCTCTCATCATTATTCTGTAGTCATATTTTTCTCTCTCCACAGCCAGGAAAGGTTCATCCTCTTTTAAAGACCTATGTGATTAGTTTGGGCCCATCAGATAATCCAGAATTATGTCTTCTTCTCAGTCTCCTCAATTCAGTCATGCAAACTAACACACTCACAGTGCTAGAACTGAGACTGTTGGCATCTTTGGGTGACCATTATTCTCCTGACCACAGCATGATTAATTAAAAATAAAAAAGAGGACCTCAAATGCCAAACCTGGGTTTGAATACTGGCTCCCACGATTGCTATCTATGTGGCTTTGGGGACATTATTTAACATCATGAGCTTCCGTTTCTGCATCTGGTAGTGGGAAATTGTAACATCAAACCTAAGATACCATTGTGTAGAATGGTTATGTTGAACACTTAACACAGAAATCAATAAATGATGGGATTATTGAGTTTGTTGATCCTTATTGATTCTTGATAAATGCAATAGGATAAAGTTGAATTTTGTTCTGGAACCTAAGTTTATGTATTTTTAGCACACTTCTTTCTGATTGTTTAACTTGACATCAGGAGAGAACTTTTAGAGTGCCTTGAAGAATGGAAGGTTTATCTGTTACATACACTGCTTCTCTTAAATACCCAGTGTCTCACCACATTTTTGGCAGGTGCTGAATAATAATCAATTACATTTCAACTCCTTGGTACATGTGCAAGGTGTTGGGATTGTATATATTGATAACAGAAAAATCCATTATCTTTAGGTATCAAGGAGTGAAATGGCAGGTTTAATATTATTTTTGAGAAAAACAAGTTGCCTAACAAAATTTTCTTCTAGTAAGAGTCGTATTTCTTGAACCACAAATGTACCTATGAACAGGGTCAGACATTTTCTCAACAAAAACTCTTTGAGTCTAGTCAAATGCCAGGACAAGCAACCATTTGAAACACTAGAGAGTTAGATTAGGTCACATATCATCATATGGGAGCAATCCACTAGATAGCTCCTATAGGGTGGATGACACCTCTCCTGATCTCCCAATCAGGCATGCTGTTGCTCAAATCCATTCCATTCTATGAAATCAATCACTTTCAATGTTATTTAGAAATGACTCTCAACTTAAATTCTTCCTCTTTGTCTCCCTGGCCCCACATTATCACTACTTTATTTTAATCCATCATTCTCCATTACTCAAGGTATCATTTAGAATTTATTTAAACCTACACAGCAGAAAATCCAGCCAAAAGTAGCTTAAATAAGATAGGGTTTATTTTCCTCATGTAATATAAAATCTCGATGTGATGAAGTTTTAGGACTAGTGAGCAATCAAGAACTATTGAGGACCCCAAGTCTTTCAACTTTTCCTTGCTCCCCCATCTTTATTAAATGGCTTTTCTCTTTATATTGCAAGATGGTAGCCACACCTACAGGCACTCCAATCACATTTCAGGCAGCAAGGAGGGTAAGGGCAAAGGATCAAGGGCAAGAAGCTGAAGACACATGCCAGTCATCAGGGTACCTTTCAAGCAGTGTTCCCAACAGGAGAAAGGCTTTTATAGGGAAGACGTGGATGCAAAGCCAGGAATTTATTTGATTGGCTGTAACTTAAGAGGTTGCCTTATTTGAGAAAGCCTAGTTGACTGTTTATAACTGGATATTCTTCAATTTCATTTTCTTGAATTTGAGCGCACTGACTCTGGCTAAGATTTTGGTTTACTTATGTAGACTACCAAAGCATTACAGCCACCCCCAGTCTAATGGCCTCATCATTTTATCACTTTAACAATTGATTCAAAGCAATGTTCACACCCTATGGAAGTCTTAATCTCCTGCCACAGCCAGAAATTTTCAGGTTTTCCTGAAGTATTTTTCTCTGTCTCCAAGTTTTTGCTTGTACTAAATTAGTTTACTTCATGAGTTATTTCTTACACTTTTATTCCCTTCCTCAGTTTTTCAGAAAATCCATTTAACAAGTTATCTGCATTTATAGAAGACATATCTATGGAGACTAATAAGGATTTAATTACAGAAAATAAAAGCAACTTCCAACTGAATATTAAATACCCCTGGAGTCTTTGGCTCTTCATTGCACCCACAAACTTTCTTAGTTTCAATGTATTATAAGATCCACATAATCTTCTAGTTTAAGAAATTCAAATTTCCCTTAGCATACCAGGTAAAATATTACTATTCCTAAACTTAGCTCTAAGTTCATTTTGCATATCAATATTCTCAGCAAATCAAAGGTGCTATTGATGTAATTGAAGCCATACTGCATCAAAGATGATCCAGGTTTAAACAGTAAACATTTTCTTACGTAAGCCAAAACTTCTGGCAGATCATAGATAGCCCTAGTTTTACATAAAAATTACATTGAAAATGTAAGTACTGCTCTCGAGCTTGAGATACAGAAGTGATTTAAAAACAAAAACAAAAAACTTAGAGGTGTTACAAAATATTTCTTATCTAGTGTGAAAGGTCTCTATTCTATCTGTAATAGCCCCTGCCCCTGTGAGCTTAACTGAGATGTTAAGCAATGATCAAATGTCAGGTCATCTTCATTAAAGATAATTTTTTTAGCACCTCTATCAGCACTCATTGGCTGAAATCATTCTGGAAGACAGATAAACTTTCAGTAAATCAAAAGAGAAAGAAATCTCACTGACATACAGATTAAAAACTTGATAAACCATGGAAAATTGCAAAACATATATAAAAGGAGTTTAAAGGCATTTAAATCACAAAGAATACTTACATTTCTTAATAGTAAAGTTTAATCTCTCAGATGCCACTTTGTGACATTGCAATTTATGACTTTTGACCCAAGCTTCCTATGTTCTCACAGAAAAACTTGCCACTTTGCTATTTTAAGTAATTCATGAGTCTCTACCATCTAAATTAGTCTGCAAAAGGTTATATACAGTAGAATCTCCATTAACAGGAACTTAAGCAACCAGCACACTCGAGCAACCAGCAAAATGGTTTTTTTGCCGGTTGCTTGAAATTTTTCTGGTTGCTTGAGTTCCAGTTAACGGAGAGTCTACCTACATTTATCCTGCATCTACCAATCCCCATGGGTGCCAGTTAACTGAGAGTGTACTGTAGTTGAAACCACACAGCTACTGTCTACCATTCTAGTCCCATCTTTTCAAAAGCTGACAAATGTAAAGGGAAATTACTCACAAACTAGAAAACAAATCTAGTAATAATCATAGAAGATGTTCAGCCTCACTAATAAACCAAAACATTCAAATTAAAACAGTGAAGTACTTTTTTACTTAAAACAAATTAGCACAAACCAGTCTTGTTTTTATAAGGCTAACTTCTGGTACCATGGTGGAAGCATTTAAACTGGTGATCTCATGTTGGTGGTATCAGTGTTAATTAGCCCTTAGGAAAGAAATCTGACAAAGTGTATCATATGCTATTAACCGAGTAACTCAATTTGTTGGAATCTATCTTACTTTTGAACAAAAGCATGTGCATGAAGATGTTAGTCACACTATTATGTATATTAATAAGAATAGAAGTAATTTAAATGTCAGTGAGAGAATTGTTAATAAATTATGCCATATTATTTAACCATGAAAACATGAACAATTCTTAATATAGTTTTTGTATATCACTTCATTTATACTCCACTTCATTCCCAAAAGCATTTAAGGTAGAGGTCTTGTGCTAAATCATATCTTTAAATGCAGAAAACATGATTATATTTGAAACATATTTTTAAACACATTCTTGAAAGAAATGTAGCACATATTAAATAAATCAGGAAGACTGTGGTTGACTGCTATTCTTTGCCTTTTCTATTATTTGGAAAATTCTAATGAAACTTTGTAAAGAAAATATTTCTTTATAAAAATAATTCTAATCTGTTTCTGAATTGTTAAACTTGATACCATGCATTTTGTAGGCAGAGTTGAAAGGCATACAGGAGCTCTGATGGGTTAGAACTCACTATGAAATCTCAGAACCTATAATATACCCTCTCATCAGGATAGGAAGTCCAGATTCATTTGTTTTTCAAGATTCCATCACAGTACAGGAAGTTAAGGGGGACAGCTGATACAGAGTAATAATTGCCACTTCCTGTTTTGTCTGTTTGGCGGGTGGATGGATTTGTTTTCTTTTTTAGCCTTAAAGCACAGTCCTAGAAAATTAGAGAATTTGATATGATTTTATTCCAATCACTAAGCCAGAACAATCCTAGGGAAATTTTCCACAACTAGTCTATCTGTGCCAAGCTTAGAATAAAACACACTTGGAAACTTTAACAATAGCAGTCAGAATCCAAGAGCAATTCGTTTCAGATCTGCTGGCTCAGCAAGGCTCTATTCAGAACAAAAATCCCTTCATTTACAGAATTTTATAATGTACTCAGAAGTTTCTTTAGATCCTGCTGAGAAACAACAGAGCCATCATAAGTTATAGACTCTGTATCTACAAAAAATAAATAAAAATGCTTACTTTAATAAGCCATGCAGAGTTTGGAGACAAGAGGGGAAAGTTAGAAAGAAGAAGGAAAAGACTTTGAAAAAGAGCAGAGCAATTCCGGAAATGGTCCAAACAGAAAACTTATGAGAATGGCGACTCATTTTAATTTTTAGAAGCTGATATAGCATCAATGATATAGCATCCTAAAGGCTCTCTAGCTTACTCATGATAAAAGCCAAAGTCTTTATGGAGCCTTGTCAGCTGTACTAGATCTTTTAAACTCCATTTATTCCACTCTGCAAACACACCTACATAGTTCTCTTTGACTGACACCCTCTTTTCCCCACATGATCTATTTCTTCACTTCCATTATTGGTCAGGGACCAGTCAGAAAAACAGAAACCACACTAGAGATTTCAGCTGAAGGAATTTAATATGAGAAATTAGTTACATAACCATCGGAGGGCTTCAGAACAAAAAGAGAGCATTCAGGTAACCCAGAGGATGGCTACAAGAAACTGGTGGCATTTGTCCTTCCCCTTGTGCTGAAGAAAAATGATCATTCTGAATCTAGAAACTTGAAGAGGCAGGCCTGTGGAGCTGGTGCACAGAACTCCGGGCTGCAGAAGCCTCCTGGCTGCTTCAGGTACCTCCGAGGGGCAAGAGGCTGCTTCTGGAAGTGCTGGAAAGAGCTGGAGGCTGGAACCAACTGCTGCTGGTGTGAAATGCCTTGCTGGGTTAATCCTCACAGAAACAGCAAGCAAGGAGAGAAGAGAGAATTCCCTTCTCCGCCATCCAGTCTTACCCTCAAATCTTTTATTGGCAAGGCGTATCTAAGAGCCAGCTAGAAATAAATACGTATCAAGTGTAATTTACAGTATTAAAGTACAGCACTACGTAGAAGAGTGTTCTTGGATCTGAGACATGATAGCTTACTGGCCATCCTCACTTACACTGTGGGCTTCTCAGCATCCATACACACCCTGCTGCATGTGTTTGAACTTCTATACAGGACCAACAAATACACTCTCACTCCCCAGTAAGAGCAGACACGCAGGAAATAAGTTCAGGAATGCCCCCCACACGCAGCCTTTCCTGTGAGCCTCTGTGCAATATATGCACACCATTCAAAGAACAGAGGTTTGAAAGCAAAATACTTAACATAAACAAAGAAAGTCCCAGCTATCACCATCGTCGTCTTTGGGAAAGCATAGCTCTGGGCAATGATAATTATTTCTCTAAATCAAACAAAATTCCATCTAAATATTTTGTAGTCTAAACAATACATTGAAATGTAACTGACAATATTTTTATCTAAAACAGTAAGGGGAAATAAGGAATAAAAAAGAAATTAGTTAACATATACATTGTATATGAGCAAGAAAGAAAATGACTAATACATTTCTCAATTTTTCTCATTTGTCATAAAGACAAAGTGCTGTCTGGTAGGTATCCAGCCATGTCACGTGAAAAATAGAGTCATGTATGGCTGGGCTTTCTCCGGACAGCCCTCATATGTAAGTTCTTTCGTGTTCTTTTTCCTGATGTTGAGCTAGTGAAGGTAATTTAGCTAATGAGATGATCCACACTTCGGTGAACGTGCTTTTTGTTTTGTTTTGTTGTGGTAGTTTAGCTTTCCATTAAATGTTCCAATTGAATACAAAGTACTATGAAGCGCCACGTAGAGTCCTCTGTATTTGGCACATAGTACTCCCCACCCCAAACACGGGGCAGCAATACAATTTTTCTTGATGATCAGGATCAGGCACTTCAGTCAGAAGAGTAACCCGCTCTGTGTCTGCTCGATCTGTAGTAAAAGCCCGAGGTGGCCAGATGCAGTCTCGGTTTCGTTCTTACTGAACGGAATCATCACCATCTCTTCCGGTTAAAACCGTCCTCCCTTGGAGAGCAACACCTCTGCCCTAGCACAGCCCGAAGCTGAAGGAATGGAGAAGTAAGACATTGACAGGCAGGTCATAATGGGAGGAGCCACCTGCACTAAACCATCTTCATTTCCGGGCCTGTGTGTCTTGGCCAGGTACATTGTGTGGATTCAACATAAGTTAGTAATAATACAAGTTAATAGTGAATAATAAGTTAATATACTGCCCATTTATGTCATCCTAAGGATGACTGATTAGTCACCTCACAAAATTTCTGAATGTCAAAATACTCCAGTTTCTGCTTTACCCCAAGTGCGATTATGGTGATTGCCTCCACCTATCTCTGGTAGTTAAGGACTGGCACTTGACCTTGGCCATTCTAGAATCTCATCATTCCTGCTGATATTGGGAAGGTAATCTCAAAGGTGTCATTTCAACCAAAGTACACATGGGTAGTTTTTTTTTTTTTTATGTGTGTATGAGTATTTGAAATCATAACATTTACATAATTTTGCATCTTTCTGTTTCATGTAAGATGTATTAGAGAGCACTTTCCCATGCCACTCAGTATTGTTACAACATGTTACTTAATTTTAGTATACTGATTAATCATGTTTAAATGCCAAAGATGAAAAAATACTGGGAGGTAATGGTTCAAGTAACTAAATTTGAAAAGATATGGGATGAAATTATATTTAAAATGTTGAAACAATTAGCATTGCATGGAAGGAGGAGCCATCTTTTTTTCTCTGAAGCAGAAGCAGAGACAAAGAGGAATGGGGAAAAAAAACTAGAAGGTCAAGACAATAGATGGAAATGTTTTTCTGTTAATTAAAAATAAAGGAGATGGAGGATGTGGCCTGAGGATTTGGACAGGAATTAAAGAGCAGGTTCAGGTTGTATACTTGCTGCTGTCAGAAATAGGGAAATGAGCAAATTAAAGATACAGAGTGTTAGTGGTGTTTATAACAGGATGGGGTTACAGGGAATAAAAGGGGCTGTTATTTTTTCAAAATTTCCAAATACGCCTTACTTTCACTGTTTTTATAATCAAGAAAAATTGTAGGGACAAAAAGAATTATCTTACCAGTAACGTGGAGAATAGATCAGAGGGAGTTCTCCCTAGAAAGTTAAGAGTCACAGAAGCTAGTTAGGGTCAGTCATGTTAGGCTGAGCAAGAAATGACTGGGTGAGACATTATCGTGACCTAAAGGTAGAGGTAGTTATGATAAAAAGAGGCAAATGAGTATTTGGGAGGTAGATTCAGAAGTAAAGGTGACTGATTGGCATAGTGGCAGGGATCTGGAGCAAAGATGAGAAAGAAAAGAGAGGTTTCTAACTTGAGCACCTGATTCAATAACCATGCATTTCACCAAGGTAACCCAAGGGAGAAAATGACAAATCTAATTTTAGGCGCGTATGCTGCAGGCGTCTGAGAGATTTCAATGCAGAAATCATCAGCAGTCAAGTTCAGGCATGGAGCAAGCGTGGCAGAGTGAAAGTTCATAGGCTTTGAAGAATAAGACATTCCTGAGTTTAAATACTATTGCTTCCACTTACTTATCATGTTACAAAACCATGGGCCTACTGCTTCTCTCAGGTTCTGTCTGTCATTAATAAAATGTGGATAATAATAATAATATCTGCCAATAGCACTGCTTGAGTAGTAAGGAGAATAATACTTGTAAAGCAGTTAGCAAGAGCTTAGTAAACCTGTAATAAATCTAAGATAGCAAGCGATGTTATTGATCATTATTATTAGTGCTTAGGCAAGTTGATTAATTTTTCAATGCCTCAGGTTTTTTTACTAAATGGATATACCAAAATCTACCACCCAAACTTGAATTGAGCATTAAATGAGATAGTGCATAGCCCAAACAGTAGTTATTCCACTGATGTCATTTTGTGTTAATTCTTATCATTATTGTTGTAATCTGTTCAAACTCATTAGTCACCAATGTAAAAATGTGTACATAAACATTAAGATATTCTTGTGTATCAAATTCACCAAACTTTTTAATATTTTAATTGAATGTATTTACTTTTTATACTGTATAAGAACTTTTTCTCACCTTTGATAAGTATGTTAGTTTTTTATTAATTTATAAAAATTTCCCCTAATCAGTTTTCTTTTGTAATAGTTAATATTTGGCAGTTTATATCTACTTTTTAAATCTTTGAATTTTCTTTATGATGGTTTTTCATGGACACTGATGGTTTCTTAAGTATTTAATTATATTGTTTTCCTTTGTGATCATCTTACATTTTATGCTTAGAGCATCATTGTTTATATCAACCTACAATATCCTCTACATCCTTAATTTTTATATTATTTATAACTTATTAGACGGAATTTAAACCATGTGAAATTTGGTTTGTTGCATCATGTGGAGCGAAATTTATTTGCTTAATTTTCCTAACTAACCAATTTTCCCAATATCATTTGTTCTAAAAATACCCAACCCTTTTCCCATTTATTTGTGATTCTTCTTTTGTTAAATACTAACTTTGCACTCTGATGTATTTCTGAGCACTTGGTTTTGACAATTATAAAATTCCACATTGTTTTTTTATTTTATTTTTTGAAATTTATTTTTATTGTTAGACTTATTGAGGTGACATCTGTTAGCAAGGATTACGTAGGTTTCAGGCTTACAGTTCTACAGTGCATTGTCAACTTGTTGTATAATAAGTTCACCACAACTGTTACATTTTAAGTGCCTGGGAAGTCAATCCCATGTCTCTAATCCTCCCAAATCCCTGTTTTTTAAACTTTCCTTAAATAGTCTTTGGCGTATATATTGTGAAATTAAATTTTCAATTATTTTACTGAATTCTGAGGTAATATTCAATTCCCAATTAAATACTAAATGGCTTTATAACTTTTAATTGAGGAAGAATTAGCACCTTATTATTATTTAATCCTTCCTATATGAATATGATATATTTCTTTATGTCTTCTATAATCCCATAGTATTTCCAAGGTTTACTTTATGTAGATCTAAAACCATTTACTTAGGATATTTCTTGGTATATTTTTGCCATTTTGTGAATAGGATCTTTTCTGTTTCAACTATACCCTTCAATAATTATCACTTGCCATAAAAAAAGAAAAGCTTTAACTTTTCTTATTGATCAATGTACTAAACTTATGTCTAAATTATAAAATAATTTGGGTGATATTTCTTGATCATGTGCACTTGGTAATTTCACAATCTTCAAAAAGTTTTAAGAAGCGTTAGAATTTTCAATCTGCTGCAGGTCTTCAGATTTCTAGTACAAAAGGCTGTTGAATACTTCCACACACTCATCTCAGTTCACTCTTCAATAACACAACTCCCCACAGGATTTTGCTGCAAAATGTACATATTTTTAAGGAAAATATGTAGATCAAGATGTCCAAGATATGTGTGGCTCAAGTAGCACCCAAGATACTAGTTCTTAAAATTTGTGGTTCCCAAAGGAAGTTGTCCATCTAATCAAAAATCTCTTCTATCTTTTCAAAATCATCCAACTTCCCCTTGGCTCATCTAGTCATCCAAGTAAGTCAGAACGCACGCATCCAGTCTGTCACCTCCTGTAATGCCAGCATTGTTGTCTGGAAGTGGCTGGCAGTTCCCTCAGGACACATCATAATTGTAGTAGGAGCTCCTTCCTACACTGACACTTTCATCAAGACTGGACTCCTGTAGGAAAACACTGCCACCATACTTCCACATCAGGATTGTTTGAGCTATTTGCTTCACTCTTGCAAATCTGTAACTCCTTTTGCATTCCTTTACTTTCTCCCGTTTATGATATATTGTCTTAAATACTTTCTTTATACACTCTGATAACCACAGTAGACTGTGTTAGAATTTTTTCTTCAGCTTTCAAATATATTTTCAAAAAATTAAGGAAATCTATTGTATATTCCCACGATGATTCTTCCCTTTGTCTTTCCTCTTTTGTGATGTTCCAACATTCCTTCTTTTAGTAATTCCTTTCTGTTTAGAGAAGAAAATGTCCTTTAACTATTTTTTTATGGTAGGCCTGCTGCCAACAAATTCTCTCAGTGGAGTCTGGAGCTCACACGCTGTCTAAGTAGACCAGTATCTAGGAATCTACCACCAAAAAAGAAATCCCCTCTCAACTACAAATCTTTTATGATGGCTGTGCTAAAAGAAAACATTTAATGGTCTATCTGAAATGGTGATTTATGATGCCAGGACTTAAACTTCCTAGTTTTTTAGAAGCATCCTGTATTACAAAGAACTTTGTTGAGAAATAACGTGGTCTATACACTATACTTTGTAAAGCCCATGCCGTCACATGCTGTGTTTTGTTACCTGATTTTATACTAAGATTTTACTTTTTTTTTTTTTTTTTTTGGTATGTGGGTAGTTCCCTGACTGGGAAAGATTTTACTTTTTAACGACGTATAGGTGATAGAAATTTAATCAGCTCAGTATTTTACAAAGAATGAAATGGGAGGTTGAAAAAACATTACTAACTCACTTTACACAGGCTGCTGAGACTTAAGTCTTTCAAGTGTTCTTGAAATCATAAACAAAATGAATTGGGACTTCAATAGGTGTTATAGGTCAAAGACCAAATGGAGTTCAGCTGCAGAGTTAAATGTTTATATTAAAGTAATGGGTAATTATGGCCTTACGTAGTGCCAGGGGGGAAAAAATCTCACCATGTCCTAGTTGAAGAAAATAGTGACCTTAAAAATACCAGTAACTATTTCACCAATTTACCCCTGTCATGGTATGAGACCCTGAAAAGGACAAAATGAATCCAGAGCCAGGCATTCCCTAGAATTCTTGCATCCTGAATGAACCACAAAGAAGGTGGTAACAATTTTAGAGGGTCACTGCAGGCTTGACTAATAATATACCTGAGACTGTACTGTCATAGAAACAGTATTGCTAGACCTTCATTTTCAGCCTTCATAGCACATTGCTACCCAAATGACAGCCATTGGTCACATCAACAGGACACAAAGGTCAGTACTCTGTTTGATGCACTGTCTGTGACTTCTAGCTTTTCTGAATCGCTGCAAAAAGCAGCCAGAGCAAGCAGTAGCAGCACCTCCAGCCTGGGCAGCTGTGCCGACCGACTTCACTAACAACTGTCTCCTCATCTGGTTAAATAATTGTCTGAGTTTCACTGGCAAAGTACAAAGTCATACATGCATGTACTTCTCATGACCCTGCAAGAACTCTTTCATTAAGAAATCAGTGTGTAAATCCAGCATTATTAGATTAATGGACTGTGTGGTGGCCCGAAGAGAAATAAGTAATTACGTTAAGTAAGCCATATCAACTCAACCTTTGAAGAAGTCCACAAGTGAGAATTTGCCAAAAGCCCTATTGTGAATGATGTAAATGATATATCAATTTTTAGTAAGCTTCTTTAATTGATGTTTGCTAAAAAAAATCTAACATATATTAATTATTCTCTGTCTCATTTGGTAAACAACTAGTTATCAGGCTACACAAGAAGCCTGAATGCTTGTGGGGTTTTGATGAAACTGAATGTTATTATAAAAGTCATTCTAGTTTTTTTTCTGTGAAGAATTATTTTTCCTCAAAATTAGGATCATAAAGCATACTCAATTTAGTCATCTATTTTCTATAATATTATTATTATGAATATTACTATTATAAGAAGGAATGAAAATTCTAAAATAAAATTTAATCACTGATTATGTATATGAATACAGTATGTTTGTTTATACTCACTTCATTATCACTGAATACTTAGGTTATTTTAAGTATTTTCAATTATGTAAAATTATGTGATGAACATTTTTCATATAAAACTTAGCATCACTTGAGAAAAAGGTCTTAGGTTTCTCAAATTGAAGTATCAACATTTTACAACTATTGATATGTTTAACAATTTATTTTTCAAAACTGTACCTTCTGAGGTACAACACTTAATTTGAAGAACACAAAAAATGTGCTGTCATGATTTGGACTTCTTAAGTCTTTGACAATTACTCTTGGGAAATACACTGAGTCTATTACAGAATAAATCACTAATATATCATAATTTTTATCAAAAGAAAATCTCTGGATCAGTTTAATGTCTAGAGAAGGTAAGCAAAAATATTGCAGGATTTAGTTTGAGTCATAATTTTTTCAAAGGAACTATGTTTGTTTAAATCAGAAAAAAAGTAGACTTGTGGAAGATTTAGGAACCTAAACTATGAAAATGACAATGAGCAGTTCTTCAATGCTAATGATAAGAGAGACACAGTCAGAATCTAGGAGAGAGAAGTAGAGTTTTGGATTGAATTTAGAAAGACTTTTGTATTATATGAGTACCCTGGGGTGTTATATCAAAAAATGGAATAAAATAATATTCATTAAGTAAACATTTAAGCTTAAGATTAAGATTTAAAACTCTAACACTAAAATTTGAGGGGTCAATCAATAGTTCAGGAAGATATTTTGGAGTCATAGAGCTTTTTATCAATCAAACTCCCTCTATGTTCTGGAGATGACAGTCATTATCAATAATTCTAAATCTTCATTTTCTATTACACACACACACACACACAGGAGGGAGAGAATATGAAATAGATCTTTGAACTTGATACCCAAATAAATATTTACATACTTTAAGTTATCAACAGCATCTCCTATCTTAATTCTAAAATACAAAATTAAGCTGTTTATCTAGATGAATTTTAAAGATTGTTATATTTAGAATTCTTTAGCTAACTAATAATGATAGCCCAACCATTCCACACTTTAGAATGGAATTGTGGATTCTACTATAGTATTAACAGCACAAGCTAAAGTGGCCTCAGTCTCCCCCTACCCGCTGCCAACACACACACAGAGAGAGACAGAGAGAGAGAGAGAGACAGAGAGAGAGGGAATATGAAAACAATGAAAAGCTTTTAATGGAAAAGTGAGGAGGGATTGGAGAGAAAGGAGAAGATCTCTTGCAGTCCTTAGCTCCTCTGTGTAATGCTTGTGGCATCACAGAACACAGAAGCTATTACAAATCCATCAACATTTCATAGAAAGACACTTGGTGGAGGCTGAGGTTGCACTGAACCCCAATTGTCCTTACTTACCTCTTATGCTGTCTTTATGCCATCAGGTTAACTTTGAATCATAGTACACTGCCCATTTGCAGGTTCTACCACATCATTAAAAATGTTGTGGAGCAAAGTAGTCATGGGGATGTAGGATACAGCACAAGGAACACAGCTAATAGTATTGTAATAACTATGTGTGGTGTCAGACAGGTGCTAGATTTATCAGGGGGCAGGGTGAAAAGGTGAATTGAAAATTGGTAGTTATAAAATAGTCATGAGAATATAAAAGTACAACATAGGGAATACAGTCTAATGTGGTAATAGCTATGCATAGTGCCAAAATGGATGGATACTAGACTAGTCAGGGGGATCACTTCTTAAATTATATAAATGTCTAACCACTATGCTGTACACCTGGAATTAATGTAAAATAATATTGAGTGTACTGTACAGTCAATAATATTGTGATAGTGTGGTGTGGTGTCAAATGGTTGCTGGACTTACCGTGGTGATCACTTCTTTAAGTATATAAATGTTGAATAAGTATGGTGTACACCTGAAACTAAAATAATATTGTGTTAACTATATTTTTAATAAAATTCTTGGAAAAAATAAAGAATGTTATAGAAGGTTGTCAGGAGCCACTAAGGAACCATAAAATATAAGACAGATAAATGACATATGATAAATACTGATTTTTTAGATACTGATTTACCAAGTACTGCCTTCAATTAAACTTCTAAATTGAAAGAAACCAAACTTGAGTTGATGAATATCATTTACTCAACCCAAGTTTCCTGAGAAGTAAACATATGACTGGGGTTTCTCTAAGAAATGTAGAAATGACATCCATCATGAATAACAGATAAAGTGAGGAATCCCCTGCTGGTTTGGTTTCTCCTAAATAATCATTACTATTCAAGTGGTTTGGGCACTGCTGGTGCCCAGGCATGGAAGCCAGGAGAAATTTTTATTTTGGATTTAGTAAATAACAAAATTACAGTTTTTCTTATTTTTAAAATATAGCCTCAAATTCCTGATAGAGCTATTTGATTCTTTTCACTCATATACCTGAGATATTTTGAAGATACCACATACAAAAGCATTTATGTTTTTAAATATAAATTTTAAATTTGCAGGCTTCTAGAGTTTACACTATGACTTTTATTTAAATTGAATTGACTTCTGTAAACTTCTGTTGTTTCCTGGTATCCTCCATCTTCTGCCCATGTTTCTGTGACATATTCTTTCTGTGTCTTGCAGTAACTACGTTCATTGTATTTTCCTCAATATCCTTATTTGTAAGTTTAAACCACTTAGGGATATTTAATTCATTCTTCTGGGTATTAACTAGTGTGTGATAGAGAATATATATATATATATATATATATATATATATATATATATATATATACACACACACACACACACACACACACACACACACATATATATATATATATATATATAAACTCCCTTTAATTTTGTTTCAATGAGAAAGCAAAAGGATTTATCATTTAGATCCTTAGTATAAGCATTTATTTCTTAGCTATTGATGGTGACTGTCATATAGTCATGTGTAAAAAATGAAGAAGTAACAATAAAATAAGATAGTCACTACCTAGTAGCTCAGAAATTCAGTGCTTCTGAAGGAAATTATTATATCCACCTAATTCCATAGTTTACAAAGTTATAGCAGAGAAAATTGACACTTGGAATGGACTGAAGCAAAAAGAGTAACAAAAGTCAGGAGTTCCTTTTATGCAGATTATAAAAATTTAATTATGAGACTGTATGATTATTAAGGATTTAATGCATCTTAGAAAGACATGTTTGTCCACTTTAAGAACTAAAACATAAGGTTGACTTCTGTGTTTCAAAGTCTTTTGCATTAAAAACTAATTTGTAAAATACTAATAGATTCATTCTCACCTGTATATAATGTGATATTTACATTATAAAACTGACCAACTTTCATTTTAGAGCTATATTTTTTGAAAAACTTAATTACTCTTCTTTGAGGTAATTCTAGAATGCAGGACTTCATCTGTGTGTTATCTGATGTTCTTAGTAAAAGTCCTAAAGAGGTTCCAATTTAATCTTCTTTTCCCATTTATTTTTACATGATCCTATTACTGTGTAAACATTGTAAATAATAATTTATTATAGTGCTTCTACTGACAAAGCATCTGGTATGTGTCAGGCTGTGGCACACCTTTACCCTGTGTAAATCTAATGCATAGTCCTGTAGGCTCTGCTTCACATACAGAGAGAAGAAAACAAAAATTCCATTACCCCTGGCCTTGAGGTTTTACAAGCAGTTGCTGTGTTAGAATAGAAAATTCACGTCCTTGTCTCCCTACTTCACTGCTCCTTCCCTTAACAATCTATTTTTTAATTATTAATAATAAAATTCAAATTCAGAATCTAATAGATTATGTTGCTACCCAGGCTCTAAAATGTTTCTACATAAGCAATAAGACTTGGCAACAGCCCTGAGAGGTGAGACAGAGGCTATTTTTTTTTTTATTTTGTTGGTGAGGAACTGAAACCCGAAGTGATTGTGAGAGTTGCCTAAAGTCACACAACTAAGAAGCCTTAAACTCAGAATTTGAACTCCCCAACTACGACCTCTGAACTCCAAACACCCAAAAGGTAAAACATCATTTGAAGTCAATGTGATCTTTCCAAATTATGCAAGCTACATGCAAATCAGGACGTCCATTAACTAATGAAAAGATACCAGGTAATGCACCACGTAGCATATGAGAAACGTTCCATAAATATTAATTCTGGTGATATTGCCTACACAAACTACTGAGTATGTATGTGATCTGCCTCCTCAAACTCACACTAAGTGTTGAGCTTGTGCTTCCTTTCTATTTTTTCTTTGTCTTTTCATTATGATTTTTGATAAATCATAAAAGCAGGAAAAAATGTAGAGCAGTTGAACAAATGCACATCTTCCTAATTCTACAACTGTTGACAATTGCAAAGATTATGTCATGCTTACACAGATATTTTTAGATTAACAAATAAATAAACGTTACATGTAAAGTTGAAGCATTATTTGGCTCTCTCTTACCCACAACTTGTTCCTCTGCTTCTCTCCAGAGAGTTGATTGCTACCCTCTGTGTGGTATGTACCTCCGGTATATCTTTATCTTTGCACACACACATGCATGTACACACATGTACAGCTGTATATCCCTGAAAAGTATAGGATAGAGTGTTTTATATATATGTTTGTATTTTACTTAAATGATGTTACACTGTACTTAGTATTATACAATATGATTTTTTTATTTACCATCACTATTGAGATCTAGCCATGTTTTTATATATCAAAATTAATTGCCTTATTACTACTGTAATACATCCTATTAATCCATGCCCTCCCTGACAGACAGTGAGGCTTTTCCCAATCTCTATTATACATATAACCAATTAATCAGAGAGGCTCAACTTACTGCAGTAAAATTAAGTGGCAGTAATGTAAAAATTTACCTTCATCTGTCTCCCTTATCTACGTGTCATCTTGCCCTGTAACCACAGGAAGAGGAAAGGGACGGAGTATAAAAGCAAAATGTCCCTGAACTTCCCCACTAGTCTAGAGTTATCCAGAAATTTCATCCTTGCAGGTAATAGGGGAGATACGTCAGGACTGACCAGTGATCACTCACAGTTTTCCTGTGCTGCTGGGTAGGTACAAGGAAGGTGAAAGTCCCTTCCTTCTTCAAGGGAGGTGTGGCCCAGTGACCATTCTGGCCAGTGAAATGGAAGCAGCTAAGTTCTCCCAGCTGCAAGAACCAGAACACTTCGGCTTACAACCCACTGACTCCATGTAAACAGTCTGCTTCCACGGGCCTGGTGGTCCTTTGTAATATCCAATCATATATTCTCACTGATATAAAACGGGTTGTCATACTGACTTTTTCCTGACTATCATGTCTCTTGTCACCAGGTAAGACTGCAGTCAACAATTTCATCCACGCCCTCAGGTCCCCTGCCCCTGCCCACAGAGGCAGAGTGTTTGAGGAATCTCCTCTGCTTCACGGTCCCTCCAGTGCCATCTCTTCCTGATGTGCTACCGTGCACACCCAGCTGTGATGTGAAACGCCAGCTGTGGGAGTGACTTTCTTGGGATATTGCAGAGAGAATGAATAAGTTTTCCTCACAAATCCTGCATTCTCTGAAGTGTTTATAATCTTTCTCACCTCTCGGGCCTCTTCTAATGATTGTAGAGAGGAAAAAGAGCTAGACTAGCTATGCAAACTGGAACCCCCCAGTCAACCCCATAGGAGGGTTACTGAACCCAACCACCGTGGGGGTTCTCAGAACCTCTGCTGTGGGCCATTTAGGGCCTGAGGGTCTCAGCTTTCAACTTTGGCTACAAGAAGAGGAGCATACTGAACCTAAAACCACTCTGTTCTGTTCATGAGGCAGCTATGAGAATGCTTAATGTGTTTGCACGTAGAGATGTGTGAGAGTTTCTCTAGAATATACCCAGAAGTAAGATCCTTGCTTCATAGGGTACCCTAATGGTCTTAATTCGTCTTACCATTTTTAGAACTTTTCTAGAAAAACATTCCAACACAAGTCTCTCTGGCTTTTCGGTTCCTATTTCCCACCTTCCCCTGGAGATGTAGATTCTGCTGTGATGACCCCCTTTCTGCTGTGTAGGGTGGTTTCCTACGTGTGAGAGCATTGCTGCCCCACAACTTCCTCAGAACTGACTTTCATCAGCCTGCCCCTTCCCACCTGCCGTCAACTGTCGACAAACACAGCAGAGGGTCCAGGACCCTGCTCCTGGCCCATCTGCCTCACAGCCCTGCTCGCTGCTGGGTGCTGTGACTGCTCCCCTCCAGAGTGGTCTGACCTTCTTGTCCCACCTCCAATGTGGGGCTGAATGGGGGAAGGGGCAGAGGGTACCCCTCATACCTCTCCAGCACCCCTGATGGTTGGGGGAGTGAAAGGAGCCCACAGAAGTGAGAAAGCGAAGGAACCCTGATAATTCCCTAAATACAGTGACCAACATCAGGAGAGATGAGAGTAAGAAAACAAGGCTCAAAAACGCTGTGGACCTAAGAGAGAACGGGGGAGCAGTTAGTTCCCTGGTGGGGCTCTTCACCGCTGGTGGCAAGAGCCAGCATGTGCCAAGGAAAAAACCCGGGGGTGGGGGGTAACGGACCAAGCCAGCCAGGCGAGTTACGAATCGGCAGGTCTGTAGACTAATGTCCCCTCTACAACCCGTCCCCACACGTAGTGTAAGTACTCTTCCGAAAAGGAAACTGAAGTGGTACAAGCTGGGGAATCTGTAGCTAAACCTCTTGATATATCTCCAGAATTATTCCATCCACCTTGACTGTGAATTAAGGGAAGCCTCCTGGTGGAACTATAGGACAATTCTGTGCATTCAGTTTTACATGAAGGAGGAGAATTTCATTATAAAACACCATTGGGGAGCAAACCTTCGATTGAACATTATCACTATTCAAAATTCAAAATTGAAATCCAGAAAATGGTAGACTGTGTTATTTGGGGTAAGTGAATGAGAGGAGGCCTTTCTGTCTTTTTCCAAGAATGGTATTGATGTCTGCATGCTCCTCCACTGTTTCCGTTTCTCACTAAGCACTGAGACCTTCCACCTGATCAGGTGCCTACTGCATCCAGTATAGACTGGCCTATCTTCAAGGCTAAACGTGTAGCCGGAGACTGTAAACTATCCCAGATCGATGAGAGGGGAAATAATCACTGATCTTACTTTCCAATTAAAATAAAATCCTTCATACTCTCAAGTAATTTATGTAATTTTTAGAACATCTACTTATCATACTGAAGAGCAAACCTGAATCATTCTTGCTTTGTAGATCTACTTTTTAATAGCCTTTTTAATAGCTTGTTGGCGCATTAATGATGTTTCTGCTTATTCAACTGAAAAAATCCACGAGAGAAAAGTAAAAAATAGAGAGAGTTTACAAATCTGAATATTCAGTTCTTGGGGGCCTGAGCTGTATAAGTGTTCCTCCATTAATGAAGCTTCATGTCACTTCATGTACTTTTATTCAGAGAGCTGTTCAATAATTTCCAGTGAAAGTGGACCAAAACAATAATAATAACCAAGCTAAAGAAAAAAATGACTGTATCAAACTTTTATTTTTAAATGGTGCTATGGAACACCACAAGACTGAAATATTCCCAGCCTACTTCTTTACTTTTTCTAATCTGCTTTATCACTGCCCCTCCCCTATTTGCTCTCTTTTGGCTTGATTCTAATTATGGACTTTTCTTTAACAGGACATTCTGAATTTACCTTGTGACGTTAATCATGATTAAGCAATTCTATAGAAGCACTACTACATGATAATACGTATTGCTGATACTACCAGTTAGCTCTTAAAGCAGAAGAGAAATGAGCTTGGATGAAAATTATCTCTCAAAAAGTAGACTCAAACAAAAGAATAAATGTATTATCTATTGATGCCTCATCCAAGATTGGAAGGATTCAGTCATCAGAAAAACAAACATTCCCAGTCAGGAAGATAAATATTTAATAAAACATTTTAGAAGAATTTCACAATTTAATGTTTCCTCTTGGCTTAAATACAGAACTCTTAAGTCTGCCATTTGAGAGCTGCCAGTGACATAACTGCTACCAAGAACTGAATTATCAGAATGGTGCCCTTGATAGCTCGTTAGTCAGTCACCATTTACCAAGCACAAAGCATGGGGCTGGAATATGCTGGGGGAAAAGGAGTGATACAATGGAAGAAGAAAAAGTTATTACAACTGAGTGATTCACAATTTGAAGACAGGAAAGATATACCTGGGCCATTAATTTTGTTGTAAACTGGAAAACTGAAGCAATAGCACTAGTAATATCTACATTTATGAGTAATCAGGGAGTGCAAAGTGAAGAATCTATCACACCTAGGATCTGGGTTATGGATCTATACCTGGTGTTTTCTCATATTAAAATGTCCCTGTTTTATATTCATTTTTTTCACTAATAATCAAAAGAGGACTTGAAACCATTTAATTTTCTGTCTCTTTCAGATATTTTTTGAACTTACTATGATTTTGTTTCACCTTCTATATCCCAGATTAGTCATCCTTCCTCCAGGAAGCCTTCCCTGATCTCCAAGAACGGAATTGTAACCTGTCCTCCCCCACTGTTTACTTAGCACATTGTGATTGTGCTTTTGCATATTCCTTTTGTTTGAATACCCCAGTAGACTAGACACTCGTTTATTTAGTTATTCTTTTTACTTTGAGTGTTCAGGCTGATGGTCCAATCAGTGACACCTCTTCTTTGCCTGTTGGTCTAAAATGGCACCCTTCTCTCAACTGTTAGATTTCTCTGGCGGCTGTCAGACGCCAGGCCTCTGCATCTCCCCATCTCGTTCTCCCACAAGCATCTGTTCAGCTCTCTAAGGGGACCCCACAAAGCCCCTTTCTCTTGACTTGAGGACAGACATGCAACAGCTCTCTCCAACACAATGTTTGTATAACCCTAATCTCTCTCTCTTTTTCTTTTATGAAAGTCATCCTCACTCTCACATGTAATAGTTGATAAATTCTAAAAGATTATTCCCACATTGTCATTTTTTATTTTGTTTTAATTTTTTTTATCTCCCATCCCCTCCCCTTTGGCAACCATCAGCCTGTTCGCTACATCTGTGGGTCTGTTTCTGTTTTATTCATTCAATTATTTTGTGTTTTTTAATTCCACATATAAATGAGATTGTGTGATATTTATCTTTCTCTGTCTAACTTATTTCACTTAGCATAATACCCTCTAGGTCTAGATTTCATTCTTTTTCATTTCTGAGTAATATTTAATTGTGTGTGTGTGTGTGTGTGTGTGTGTGTGTGTGTGTGTGTGTTTGTAATACCTTCTTTACTTATTTATCTATTGATGGACATCTAGGTCGCTTCTAAATCTTGGCTATTAATTGTAATGCTGCCATGAACATAAGGGTGAATATATCAGGTCAATTATGTCTTGTTTTCTTCACATACATACCCTGAAGTGAAACTGCTGGATTGTATGGCAGTTTTATTTATAATTTTTTGACAAATCTCCATGCTGTTTTCCATAATGCTCCATACTGCTGCACCAGTTTGCAATTTTACCAACAGTGTGTGAGGGTCCCCTTTTCTCTACATCCTTGCTAACTCTTGTTTGTTGATTTATTGATGATAGCCATTCTACCAGGTATGAGGAGATAATCTCATTGTGGTTTTAATTTGCATTTTCCTGACAATTAGTCTTTTCATATGTCTGTTGGAAGAAATGTCTGTTCAGGTCCTCTGCCTATGTTTTCATTTGATTTTTTTTTTTTTTGGTGTTGAGTTATACATATGAGTTCTTTATAAATTTTGAATATTAACCCCTTATCAAATGTATCCTTGGCAAATATTTTCTCCTATTTAGTAGATTTTTCATTTTGCTGATAGTTTCTTTTATTATGCAAGAATGGTTTAGTTTGATATAGTCCCAGCAGTTTTCTTTTTCTTTTGTGTATTTTGCTCAATGTGATACATTCATAAAGACATTGCTAAGAGTGATGTCAAAGAGTTTACTGCCTACAGTTTGTTTTTGTGGGGGTTGTTTTGTTTCTGTTCTTACTGCCTGTTTTCTTCTAGGAGTTTTACGGTTTCAGGTCTTACATTTATATCTTTTATCTATTTTGAGTTTGTTTTTGTGTATGATATAAGAAAGTGGTCCAATTTCATATTTTTGCATGTATCTGTTCACTTTTGCCAACACTACTTACTTGTTGGAGAGACTGTGTTTACTCCATTTTATATCCTTGCTTGCTTTGTCACAGATTTAATTGACCATATAAGCAAGGATTTATTTTGGGACTCTCTATTTCATTTTATTAATCTACCTTTTTATATTTAAGACTGTTTTGATTATTGTAGCATTGTAGAATAGTTTAGTATTAGGGAGCATGACACCTCCCACTTTGTTTTTTCTCAAGAATTTTTTTGGTTATCCAGGTTCTTTTGTGGTTCCATATAAATTTTAGGATTAGTTGTTGTAATTCTGAGAAGAATGCCATTGGTATTTTAATAGGGACTTCACTGAATCTGTATATTATTTAAAGCAGTAAGAACGTTTTTACAATACTAATCCTTCTAATCCATAAGCAAGCTTTGAGTATATCCTTTCACTTATTTGTGTCTTGTTCAATTTCTTTCTTCAGTATCCTATAGTTTTTATATCATTTAACCAAAGAAGTAGAAGACCTGTACTCTTTCAGGTATTTTAAATGCTTCAGGTCATAAACTGGAATGAAGAAAATCTGTTTGAAAATTATTGCATTATAGTTTATTTTTCAAACTCCAGTTTTCCTATTAAAGTTTCTTAAAACAGACAGTTACATAAAAATAAATAGACAAATAATTACCTGGTAAACATCTTTCTGAAGCTTTCACATTCATCATCTTTAATGCCTAAAGAGAGGAACCACAGGTATTAAGTTTGTTTAGCACTGAGCACGGAGATTCAGTGGCATTTGACAAATGCCTTTAATGAGAACAGTGATCTCATCAGATTTCTGGAATCAGAGATATAGCTGTTCTTAAATAAGAGGATTAGTTTTTCTCCAAAACATAATGTGTGTGAATGCTTTTGTATAGCCCTAGAATTAAAATGACCTGAGAATTGTGATCAACATTTCAGTGTTTTAAAATACAAGCTACACTAACAGAAAATGCACAAAGAAATAGAAATGGCTAATAAACAAATCAAGAATATTCAATGTTGCTAATAAGCAAAGAAAAGCAATTTCAAACAAGATAAGATTTTTTTTCCTAACAAATTAAGGATAAATAATTTCTTTGACAAGGTGAAAAAGTCAATGGTTAAAACATTTTTGAAAAACTGTTTGGAAATATCTAAGTTGAAGAAGATTTTTAATGTGTTTATATATAATTTCCATATGGGATTCTAAAGGAAATAATCATCTAAAAACAGTTGTATAATTTCATTGTGCAGTTACTTTTATTAACAAAAATATATTTGAAAAATTGAATATAAGAATAGTGAAATAAGTATTCTATGGTCTTATACTACATAATAACTCTTGAAATGATCCTTTTGGAAAAAGCATTATAAAAATGGATAAATGTTCAATTCTTGAGTCAAAAAAATATAATTTGGATATTGTTTGTGTATATGTACCTGGAAAGAAATAAGTCAAAATAGGAATATTGCTACTTTCTGAGCAATAGAATTGTATATGATTTTCTTCTGCTATTTTCCTCTTATAATGTTCCACATTATCTCATATGTACCCCTTTTATAATAAGGTCATATAAAAAAAAGTAAACTGGGAGATAATTTATCTCGTATAGACTACTGACAGTAACTCAAAAAAATCTGCATGTAACTTGAAATAAGTTTACATTCTAAAGAAGAGTTATCGAGAATTTTAGAAAGAAGTGTATGAAGACACTTTTCAATTTTCATTCACCAAAGAACACATATTTGAGAAAAACAAGATGATTTTTGGTGAAGACTTTCCCGTTCTCCGGGACAGGAGCGTAATAGCCATCCAGGAATGCATTCCCCATGGTTCCCTTACGTGCTGATTTGTGGGAATAGCACCTGGGTTTGCAACTGCACATCACACGGTGGAAGACTCACATTCAGGCACCTGTCCTGCTGGGACAATTACAAAGGAAATGGAGCCAGTGATACAGGTAGAAACACGCTTATAGTACATTGAGGATGCAGAAAGATCAACAAGAGTGATGCGCAGAAAATTAATGTTCCCAAAATACAGAATGAGTGGTACAAATATTTCTGAAGCTTGACTTTGACATTTTTCAGTGGTATATTGGAAAAGAAAAATTCAGTTCCATGTTTATATTGTCCTTTAGCATCTGAATGAGTAGAATGTCTCAGAGGAAAATTGTTCCATGAATCTAAAACACCCTCTTCCCCTTGCGAATCTTTGTTGAGTAACTTGCTCTCATGGAGTTGATTGCTTATCTGACTGAGATGTGTTAACACAGAGCACACAGTGCTGGGATTTGGGACCCAATAGCATTTATTAAATTATTCTCTGTGGGCTGAAGGACTCTAGTCATTTACTCATTACTTGTTCTAAAATTATTTCAGTATTATGAAATCTCATCACAATGTGAGATACCAAGTAGTACTAGAAAATTGGGTGGATAATAAAGCTTTATGTATTTCCAATACAACCTTTGACTGAGTTGGATGTCAACAGCTTTACCCTAGTATTTATCTGCTGACCACATAAGTGCCTGTTTCCATCTTACCTGCTCAGTCCTCCCGCACAAACCTCAGCTGAGAACCTGGGAGGCATTGAGACATCCTTCCATACTCATCCGAAGCACATCAAGCAGAGAGGATGAGGGTGGTCATCAGACGAAATGCAGACTTGCCCAACAAATACATGCTTACTCAAAAAACAAAAAATGAACCAAAAGTATAGAAAATAACTTAGTGTGAAAAAGTTAAAGGTACTACATATCATAGGCCTATTTTAGTCATGTTTCAGTAATGACCAGAGTGGGGGAAAAGGGAAATCATTCCAGGAGATACTAACAAGCAGCATTCAAATTTAACATGATGGTAGATAGAACGCGTGGAAAGAGGAAGCAGAAGAGCTCATTAAAAAGTTTGGACCAGTGGAATGATCAAGATTTTTGAGAAGAAAAGCAAGAAAGTTTCTCTGCCTATTCCTCTGTCGCCTCTCCTCTTCCCTCCTCAGTTCCTTAACACGGCTTATTAAATATTTCCTTGGCTTGAGCATATTTTTTTTGGTCCCTGAGCTTATTTTAATATGTGCAATTGTTGCAGGCGGATTTTTAGGTTTTATAGGGAGAAAAAAAAGTACTCATTCCCAGGTGAAATATTGATATATTTTATAGACAATCCCTTAGGCCCTGAAAACTGTATTTCACTTATTTGAAGTATTTTATGCATTCTGTGCCTATGCTGTAAAAAAGCCTTTTTCCCTTTTGTAGCTCCCTGAAAAAGTCTGTATTTTACATTAAATTTGCTTAACAACGTTTGCTGTCTCTGTGGATGCTTTCAATGGCTTTACAGAATAAAAAAGGAAAGGAGTCTTGAGGGAAGAAGAACTTGAACTAAACAGTATTGTGAACATTTATTTCAATGTGCAGCTAACACAACATGCCTTCACAATCCAAGCTCCAATCCTAATTAAAAAAGACCATGTAGAAGCATATGAAACATTTTTCTAACTATATAAAGCCAGCCAAAGCAGAGAAATCTCCAAATGCCTTTCCAAATTCAGTGATTGTAAAGGTTGAAAAAATATATTTTTTAATGTAACTGTTGCTTGTCTAGAGGAACAATTTTGCTGTCAAGGAAAGGGATAAATGCTTTCCATCCCAGCACCAGGTTACAGCTTGCAGACCCTACTAGAAAGAGAACTGTGCCAACGGATGACTGCAGGAGTCAACCTGCATTTTCAAAGTCCATAAATAATGCAGCGAGACAGCATATTTGGAGATGAAATTTATCGGCCATGGCTTCATCCATATGCAGTGGTGGGAATGTCGTTCTGACTATTTTGCTGGTGGGGCATTTTGTATTCCACTTGATGATTTACATACTGATGAGGCTAAGAGAACCCAGAACTGTGTTCACAGGCGTTGCTTTTCCAGTGTTGTACCTCTTCCATATATGTTCTTGAAAAATAGTTAATAAATCAGAGCTAAAGAATCTTGCAGTCACGTAGAACTTGTCCACAAAGAGCTAAACAGGGTTGTCTTTCAACTTCTTATTTGCATCAGATCAGAAACAACCAAAATGATGCAAATTATCTAATGGAATAAGAGTGCAATGAACCTGTTGCTTACCAGAAGACTCAATATAAACTGATAGAAAAATGAATGAAAATATATCACTGAGGCCAGATGTTTTCACAAAACATCCTTATCTGATACCAAGGTGCACCAGGAAGGTATCAAATGCGGGCTTCATAGAAATGAAAGCCCATGGCTGACACATCCAGTTCTTGCAAGTGACTTCTCGTACATCCCAGCTGTGCACCTCCCTTCCCCGGCCCCCACTTATCCTTACAGGTGGCTCTATGACTCCATGACCATGTCACCTTTTCCTTTCCTAATTAATAGAAAACCTGGTGTCTCAACTTTTTTGCCAGGTTATCTAAGGTAGTTTAGAGTTCTAGCAAAAGCATAACATTCCCACAAAAAAGAGAAAAAAAGAAATATTGTGGGGTGTTTTTCCCTTGGGAATACCCAAGAAGTGGTTAATTTTAACAGAATGTAGTGAAATATCTCTAAAGTAGAGTAGTATTCACACATTTCATATGCATCCCCACTAGGTATTTGTCTTTCTCTTTGTGGGAGAGAGGTGCTAAATATTTGAGACAGGGTAATTCCTTTTCAGAGTTAGAAGAATTTTTTAAAATTCTTTTTAGAATTAAAAGTCTTTCCTACTATTCAATTCACTTATTCAATACTGAGTGTTTAATATATATAAAGCATAATATTATCATTGGAGATATATAAAAATAAGGAACTTGTCATTAACTAAGGAGAAAAGGTAGGCAACTTACAATCAAGCAAACTAGGATGGAAAAAGTAAGAGTAAGAAAAATACAAATCAAGAGCCATGGTCTTAGAGGCATCACAGATTCCTTCAAGGAGTAGCACTGTTGAGGGCCAAGAACAAGTAGATCAGCAAAGGTACAGGGTTGGTATCTTAGACTGTTCAAGCTGCTGTAACAAGAAATACCACAGGCTGGGTGGCTTCAACAACCAACATTTATTTCTTACATTTCTGGAGGCTAGAAAGTCCAAAATCAAAGTGAGAGCAGATTCGATGTTTGGTGAGAGCTGGCTTCCTGTTTCATACATGACCATTTCTCACTGTGTTGTCACGTGACAGAAAGGGTTCTCTGGAGTCTCCTGAATTAGGTCACTAATTCCATTCATGAGCATTCCCCAGAGACCCAGTTTCCAAATGTCATCACATTAGGTTTTTACCATATAAACCTGGGGAGGTACACAAACACTCAGTCTCTAGCAGTGGATAATATGTGTGGCACCAGTGAGTGGTTTCATTTAACTGGAGGATGTACTGTAGGAAGAGCAGAAGTGATGGATAAAGCCTGAACCGTGGCTGGGCTCCTGAAATGGACAGCTGACTAAAGAGTTTACATTCAATAATATAATAGGGTTGCCAGAATTTGATTATAAAAACATAAACACCCAGTAAATTTGAATTTCAGGTAAACCTTTTTTTTTTTAACTGTAAGTAGAATCCCATGCAACTGTTAAATTCAAATATAATGGAATCCTGCAATAATTCACAAGCATTGCTGTGGAAGCAGCAATGGGCTGGTTTGGGGTAAAAAGATATTTCAGGGAAGAACAAAAGCAGCCTGAACTAGAGTATTAATAGTAACAATGATATCAGAGAAGAGGGGACATTTGGAAATAGAGTCATAGGACCTCGTAATTAAGAAATGTAGAATGAAAGAGAAGAACTCAGGACCGCCACCAGTATTTAAGCCCATGTAGTTTAGCAAGCAAGGAGCCATGGCAAAAAGGAAACGGGAAATAAAGACACACGAGAGGAAAAGTAATGAGCTCAGTTGGTGACATTTTGCATTTGAGGATCTGAAAAGCCCTTGAAGGACAGTTGTCTGGTAGCTTCAGAAAAATGTCAGAGTAAGAGATAGAGATCTGAGAGGTACCTGCTTACAGAAGAGACTGCTAACGCTCCGTTTTGTTTTCTGCCTTAACTTTACATTGACCTGAGACTGATTCATCTTACAAATGAAAAGAGGTTTGCACCACAATCTCTCTTTGTACTCCTTGTAATAAAATAGAATTTTATTATATTTATTATATTTTCAATGTTACTATTATGGGAAGCAGTGTTATGTGAAGAGGGATCATTGAGTTTTAGGGATAGACCAATTTAGATGCGAATCTCAATTTTTCTCCTACAGTGTAACTTCTTACGCAATTATTTAACCTTTTTGTTTCTCAGTTTTCTTACTTGTATAAAATATAGTCACAAGATTATAATAAAATAAATGAGCTTTTATAGACAATAGATATAGATAGCATCATCCCGGCCACATAATGTTGCTCAACATACAATAGTTGTTGCTCTTATTCTTTTATTTTTGAAGTTTTAGATTTAATTACCAATAATAGTGAATAAAAATGTAAGTATACTTGGGAGTTCCCTGATGGTGTAGTGGCTTAAGGCTTCGGCGCTGGCGCTGTCAGCGCTGCGGCCTGGGTTCGATTCCCAGTCAGGGAGCTACCCACATACCAAAAAGCAAAAAAAAAAAAAAAAAAAGTAAGTATACTTATTATAAATGTTCAGACTGCTCTGATAAAGAACATTTATATTTGGTTTATTTACTTAATTAAGATATTAAAGTTAAGGATACATATGGACCAAGCAACTAGTAGAAAAGCAGAAGTGAGCAAATCAGTCAATTTTTTATTTATCTAATTGCAAATAAATGTTTCAGTGACTTTTATACTAAATATGCCATTTGTACTGGCACCACGAAGATGTAGCAAACAGCCTCCATGATTAAAATCTCTATCATTTCCAAAGTAAGCTAAGTAGACCTATTGATTTTGTTCTTATTACGAACATACAGGATTACTTTGGGGACTAAACTTTCTCATCTACTAATAAGACTAAGTTTTTTACTTTGCCGCAAACAATTGTCTAATAATACAGTTTAACACCACTGTTCTGACAGAAAAATGATTCTAGACGTGTGCAGTCATGCACCACGTAATATCCTTTCAAGTCAACAATGAACCGCACGTACGAAGGTAGTCCTCGTATGACTGTAACGGAGCTGAAATACGTCTATCGCCTAGTGACGTCGTACCCGTCATAGCGCAATGCATTACTCACATGTCTGTGGCGATGTAGTGTAAGCAGACCTACTGCACTTCCAGCTCTATAGAGGAATAGTACACACCACTACAGTAGTAGGCTACTACACTGCCAGGTTTGTGTAAGTGCACTCTACAAGGGCTGTCCAGAAAGTATCTAGCCATGCAATATGAAAAATAGAGGCATTTATCACTGAATTTTTCTGCAGACAGCCCTCGGATGATTATTCACCGGACAAAAATTGCTTAACAACCCATTTTCCAGAACGTATCACCTCATTAAGCGACACATGACTGTATATAATATTGGCATTGACTGAAGACATGGAACACTACACTGCTGACTTTGTTGTATTTTTAAGAAAGTTCAGCAAAGCTTAACTGTAGTATCAGACCAAAGGGGAACGCTCATATATTCACAAGAAGAGGCAGTTTTGAAAACTCAGATACGTGCATTTCCAAAAGAAACTACATGGCCTCAAAGGTTAGTTGAATTTATAAACTGTGCACAATTTATTTCCAGACATATTAAATTTCTTCAAAACCATAACGTAATCCATGAACTCTGTTTACCCAAGTGAAAAAGTGGCCCAAGACAATCTAGCGAAAACAAAAAGTAACAGTGGTTTTCATAATTGTGAAGTGCAGTAATTTGAAATCAAAGTGAGAAAGCATTTATAAAGGCCACCAGAACGTGATCTCCTCTAAGTTTCTGAGTATTTCAGCATACCCTTCTAATATCTGAGTTTATAATTTCTTTCCTAAAATGATGTGTTTTCCTCAAAACTATGAGCTCACCACTGATTTCCAATCATTTGCATTCCACCCCATATTAGAAAACATTGTCAAACTGGTCTTCCCAAACCTGACATTATGTCACCTCTTCCAGGATTCCCATATATTCCCCAAATGGAGTGCAGACATCCCTGTTTTCAATTCAGCCCCGGGTTACCTTTGTTGCCCTGTCATCCATTTACTTCCTTAAAGTTTCCCTGAGTCCCCCTAAACTAGACCACTTACCAAATGCAGTTCATTTGTGCCTTTAAAAAGGTACGATGTATTGTAGAGTTGTGCACCTGGAACCTGTGTAATTTTTACTAACCAATGTCACCCCAATAAATTTAACAATAAAAAAATAATTTAAATAAATAAAATTGTTGGCACTCAAAAAAAAGACACTACCTATCAGTTATGCTCAGAAATGTATTTCTAATAGTCACTTAAGATCTAGTCCATCCAAATTTCTATTTATAAAATATTGTCATATATAGTCATCTCAACCAGGGTTTAAGAACACAGACAATGGAGTCAAACGTCCTGGGTTCAGATTGTGGCTTTAGCATGTATTTAGTTTCCTCATCTAAAAAATGTAGGTAAAACAATACATACTTCTTTTGTAGGTGGTAAATAAGAAAAATAGATGAGACAGAGAGAGAGAGAATGAGAATGAGGGAGAATAGTAGAGTTCTTGTCAGTCGTAAATAATCACTTAATGGTGCTTATAGAATGGCAACCACTCTTCAAATGGAGCTTGGTACAGATGACAAAACCATGAGCTTGTAATAGTGTGCCTAGGTCCTCCTTATGGGGAACCTTAATCAGCAGGACTCTACTAGGGATGTGCTAGTCCAGTCAGAAGTCTTTTCCATACCCCACTTTATTGCTAATTGGCTTACATGAAAGACTTGGTCTTCCTCTGTGGTGATTTATAAATTGCTGCCTGTCTGCTTCACCAAAGTACACAAGTACTTTGAATAATCATCATTTTCTCTGGGGAATCAACATTTTTCTATGGTCATATTCATCAAAGAGTGACCCTTAGACCTACCTGCATCAGAAACTTTTGGAGTGTTTGTTAAAAAGATAATATTTCCAGCCCTTCCTGGACCTACTCTATATAAATTTCTACAGGATGAGTTTAGAAACCTCTGAGTGAATCCTAAATACACTAAAGTGTGATCAATATCTTTTTGGAAAATCAAAGAATCACTTTTTATTTCTGTAGAATCAGAAAATTCAGCACCACTTATGCAGAAATGTGGATTATTTAAAATATAAATAAGTAGGAATATATGATAACACTCTAATCTCCTCCCCAGCACTTTGGGAACTAATCTAGGCACCTAGGAATATAACCACTTGGCTTTTGAGGTGATAAGGATTTTTTTTTAAAGCTACAGATCCAATTCTTAAGGTACATGAAAATGTTTCCAGGAGAATTGAAAGCAAATGTTCTCTATCTTTATTGCAAATATGGCTCAGGGGGCTAGGGCTTCATACAGGAGAGCTGAGAAATTTGGGAAAGTGTTATTTCCCAGTAGTGTCGTTGGCCTATCCTTGCATCTATCCTTATACCAAAACCACTAACTTGATTACTGGAACTTTATGGTGTGTTTTGAGGCCAGATAGCATAAATCCTCCAATTTGGTTGTTCTTCCTCAAGATTGTCTTTACTGTTTTAGATCCTATGCATTTCTATATATTAATAAATTTTAAAATGAGTTTACATTTTTTCGTGGTAGGCTGAATAATGGCCCTCAAAGATACTCACGTCCTAATCCTGGAACTGGGAATGTTACTTTATGTGGCAGAAGAGACTTTGCAGATGTGACTAAGTTAAGCGTCTTGAGTGGGGAGATTATCATGGATTATCCAAGTGGGCCATAAATGTAATCCTAAATGTCCTTATGAGAGGCAGACAGAGGGAGGTTTGACTACAGAAAAGGAAAAAGCAATGTGACAATGGGACAGAGATTAGAGTGATATAGCCACCACTCAAGGAGTTGTGAGAGCCAACAAAAGCTGGAAGAAGCAAGGAGCAGGATACCCCCTGGCACTACTAGAAGGAACTAGTCCTGGTAACACCTGATTCGCCTCTAAACCTTATCTTACTTTCTGACCATTTTTGCTAATATATAAAAATCAGATAGATTTTTATATTAACCTTATATACTAAAATCTCAAATATCTTTCGATGAAGCTCAACAAAGACAAACTAGAAAATTAAAAGACTGTAAAGGATTTCTTTCTCTAGGTAACTAGAAATGCCCACATAATTCTAGTTTCCTGAAAATTCTACATTTATTTGATCATCTCTTTAAACCCACCCATCTGGAATCTTTCATTTTAGTGTCTGATTCAGGTCTTACTGAGACGGAAGATGAACAACATTATCAGCAATTGTTAGGATGGGTCTGGAGAGTGGCTCTAAGGCTGGTCTGGCAGGTCCCAATCAGAAAAGCCGTGGTGATTATGTTTCAAGAGCAGTGCAAGTGATTTGAGATGTTTGAAATGAGATCGCTTCTCAGCAATAAGGCATACTTTAACTGATCACTGCTAATTTGTAACTGCCAATTACCCTGCATCTCGGGGTTCTGTCCAAGGAAATGCTTGTGACATTTTTTTCCAGTTCATGCATAACAAGCTCTCCAAAAGTCCTTGTGCCTCATTACGGTACTTTTTTCCCTTGAAATCTCAATAATGGGTAAGTACTGCTCTTCTTTCTCAGGAAATACACACTGTCTCTCAATTTCCACAGTCAGAGGAGTGCTTTTTGCTTCTGTATTATACTCTTTCTGGTGACAATTGGACAGATGAGCTAATGGGAAGGCAAATTTTAACCCTTGAGAATTTGGGGTAAGTGTACTTAGTCCCAGGTTTTGAGCCCCCTGAAAATAGTTTTGCTTTTTTCCTTTCTCTTTTATGATGCTAGGACAATAAAGGATAGTGGGAAGGGGGAGGAATTAGATCCTACAAATAACGTGGCCCCAATCTCAAGTGTCTGTGCTCACAGTGTAATGGCTTACTCTCCTCTTGTATATACACCTATTAAATTGATAGCATGAGCCCTATGAAAAAGATAAGAAAGTAGCCTAAGAGGTTTTTCTAGCAAGTTCCACTGGTGCCAGGTAGCAATAGCCCAATAGAATCCATTTTCTACCAAACTCTCCTCTGAATTATTCATAGTCCCCATTCTGTTCTTATTTGACTTTCTTAAGGAGGCTAGCCCATGCCTTTCTCAAAAGGAAATTCCATATTTAATGCTCATCATTACCTGTCAGCATTTATGCCTATGGTGTACATATCAGCGTTTGCTCCTGTCAGTATTTCTCATGAGAGATTGCAAAGGTAAAAAGAACCTCTTTTAAAAGTGTCCTATTTGTTAAAGCAAGGTGGGTTAAAAATAAGGAAGAAATGGGGAAGGGCTGTAGTAGAGTGAATGAGTTTTTAGGGATACATAATTTTACCTTTATGTGTAGGTGCTAGAATTTGTTAGGGACCAAAGAAGCAAGCGTACTCCAAAGATGGAGGTGTGAGAGACAAAGTAATAGTAAGTATTGCAAAGTGACAGATTCCGTATTTCAAATATATAATTCCAATATTTGACTATATAGGAATTTGAAAATACGTATTTTAAAGTGTAGACATGAACAAATAATACATGCCCATGAATCAAATTTCTGAAGGTACAAAAGTTCATGTGGGGAAAACGAGTCTCTCTGGCTCTGCTGTCGCCCAGTCCTTCAGCTTCCCTCTCTGAAGCCTGCCCCCTTGCTGGTTTCTTCTGTCCTGCCCAAGATTGATGGCTTTAAGAAGATAAATCACTCAAGAATGCCAAGTATCTATTTATAGCAACATCAAATGTCTGGGATACACATTTTGTGGCATTTTCTACTAAACTGATCAATAGAACTCCATAGTAAGAGTCATGTCCTCATCCGGTGTCTGCTGCATCTGGCATTCCTAAGAGCGGGGGGCAGGGAAATGTGTCATCCCACAGATACTGTAATATTACATAATACCACAAAAGGCACTACCTGGACTGTTTTGTAAAAATGGACAGATATGGATAGCATACTTGTTGCCCTTTATTTTCAGCTGTAATCCAGACATGGCACTGCTTTACTTTTCATGTAGTTTTATTTTAGCTTTAATTTTAGGAGTCTGGGGTAATTGGCTAAGATCCATACCCTGCTGGAAATTCATGTTTACTCCCTCTTCAAAACCCCGAGTCCACAGAGCAGCCTTCATTTATAACTATCTTAACAGTCGTCCTTTCATTTCATTTTACAATCGGCCGGCAGTTTCAGACTGCGCTCAGTTTCGAGGTGCTCCTGCACTGCGATTAGTGCCTGTAAGCAGCTCTATTGTTGCAATAAAGCCGTGCGGGCCAACCTCTACCCTGAGCTCAGCCTTTCTTGTTTCATTTGCTGTACTGCCTACCAATCTCATCGTTGATGGGAATAAAACTTATTTTTCTCCGTTTAGGGCTCCCAAGTCTCCCCTTAGCTGTCTTCCAACTGACAAATGGTATATTCTTTGAAGATACGACTATTGATCATTAGCCGTCCTGGGGGACCAGAGTCATACTGTGGGAAGAAATCAACTGTCCTCTGGTGTGAGCAGGATTGCCGCTCCTGTGTGCACAGCCTGAGGAGCTGATGTATTTGTAGAGCTGAGAGGTCTCAGTGGCCATATCAAGCAGGCCAACTGGGCTTCTTTCAAACACAGAGAGACTTCAAAATTCAATTGAGCAGTAATGTTCCACTCTTAAAGGCAACAAGACAGAGAACTACAATTATAGGTTCTGAGGCTTCACGGGAGTCGTGCTTCATTGGTATGGGTGAAATAAATATTGCAATCATCCACAGTGACTATGAATAAAAACGTTAAAGCATCTAGAAAAGCTAAGGAAAAGTCTCCAGGCTACAGTATTCTTAGAAATTTCAAGCCAGTAAGTTGCAAAACAATTAAACTAGCCAAACCTCATTTGCTTTTAAACTGAATTAACAAGTTGCTTAGAAATTTTAAATCTGCAAGCTATTTTAATACTGTCTAAAAATGACTCTGGTGCATTTGATCTTCGCGTGGATTATGATAGGGGAGAGATAAGCATAAAGCTATAAATTTTACCTGTCCAAATTCTCACCCAGATTTAACCAAAAACTTAAAGTTCCTAACTTCATTTCTCTTTTCATTAGACTAAAATACTTTCAGCCATGAGAAGCCCCAAAGAAAACCTTGAAGGCAATTCCAACTAGAAATGACAACCTGTAAGAATGAATAGGCATGTTATTTCAGTTAAAAAGAAAATTTTGATGTTTCTTTTTTCAGACCTTTACTACCTAGCAGCTTATACTACTTTAAACAAAAAATCCAAGAATAAACCTGAACCTTCCTTCCATGACAACCCTTAAAATTATTGTTTGATTAACAGCTCATGCTGTCATAGGTGATGCCTAATTGTGCACTGATGTTTCACTCATTATGGAGTGAAGTAATGGCATGGCACATTAGTTTGAGAACAGAGAAATGAATGCCTTTTACTAAGATATATGTCTCCCACATTCCCTGTCCTTCTTTCCCAAGTGAGCTTCAATATGTGCTTGGTTTAGCTCCACAACAGGAAAAAAAAATCCTCTTAAAATCTACTGCAGCAGCAAACTATTTACTGCCACAAATGACCACTGCAAAGATTGTTTGATTTAGCTTTAAGAAAATCATTCTCTATTGTTACAACTGCTGTCAGTATATCTCAGTAATTGGAGCTTTTTATAGATGGTCTTTCAGCAACTTTAACCCATTAATGGACTGTAGTCTGTCTATTGTAATCATTCAAAAAAAATGTACACTTGCTTTTTCACAGTGCTGGCAGCAGCAGTTAGAGAACTGTGGGATTTTTGCCTGATTCTTGACTAGTCTTACATTAATGAGAAACATTTGAATGAGGTAACAATGAGCTCAGAGATCTCACTTCAGCCATATACAACCTGCCATATTTTCCCCTGCCATTACTGGAAACCCTGAACATGTCGGTCCATCCACACTGCCAGATGGGCAGAAACATTCCCCTCTGTCAATAATCACACTGGCAGTGCCCAGGCAACACACTGGGTATGCCTAGCAGTTATGCAATTTCAGATTTCCCAAATGTTAGAAGGTGACGTTTCAGCTATTCAAGAAGCATGAACCAAGGTGTTGTCAATATGTACTAACTACTGCATTCTTGCATAGGACACCTTTGCAGTTTGATGCAGTGATTCTTAATTCCATGCTGTTTTTATCTGCTGAACAAATATTTCTTGAGCACTTACTATGTCCTAGGTGCTCTTCTAGGCTCTACGTATTTAATAGCAGTGAAGCAAACAAAAATGTTGTCCTCATGGATCTCATATCCCAGTTGGGGTACATGTGTTCATGTGTGTTGTGGGGGGTGTGTGTGTTATGATGTTAGGAGAACAATTAAGTAGTATAAGGTAAATAAGAAGCACCAGGGTCAATGGCTACGTCAGGTGGTGGGGCAGGGAAGGAGGACACCATTTTGCAGAGCGTATCTGAAAGGCAGTGTCTGAAAATGTGACGTGAGACCTGGACAAAGCAGGAGGGTTAGAGAAGGGTGTGTGCCTGGCACCTTCAGTCCTTTGCAGCTAGCAGCATAGATGGGGACAGGTCAAGTTTATTCTCCTGAAATACATTGGAGTTGTCCAATTTTGGTGGTGGTATTTGCCATCCCCTAAATTTTTACATCACTGCTAGATTCTCATGCTACTACAGATTGCCAGGAATTTAAAAATGACACGGCAATGTCAAGTCACAAGAAACAAATTCTTTAGGATTCTGCTTCTCTGTGAAATATTGTTACTTCAGCTGTATTAGATCTTTAAGTCACCTCCTCTAAACACAAACAGAACTTGCAGTCTCACCACCAATTTAGCCCTTGTTTATCATGAATACATTATGGCTACATGTGGCTTCTTCCACCTCCAGACTCATATCATATGTCCCTAAATTACAAGCGCTACATTTTATTATTTTGTTTTCACATAACACTTATGGCAGGTGGAATACATAATTCTGTGTTGTGTGGTAAATGTCATTGGACCACCTATCTTTCGATACACATTTGAATGTGCTTGGCAGTTCGTTCAAATTGTGTAAATGACTCATAATACAGAAAGGATGTGTCTATTAAGTATGTGATGTCTGGATACTAACAATCCATCCCTCACTCAGAATACAATAAAATGAGTATAGCAATGGCCAATGCCCCTTACTGTTGGAAACAGTATATGAGAAATCTAATTTGTATTCATGCAATGCTTTCTCCTAAGCTCTTCTGCTACATAATTACAAAGTGGTTTTATGCTTATTATTGTTGTGACAATAAATAACAGGACAACAGAAAGGAATAAACAATCCTGTCATTGCCACAACCTAGGAAATGAAGAGATGCACCATGCCATATGTGTGTATTCACAGTCCAACTAAATTCAGTATAATGGACAGTCCTGGGAATTGCCTGTGTGGGTAGCACTGCCTGAATGTTGTAATTATGGGTTATGACACTCAGAAAGAGACAGACCCATTTGTAAACAGATGCATTAAATGTAACTACTCAAGGTGTGAGAAAAAAAAATCTCCCTTCATTCTTAGGAAGTCCCAACTTATTTTCAAATATTGTCTAGTTTTGCTGCTTCCCTATCAAATAAATCATAGGTAGAAAATTATTAATAAACTAGAAAGCAAGATAAAGGAAAAGAAAAGGAAATTTTGTATGAACTTACTGAGTGCCCACCATGGGTCAGACACAATGCAAAGTCTGTTTTCTCATTTCGGTCCTCAAAGTAGCTGAAATGAGGAGCTATGCTTTACGATCCCAATGGAACTACACTTCAGTCTCACGGTGGTAGGATTCCAACGCCCTCCCAGATGAGGAGACCGAGCCCCAGACCTATGGTGATATATCTAAGGTCAAACAGGTAACAGGAAAATAAAGTAGAGTGTTTGTAATAAAGTGTAAATATTATTTTAGATGCTATTACAAACACCTCAAATCAGTCTTTGGTTTTCTGATCATTAAGCAGTTAGAAGAAAGGGATGAATAAGTACAATGAATCACGTATTTGCGTACAATGTGCCCACGCCCATCACGATTCTACAATCTATTCCCGGGTATGTGCCAGCCACATTTCTATTCTTACTCCTCTGTGAACTGTGATTTCCTAACTTTCTCTTCCGGTGCTGTCCCAATCCACTGTAATAAAAATGCATAGCATGCATAAGCGGTGTATAATTGGAGAAACAAACCTCAAAGGGAGCGTGATGGCACAGCAAGGAAATAAGCCTAAATCTGTCAGACTTCCAGTAGGGGTTCACAGTTTGGATCACTCATCCAGTGAAAGCCAAACGCGGCCGAGGACATAATGAGAAACGGGCACGACAGAGCACAAACGAATTTGCAGGCACCTTGGCAGTAAGTAATCGGTAACATCTGTCTGGCTTTACCATTTCTTGATTCCTCTGTTGTACGTTTATTTGTCTTACTGTCCACTCGAGTCCACAACATCTTATAACTATCCCTTGATCGAATAGAATGCTCTTCTCAGATTTCATCTGTCAAATTCCTGTCAACAACACATACAGAGCCAAACTGCAGAAAACAGATGGTCAGAAAGAAGAAAATCTGCGTAATGAATGTTAACTGGGACCTAACAAGCAAGTTTGTTTCACCCTATTTAGCTAGTCAGTGCAGCACGACGTCCCACACTTGTCTTCTAAGCTACGAGGATTAGAGAAAACACAGGCCTCGGGCAGCAGCGGCTCTTGCTCCTAGTTTTGGGCACACCCAAGCCCATCGCAGATTCTTTCAGGGCACAGGGTATTTCTTTCCTCAATACATGGCAGGAGCAGAGTAGTAAAAATACCAGGATACTCCCCAAACTCTGAAATTAAAAAAAAAATTACTTCTTTAACTGATATTTTAAAATTCTTACATTACTTGTCATGGCTGCATGACGCCTACCATAAACTGAGCCAGTGAAAACAACACACAGCAATGCTGTCACAGTGTTCACGGATCAAAAGTCAGGTCACAGCTTAGCTGAGTCCTATGCTCAGGGTCTCACACATCTGCAATCAAGGTATCAGCCAGGCTAACTGCTTCCCCCACCCCCGATTTAATTTATTTATTACTTCATTTTTATTTTAAAATTATTAGTGGTGTACAATATTAAATTAGTGTCAGGTGTACACCATAGTGATTAGACATTTATATACCTTACGAAGTAATCACCACAATAAATCTAGTAGCCGTCTCTCAATGTACATAGTTATTACATTATTGACTTTATGTCCTACGCTGTACATTATGTCCCCATGACTTATTCTATAACTTACAGCTCGTAAAACGCTTCTAGTCCTCCTCACTGTCTTTGCCTGTCACTCCACCTCCTCCCCTTTGGCAGCCCTCAGTTTGTTCTCTGCACCTATGAGTTTATTTCTTTTGATTGTGTTCTTTTTCTTTTAGATTCCACATGTAAGTGAAAGCATATACAGTATTTTTCTTCATCTGATTTATTCACTTAGCATAATGCCCTCTATGTCCACCCGTGTTGTCGCAATGGGCAAGATTGCACTTTCTGATGGCTGAGGAATGGTCCATTGTATACTCGTGTATGAGGGCTGTCCAGAAAGTATCCAGGCATGAAATATAAAACATAGAGGCATTTATGGCTGGATTTTTTCCAGACAACCCTTGTATATATCAAATATATGTGTGAGTTTGTGTGTGTATGTATGTGTATTTATGTCACATCTCCTTTAAGATGCTCATCTATTGATGGACACCTAGGTTGATTTTGTATCTTGGCCATTATAAATAGGGATGCAACTATCTTTTCAAATTCGTATTTTCAGTTTCTTTGGATAAACACCCAGAAATGAAGTTGCAAAGTCCTATGATAGTTCTAACTTCAATTTTTTGAGGCATCTCCGTACTATTTCCCATAGTGGCTGCACCAGTGTCCCGGCTAAATTCTTAACTGAAAGATTAACTGGGGATGAGTCTGCCTCCAAGCTCACTCAGGGAGTTGGCAGAGTTCATCACCTTCCAGCCGTTGGACTTAAGTCCCCAACTCTGCTGGCCATCAGCTGGAGGCAATCACAGTGCCTAGAGACTGCCTAAGGTTCCTTTTCATGTGGACTTCCTCAGCATGGTTGCTTACTTTATCAAGCCAGCTGGAAGCAGCTCTCTCAGTTCTAAGATGAGGTCTCATGTAAAGCAACTTAATCACACACGTGACAATCCATCACCTTTGCCATAGTCCATTGGTTAGAAGCAAATCACAGGTTATGTTTACATTCAAAGGGAGGAGGCCACACATGGTGTGAATACCAGGAAGTGTTCGAAAGAGAATTGTTGGAGGGGGTGGGGGGATTGGATTCTCCCTAGGGTCTGTCCATACTGAAATATTGGTATTAAGACCAAGAAATCCTAGATTTAGGGAGGAAGGGGTTCTAAGTTCCCAGGTAGACAGTCTGTGGATGGACATAAGTGGTGTGGATCAAGGCACCGTTTGGAGCTCGTGGAGCACGCGTGTCTTGTGCAATGTTGCACAATGGAATGAGCGTCATGTTTGTGCTTAGCAACACATGGTAACACTGACCTTCAGCAAAGAGGAACTTGGACTTCAAGATGGTACAGTTATACTTTGGAAAACGTGTTTGTGTATCTTCTTAGGTATATAAATTCAACTATCGACCACTTTTAAATGAAACAACCATGACTCTGTCAAGCCAGATTGGCAGTCCTGGGTGTCAGTTGTCTTTATCATTAAGGTACTTGGCTGAGTCTCACTGAGAAACATGCAAAGTTTAGGAATAATTATAGTTGTACAATTATACTTGCTGAAATTGTATATATTTGGTCATCATGTAAAAAAAATAAGTTTTTCTCGTGTTTTATTTATTGTTCTCACTGGTTCAATAGACCATACACATATTGTTACAATTTCTGATTACAGTCGTACATGACAAAATGACATTTGGGTCAATGATGGACTGTATGTGATGGTGATCCCATGTAATTATAATGGAGCTGAAAATTTTGTATCGCCTGGTGACACCAGAGCCATCCTAGTGTCATAGCATTGCTCCTATGTTTGTGGTGATGCTGGTGTAAACAAACCTAGCACATTGCCAACAGTATAAAAGTATGGCACATGTAATTATGTATAGTGCATAGTACTTGATAATGGTAATAAATGACTATGTTGCTGGTTGATGTGTTAGTATACTATACTTTTTGTTGTTATTTTAGAATATACCCTGTCTAGAGAAGAAATTTGTCCCAATACAGTGTTATGCCAGCAGCAGCTTCGTGCGTCTCACGTTTACCCCCTCTCTCCAGTGTACCACTTTCTCTTGTGCTTAATTTCATCTCATGTTGTTTTGTTTGTCATGGCGCCTACGCGTACGAAATCCACTGCAAATGTTGCCCGTAAGAAGGCACATTGAGTGATGGACCTAGAAATAAAATTAAGTCGATTAAGGACTATGAAGGTGGAAAATCACTGATGGCTGTGGCTCACCGGTCAGGCATGTCCCACTCTTGAAAAACAAGAACAAAATGATGGAAGCTGTTAAAGGACCTTCTAGACTAGCAAAACATTCCAGAAGGGCCTACATCAGACATGAAGAAGCTTCTAATGACCTGGACTGAAGACCACACACAGAAGCCTATCTCTCTCAGCACTGTGACAGTCACAGCCAAAACAGAAAGTTTCTTTGGGATGTTGAAAGAAAAGCCTGGACCAGATTAGATGCTAGCTTGGGGTGGTTTAAACAATTCCATAATGGTTATTCATTACATAATGTGACAGTGAATGGAATGGTGAGTCTCTGAGTGCTGATGTGAAGGCAGCTGAAGTATTTTTTGGAAATTCCAGATAAGCTGATTATGGAGGAAAATATGGATGAAACCTCCCTTTTCCAGAAACAAATGCCTAAAAAGACTTTCATCCCTAAGGAGGCCAAGTCAATGCCATATTTCAAGGCTTTTAAGGACAGGACACCAGTCTAGTTTGGGGGCAGTGTGGCAGGCTACAAATCAAAACCCTTTGTGACCTGGCACAGTGAGAACCCAGGGCCTTCAAGCATGTCAGTAAGCACGTGCTGCCAGTGTACTACGGGAGCAGTAAGAAGCCATGGGTGACCCAGCTCCTCTTCCCAGATGTCTTTCTGAATTGCTGTGCCTCCAAAATGGAGAAATATAATTTGGAGAATAACATAGGTTTCAAGATTCTGCTTACTGTTAATAATGCTCCTGGACATCCTCCTTTTATTGATGATCTTCATCCCAACATCAAAATGGTTTATCTCCCTCCAAACACCAACTCTTTAATCCAACCAATGGGTCAAGGAGCTATAGCAGCTTTTAAGGCTTCTACCTGTGGAAGACCTTTGCCTAGCCTATTGCTGCAACTGAGGAAGACACTGAGAAGACACTGGTGCAGTTCTGGAAAGATTACATCAAGATTGCATCAAGAACCTTGCTTGGGCTTGTGATGATGTCACCACGTAGTATATGAACAAGATATGGAAGAAGACACCCAAGACCATGATTTCAAAGGATTTTCCAAGGATGAGGAGGCTGCAAAAATTAACAAGGTTGTGGTTGAGATGGAAACCACCTTTAACCTGTGGTTGGATAAGAATGACTTTGAGGAGCTCCTAGTGGTGATCCTTAGGAATTGACTAATGACAAGCTGTTGGAACCGAAAGAAGAACACATAGCTGAGTAAGAGGCAAGAGAAAAGAAAACCACAAGAGAAGAAAGAAAAGAAGAACCCCCAAGAAAATTCATAGTGAAAGGTTTAGCAGAAACTTTTGGAGGCCTCAAGAAGCTCCTTAAAGTGTTTGAAAACATGGACCCTGACATCAAAAGTCTGGGGAATATTCATGGGACATATCTACTTACAGAAAAATCTGTGATGAAAAAGAGAAACAGTCCAAGCAAAACACCATGGAAATAGTTCTGAAAAGAGTGACATGTCCTCAGGAAGAACTTCGGCAAGTCCTTGGGGGTGGGGAGTGGGGGGGTGGAGGGGAGGATGTGTTCTAGAAGAAGGCAGTGTTATCATAGGAGACGACAGCTCCAAGAGTGTAATTGCCCCTGAAGACCTTCCATTGGAATGGTATGAAGACAGTGATATTGATTATTCTGATTCTGTATAGGCCTACACTCACGTGTGTTTGTGTCTTAGTTCTTAACAAAAAATTTTTAAAAGTAAAAGGAAAGAAAAACTTCATAGAATAAGGATAGAAAGAAAAATATTTTATACAGCTTTAGTGTGTTTATGTTTTAAATGTTATTCCAAGATTTGAAAAGTTAAAAAAACTAAAAGTTCATAAAGTAAAATAGTTATAGTGTACTCCGTCAGATCATCCTATAAGTTAACATTAAAAATAAAGTAGACAGAACAGAGAGTGACGGGAAAGAGGATATCGGTGTCTTTTTAATGTTGAATTCATATGAGTGCAACATAAAAAGAATTTCTAAATAGTTTTTCAGAGCAAGATTTGTGCAGATGGCATTAATCATCACTGATCATCTGTTTGGTTAAGACATGACTTTTAGTTTTTGTAGCTTATGTTTACTGCATGTGGAGTTTTGTTGGTGTTTCTTATCATTTATTTCCTTTCCAGTTGAGGACACTTTAGGTCTTCAGAAATGAGTTCCAATCCATTAAGATTAAAGGTGATCCATGGTCTTGCTTCTGAAGAGTGTCAGAATCATTTAAGGGGAATCTTGTTCCACTCTTGCCCAGTTAACAGTGGCATAGCTGACTAGAAAGAGGGAAATGCATGCCTTGAATTCTCTAGGAAGAAAAAGCCAATGACTTCAAAATAGGGCAAACTTGAGACACTAATGAAAAAAAAATACTCTAATTCTCTCTATCAGCTGGCTGTCTGCCAGCCGAGACAACTAAGCTACTCTAGGAAACCTTAGAAAACCGTTACAAATGGGTAGCTTAAAGTATTTCTCAAAAGTGTGTATTGTCCTTTTGGCTGTATCTACAGCATTCTATGTACAGAGGTCTGCAAAATGTGATGTAATTGTCACCCTTTGCTTTGTGGTCCAATGAATACAATATTTTTCTTCCCTTCTATTTTAGGGACATCATAAATCTCAAGTATTATGTCATGAAAAGGAAAGGATTTTTCTTGCATCTAACTTATAAGGTCCTTTAACATAATAAATATTTGACTGAGATTACATATTTTTTTCTTATTTTGCATTTTATTTTGTCTTGGTCTACTCAAACTAAAGCACACATATTCAGGTTTTGACTTTAAAAACATCGATTCTTTCCAAAACTGTCACAGGTGTGTCCCTTCTCTTCATGACTAATTCACCTAGAAGCAAACTTAAATGCAGGTAGAGAGAGGTCCTTTTGCCAAGGTGTTCTAGAAGGCCACATTCTTGGGAGATGTGCATAGCCTGTTGATATGGGAAAGACTTAAATTTGCATTTAACCTAAAAAGATATAAATGATTGTATGCCCTATGTTGCACTTTACATCCCTGCGGCTATTCTGTGACTATGAAGTCGTACATCTTGATTTCTTCCCCTTTTTTACCCAATAACATTCTAATAACAATGTATGGTATCAGAGAGGAACCAGATGTTATCACAATGTGCATTCAGTAAGTTACATAAGAGACTCATCACTGTACTGTACACCTGAAACCTGAATCATATTGCATGTCAAATGCAAAATTAAAAGTCTCAAAAAAATTAAGAGGATGTAAATGAAAGATTATGAAGTTTCAGATTTTTATTAAGGCAATTTCTATTTTTATATTAGCTGAATTCACGTGCATAAAGAAATCAAGCCATTGCAAGCTTTGGTAATTTATCAAAAAGTGAATTGGGTACACTTTGAATTGTTCATTCCCCACCTCTCCCTCCACACGGACCGTCATCTGCTCCAGGTTGCTCAGGTTTCCCACCGCTGCTAGTGCTATTCGACCAATCTTCCAGGGAAAGTAAATAACAGAACAAAGACGGGGTGAAATTATTTTCCAGGAAACGTTGCCAAATTACTATGCTAAGTAGCAGAGTCAGTGGGAGGGGTACAGGTAAGGAGAAGTCCACATGTCAAGACATAATGATCTTACTCACAACACCATCAGATTAGTTTGAGATTAGAGCTCATTTCTTGATGCTAACAATGCAATTAACTAATTGTTCTTCTCATTGTTATTAGCCCCTTGCAGATAGGTCAGTGGTTTTTGACAAAGGGGTGACTTGGCCCTGGGGCAGACATTTGCCAATGTCTGGGGACAATTTTGGCGATCAGACCTCGGGGTTGTGCTAAAGAAAATGTGACATCTGTACGTACGGGCACCGCAAAAAATTGACATGCCTCCATCTCAGCTGGGGCCCTCAGAACCAAGAGTCACACCTCTAGTCACGGGTTGTCCAGAGAGAGGCACCTCATTTCCAGAACTGACCTAAACTTGTTCATTTTTAGTTTTGTTCACTAATTTTTATTAAATTATAATTTGCATTTGTTTAGTCTAATCTTAATGAAATGAATAGAAAGTGCCGTATCAGATTCAAAAACAGGGATTTGGTCTAACACAAATTTGGAAAGACAGGCAGAATTTACAGGCTAAATGATTCTATGAAGTAATGGGGGAAACCAGATCTGTCCTGTGAGGGAAGCCTCTGGAACACGCCAGCAAAGCACGGCTTGTCTGTCTGCAGACAGGAGGACAAATCAACATCGTGTTCGGCCCCATTGAGCGCACACTGACTGATTATAGCCCCTCCCTGGAGGAACTTCAAGTGTGAAAATAACCCCAGGGCCACGGGAGACACATCATTAGCAGGGAATATATATATTTATATTTATATTTATATTTATATTTATATTTATATTTATATTTATATATATTTGCTGAATCTCAAGGAGATGCTGCCCATTTTAATGAAGATAAAGAGGGCTGAACAAAAGAATTGCAGCAGAAAGTGTGTGGCTGGACGAGCAGGAGCAGTAATGCTGCCCTTTATTATAACTCGTTATGCCCGTGACCGACCATAAAACGCCTACTGCTCCGCAAGTCTGTTCTTGTCACTTTCTGAGCCAACTGTCGCTTTGGCAGATGCTTGGCGTGTTATAGACATAGGACTTCTTGTCTCACTTAATCAAGACTACAGGAAATGATTTTTTTGAATTACAATGAGACACCTTTCATTTGTTCTTGGTGATGGAAGTGATAGATACGTGTGTGTGTGTGTGTGTGTGTGTACCAATGTATATATTATATATGTGTATATACACACTCATAGCCTCATGCACACACACTCACACACACATACACATATACATACATACAGCCTCCAAAAAACTCTATTTCTTTCTTGGTAAAAAATTTAAGTAATTCATAGTTCTTCTGCCTGCCCGAGAAAGAGAAATTTATGCGGTACTATAGAATATAAATGCAGTCATCCTGCATTAGTGTTTTCCAGTTTTTACTGTCATGGAAAAAACCTGCCCGAGCAAATCCCAGTACTAAGAAATGACTCTGCTCTGGAGGTTATTGGCAATTTAAAGGCCATAGCACTTCATTTTGCTTCCCATTTTTGCAAATATATCTTACATTCTCTTGAGAATTTCCTCTAAAATTTGGAAGAGCTCTGGCTCGACAGTAAAGGGGAACCATGCACCCAGCGAGTAAGCGTCATTTCCTGGAAATAATAATATCCTTTTTAAGGTGACTCGTTGGCACATTGATGAAGTTGAAATGAAGTGCATGTTGCAAATGCTAGGTTGTTGTCTTACCTAGGGAGGAAAAAATGCTTTCTAGAGTTCAGTGGTAAATAGGCAATTCATTTTGACATAAGGAGGAAAAGTGATGTTAACAGCCAGAGGTCACAGGAAGCAGAGATGGGAAAGACCTATTAGATCATTTTCTCTATTCCCTAGAGAAGAGAGCCAAATTATATTTCATGGTGCTTGGTCCAGTTTCGCTTTCAATTACTCAAGCAAGAGGCTTTCACCACTTTAGATATTTTCCGGGACCTGTATCTTTATTCATGACCCCGCCTTCCTGGATACATTGGCAAAGTAGGAGTCTTAGTCAGAATGAACTCTGCAGGGGACCACAGAAATACTTCGTGCTCAGAAGTACGCCTGTATGGCTTGGAACTCAGTTCCTCTTCTCTGTCAGTGAAGTTCAAAATCATTTTCTTGGTAATAACTCCCTTTGTCCTTTCCTACTCTAGCTCTACATTTAGTTGTTATATCATACCCCTTTACTCTGAATCTAAACAGGAGTTGTATCTTGTCCGAGGAATCCCTCTGAAACAAAATTCCTGCCTGTTTCCATAGGTACATGATCATAGTATCCAGCACAATGCTATCCATATAGATCCCTAGGGCCATCTTGAATGAATGAAGGATTCAAGAGAGAAGGGGATGAGATGAAGTGGAACTGCAAATCAAACAACTTCTTTTAGAAAATCCTGCTGAAAAAAACAAATTAGATGAACAGGACAAAAGCTGGAGGAGGGTGTGGGTCAAAGAAAATTTGCTTTTTAAGAAACAAACTCATTCCATTTCTGCTTGAAGATGGAATGATTCAGTGGAAAGACTAAAACAAAGATCCAGGAAAGAGGGGAATGACCCATAGCAGATGAGAAAAGGGGATGAAGGGCACAAATGAAAAGGTGGCCTTACGTAGGTGCACAGATAGTTCATCCCATTATCAGGAGAGAAGGGAGAGCATAAAAGGACAGGTGCCAGTGATGTGTCAACTCTGTGATGGGAGAGATGGCCTCAGTTCTCTTTCAGTAAAGAAGAGAATGGATTTTATAGCCATTAATGCCCCCTTGCCCACTCAAATTCTTTCATTTCAATAACAAATGAAGACAGGGTTCTCAGTCTCTCCTAATTAGGTACACTTATTTAACAGGCTCACATTCTTGTGATACACTAGATTCAGCTCTTGGAATGTCTCCAAGGAAAATTATATTGGAAAAACCAAAATATTCATTATATATTATTTTTAATAGTAATAACCATAAGCATGTAGACAACCTAAATCAGCCATAAGAAAAAAAAATGTGGCACACTTAAAATAGTACTTTAAGACAATAACATGGAGAATTTCAATGTTAGATTTAAAAGATCAAGTAGGATCTAAATATAAGCACAAAAATTAAAGGAAAATATTAACCTTTTTCTCAGTTTTATTGAGGTATAATCGACATAAAATTGTAAGATATTTAAAGTGTACAAGGTGATGTTTTGAAATCCCATTGTGAAGGGATTCCCTCCCTCAAGTTAATTTATACATCTGTCACCTCACATATTTAGCTTTGGGGGACAGGAAGAGAACACTTAAGTTCTACCCTCTTAGCAAATTTCAATTATGCAGTATAGTGTTATCAACTATAGTCCTCACGGTTATACATTACATCCTCAGACCTTATTCATCTCTCTGCTGCTAGGAATTGGACTGTTTTTAGACTCCGCATGTCAGTGATACTCTGCAGTGTTTGTCTTTCTCTGGCTTGTTAATTGGGTGATAGTAGTTGGTGATTTTTTTTTCTCTCTTCTTTCCACTTTCCTAGATTTTTCAGGTCTATAATAACTCTGTATTATTACTATAAACACTAGAGGCAATATTAAATTCCCTTTTACTTAAAAGGTGCTGATAAATACATTTGGGTTCAAGCTTTCTTTTCCCCTCCTGACGTATAATCCCGGACATGTACTGAGTACTTACAATATTCCACGTGCTCTTATACTGTCAGATCTTAGGCAATTGTTTTAACCTTTCTGGCCCACATTTTCCTCATTTGTCAATGAGCATCATTTTTTTCTCATCTGTAAAATGAGGACCTAATAAATTAATACATGAATATATCCTAGAATAGATATTATGAGCACTCAATAAATGTAGACATAAGCATTATTATTATGTCTATGTATTACCCTGTCAATATTTTACTGCTTATCCTATTGGTTCTTTTCATTCACAAAATATGAGATGCATTTTTAGTTCTCTTACTGTTTTCTTTTTAGATATTAAACCAAGACCATATCTTCTCTGGTCCGTTTTCTTTTTATTCTTTAGTACCATCATCAAGAAACGGAGCAATTCCTTCAGAGGACAAGGCTTCAGCAGGTCAATTTTCCTCAACAAAGGCAGACAGCCCATTTCCGACATGCCTCCTTCTAGATGGCAGCACACGAATATTGTTAGCAACTGTGGGAGTCGAGGTAGCCTTGGGAACAGGACCAATTCCCAGACATTTAATTTAGCTCTGGTCTCATCTAAATTGAAATTTTGACACAGCATTTTTCTCACCCTAACTGGTTAGAGGAATTCTTCCCCATTTGTCTTTATTTATTGTGAAGTCAAGTCAAACCCCAAAGGTCTTTATGGCTGTTTTGGCAGGTACTTGTGACATTATTCAATCACTCACACACATGCTAATTTGAGGCTACGGTCCCTATGCCTCTACCCATGTAACATTCCTGCCCACCCATTCCAGACAGTGCTTTGGAGGAAACTAAAGAAAACAAAATGGCTTTTAGCACATATGCATGATTTACACTAAGAATTTTTTCAACTGGAAAGCAATGCAGAATTGAAAGCATTTTCAAAGGGGCAGAGAGGTTACTGCTCCCATTTGATGTGTGTGCTGGTACATGGCATGTTAGAGTTTATTTGTATTTGTTTTAGGGTTTTGTTCTACTGAATTTTATGCTTTTTCTCACGCTAAAGATCAATGTCTCTCTTTCCCATGCATCCCAGCTGTTTTGTTTTTTTTTTTTTTATCACTTTGGGTATTTTTTAATTGCTTAAAAATTAATGCATCCCTTAAACTCAGAGGTGGGTTCCACGTAGCTCATTGGCTTGATACGTGCAGTATTGGGGTGCACAGGGAGGCTGTGTTGTCACATTACTAACAGCCTTGTGGTTATGGCTCCTATTACCTCATAATTGCTTAGACCCAGAGTTTCATTTCTCACCTTGATTTTGTCTCCAGAAAACAAGCTACAGAAAATTATTAATTCTTTTTATGAAAACAATTCACTCTCAATCCCAATTTTTAGCGAGAATCATTAAGAGTCAAACCAGCTCACCAAGCTATGGATGTGTGTGAAGGTACAAATAAATCAGTACTTAACAATAGCATTAATTTGGAATACAAATGCAATCAGTTTAAAAGTCACATAACCTGGTGTTCAGCAAAATACACTAAGAAGTTATTGAAGTAGCTAGAGAACTGTGAAATTTATGTGTGGGATTTTTACCCTCAAGGACCTCAGAGGGTAAAAGCATTAATACACTACTTCTTTTGATATTTTTTCTTTGTTAAACTTATTTTTTTTAAAGTTGACTCATATCTCAAGACAGATTATCTTATACACTATCCATTCTTCTTTCTTTTTATTATTTGCTTCAGTTGTACAAAACAACATAATGATTAGATATTTATATACCTCACAAAGTGATAACCCCAGTAAGTCTACTACTCATCTTGTACCTAACATAGCTATTACAGTGCCACTAACTATATTCTCTATGCTGTTCTCTACATTCCATATGTATGTATATACATATATGTATATGTATATATGTATACATATATATGTAAATTATAGTTGACATTCGATATTATTTTATATTAATTTCAGGTGTACAACACAGCACACTCCCTGATAAGTCCAGTGCCCTGTCTGACACCATACATAGTTTTTACACCATTACTGACTATATTCCCCATGCTATATTTCACAGCCCCATAACTGTTTTGTGACTACTAATTTTTATTTCCTAATTCTTTCACCTTTCCCATTTATTCTCCCAACCCCGCTCCCATCAGTTTATTCTATCTATGAGTCTATATCTGTTTTGTGTGCTCATTTATTCTGTTCTTTAGATTCCATTTATAAGTGAGATCATACGGTATTTGTCTTTCAGGGATCATTTCTATATTTTGTTACACTATTTATTTTTGACACCCTTAGAGATTAAGAGAACCATTGAAAGATAAAGAATGAGTTTTCTTGAAAGAATGAGAGACGATATTTAAAAGATGTATTGGCAAATATGGAGGAATTAATTAACTGAAAACTCATTACAAAGCACCATTTAACAACTCGGTATCATTGATAATGAAGATGGAAGGCTAAGAGAGGGCAGAGGCCTGCGGTTCACTAGATGCAGCTGTAGGCCACACACCTGAGCTTAAGGGAGGTGAGGCTTGTAGAGAGAGTTGCACAGATTTATGTAAATCAGATGTTGGTAACTCTATAATCATATGATGTATTTAGATGGGAAACTAGGATGTTTTCAAGTAACGTGTTCTTGATTCGTCTACATTGCAGTAAGGAAAAAGGAACCACTTCTGGAGGCTATTGTAGAATTTCAGTCCTGAAACTTTGGTGTCTGTGCTGTTTTCCCACTTTGAAAGCTGCTATATTCTATATTGAAAGTATTTATCACTGTCAGTACTTAGACTTTTATGTCCTTAGAGCATATTTGGTATTTAATGGATTCGGAAGGGTCACTTTGGGGGAATATTTTTGTGGTTCTCAAGACTTTTAAGTCATTCTCAAGATCTTTGCTAGAGTATTCCTCCGCATTCAACCAAAATGTGATTTGTTTAAATATACATTTTACAAAAAGGATCACAAGGACTTCAAAACTGAATGAGTACCATTCATTGTGCACTGTTCAGAATGCAAAATGGTGCAGCCACTATGGAAAACAGTATGGAGGTTCCTCAAAAAATTAAAAATAGAATTATGATGTGATCTAGCAATTCCATTTCTGAGTATCGACCAAAACAAATACATTTAAAAGAACTGAAAGTGGGATCTTGAAGGGATATCTGTATACGTGTATCCCTATCAGCATTATTCACAATAGCCAACAGGTGGAAACAACCTAAATGGTCATTGACAGATGAATGGATAAACAAAATGTGATATGTATATACAATAAAATGTATTATTCAATCTTAAAAAGCAAGAAAATTTTGGCATATACCACAACATGGATGATCCTTGAGAATATTATGCTGAGGGCAAAATTCATTCTAAGAGTATATGTGCTCTAAATATGAAAGATAACAAATATTTTAACTGTGGATCTCTCTCTCTCTCTCTCCCCCACCCCACCTTCTTACACATTGTGTCTTTTGGGGGCAAAGTTCTTAATTCTTTTATGTATGATGGCACCTATATATTTTTTTTCACTTTTGGGGCCTTTATTCATAAAGTATCATACAAATAAGCTTTGCTATATAAACGTTTCACAGAGTAAAGACTTTAAACCCACTTACAGTGAGCCATGGTGCTATTAGAATAGACAAGGCCAGTTCGAATCAAGGAGAAAGAAAAGAGAAAAAAAATCATTTTAAAGAAATAAAGCTTTTGTGCAGTTAACAACATGGGTCTGAGACAATGAACTTTTGCACTCACAGCACAGCAAGCAGCATAAAGATCAGAATGCCTGTGTTAGTTTCCCTTGCCCCCAAGTCAAATGCAAATATGCTCAGATGGAAACGTGATAAAGAAGGGGTTGTACTATAGGGAAGGAAACTTGAACTCACAGAACTCAAATCTCTTATAATGAGTAGCAAGTATACAGAGGGAGACAAGTGTCTCTGCCTTCCAAGGCTGTAACTAAACCTGCCCTTCGTTCCTGAGAGAGACACGATCATTGTTTTCCACATCTGTTCTCTGTAGAAACACCTTTGAAAAGATAATCTGGAACAAATGATAGTCATTTATAAAACATGCATAAACATGAAAGACCCATGAAGAATGATGTCCTCCTATGATTGAATGGAATCAAGGAGTCTCAAGGGGAAAAAAGAAAATCTGAGACCCTTCCCAAAACTGGATAAAAATATAATTGGTAAAGTAGCAGTCTCTCAGTTTAGCCAGGAGAGAAGACTGTTTGATATAGTGTGGATTTCACGGTGGTCTTGTTTTCTCTCTTATCATGACCTTGTCAGACGTTGGTGATCTGTGAGGGTGCCACACCCAGCCGGGAAACAAGATGGCCTTGCTGGGAATGTCAGACCAGTTCCCAGCTGTCAGGGCCCCTTTTCTCCCCTCAATTACACCTTTGCATCGGGATCCATATTAGGTCCTCGCATTGTTACTGCCTGAGTTCTTAAGTGTCTTTTAATGTGTAGGATTCTCTTTCCATTTCCTCTTTTATTCCTTCTAATTTTTTTTGTTAAAGCAATCAACCCATTTTTCTAGGGGTTGGAAAAACCATAGTTCGGATTTTGCCAATTGTCTCCCTGATGTGCCCTTTAACATTCTCTTCAATCTTTTACTCCCTATAAATGGGTGCTTGGATCCAAAGGCATGATCAAATTCAGATTCAATGTTTTTGTTAAGAATACTTTATAAGCAGTGATGTGTTCTGTCAACAGGAGGCACGTAATAGGTGATGCTTGCTCTTTTTCTGATGTTAGCAGCCTTTGATGACTGGATCCGTTAGTTCATGAGGGGTTGCAAAGGGGTGACATTCTATCTCTCTTTTTTTATATTAGCTGAAATACATTGTGTCTATTTATTTAAATTATTTATTTGAGCTCTTTCCCAAATGACTTTAAATGCTTTGCATATTAAAAGAATAAAACATAGGACATTCAGAAATAGTTAAAATCATAATAGCAGCAATTGAATTTGGTTTCAGCAATTCTGTCGCTTTCTTGTTTGAATTTTTGGTGTTCTAGAGATAATGTAAAGTGTCTATATATGAATGTTATCAAAAGGGACAGATTTCATGTGGTCAATCTGGACATAAAGAAATTGACATTTTTCTGGAGTTCAACTAGGGACTTAAAATCTGTGTATTTCTCCTGTGTAAAGAATATAGAAAAAGTTCTTACAGGCCCTGCTATATAGACAGTTATCCTTAACATTATCACTGGCTTAAAATATGCACATGACATATGCCAAGTAGATCCTGAAATGGAAGAATATCTTATATGCTCTAATTGTGGAGCAGTTCCTGTCACTGTGATAAAATTACAACTTATCTAGAATACTTTGAGTCGCACTTAATATTCTTATCAGTTAAGGATTAACCAGGAATGTTTAAGATATGTATGTGTCTGTGCTTTTATAATCTATTACATTTCAGAACTTGTCATTAGACATCTATAACTAGCACATATTATATATGATCTTGAGGTCATGTTTTACTATATTCTGCCAACACCAAAATATAAGCATGGAAGAAATTTCATCTCCACAGGTAGGTACTTAAACATAGAAATCCCTATCTCCAGATCAATCCTGTCTCCTGGTCCTTCCTGCTGTCCCCTTGAGATGTAAATTAGGGAATTCCGTGGAGATAGAAGCAACTGGGCCTCAATGCCAGCTGCTGAGCTGGAGCAGCTGCCTATCTGGTCTTTGGTGGGCCCGCCACTTGGGACACCCTGGTCGTACTCTGTCCATCTAATTGTCACTGGCGATTGTCTGTCCTCCTGGGAAAAATCCATCAAAGATAGACTAGAAAGTAGTCTAGCCTCTATTACTATATATTTCTGACATAATAGGTATAATTTTCTGAACAGACATATCTTTGATGAACTTAGAGTGCTTCAAAATCATTATTTTGACGTCAGTGACAGTCTTATAGGTAGTGAACTGACAGAGATTAGACAGATGCTGTATTGACCAAAGAAAACACCCCAAAGTCTGCTTCTTGGCTAAGTTAATGAGATGTGTTTGCTTTATTTTGACTTGACTCTTGTTTTCAAAAATGAGACACAGCCCAAAGAAACACCAAAATTCCCCACCATTAGGATGATTTTTAGGAAAAACTAAGTACTTGATAGGACTAGATCTGTAAGTAAAACTTCACAACAGAAGTCATAGCATCAGGGAACTTAATAAGGAATACTTAAGATCAACCTAATCACATTTCCTTCATCTTATAGCTGATAAAAATGAGGTTGAGTGTTGGGAAGTAACTTACCCAAAGGCACGCAGCCACTCAACAAGATCTGGAACTCATGTCCTTGATTCTTGGCTGTGCACATCATTGAAGATGATTTCTTTAGTTGCTACCCTACACACTAAATACAGTAATGAATCTATGACCGTACCACCCTGAACACACACAATCTTGTCTAAATATACTAGTGAATGACATACTCCCCACATAACGTAAGGGAGCATAAATGAACCCTCTAAGAAAAGAGGAAAATATATTCAGAAAATTGCTAATTTTAGTATTAGTTGTAGCAAGATGCCAACATTTTGCCTGTGTACAACTTTTCATTTCCTTACGGTCTCACGGTGATGTAATAAACCCTGGCAAAAACTGGCAAATTTGAAGTTATAGCATTTGTCCAGGTCATCAGAATACCACTCAGTGGATTTTAATGGTGATCTACTTGTAATGTACAGCCACCAACCAAAAACTTTTCATGGTTCTACAAATATCTCAGATCATAGTCACTAAAGAAATCTATCTGTCTTATAAAAATACCATAAATGTTCTTGTTATTTTTTTTAATTCATTTTTATTGTTAGACTTATTGGGGTGACATCTGTTAGCAAGGATTACATAGGTTTCAGGCATACAACTCTACAGTGCATTGTCACCTTGTTGTATAATAAGTTCACCACCTAATGTGACTTCTCTTTCCATCACCTTATATTTAGCTTCCCCCCCACCCCCTCCCCTTTCTCCCCTCCCTAACCCACTCGTCCCCAAATAAACATTAAACTATTGATTGTGTCCATGGGTTATTTGTTTCTTCATTTCTTTTTTCTTTGCTTTCAGTTTTATATTCCGCATATGAGTGAAGTCATACAGTTCCTTGTTTTTTTCTGTCTGGCTTATTTCACTAAGCATGATGATCTCAGGGTCTTCAAAGATGCTGTGCTTGAATTAATATCATATAAAATAATGTTTAAAATCATTTTAATATTTTTAAAAAATTGTTCATGCAAAAGACATGCAAAATGTTTTTAATGAAAGCTGTCTCCACCATCTGCAGAAACTCCCTTGTATGAGAGTCTAATTTGCTAATTAGACTGATGATACCTGTCTTCACTGTGAGGGATGGGTAATTAGATGTTACACCTGAACTGCTAAGAGAGAATGGACCCCTCAAAAGGGCGGTCAGGTAGGTCATTATTCTGAGGCAAAGCAACCTAATTATTATTACTACGAAGTCCCAACTAGAGGAATTGATCTGAACATTTAGTGGACTCTGTTTGGGGTCAAACTCCTTGTATTTAGTGAACTCATACCACACAATCCTATTAGCGCATGAAAATGGGCTTTGATAAAAGAAAAATACACAGAATCAGAAAAATGTGCAGAGAGAGAAAGGTAGGCTATAGTCCCCACTGCATTCCAGAGATTTCCTACACACTAAAAAGTGTGGAAGTCTAAATCTGAAGCTGGGACAAGCACGCTCAGCCCTTTGATGCTCTTTGGAGAATACCTGGTAAATGACTGTCATCTAGAGCTACTGCCTCGTGTGCAACTCCATGAGAGTTACTCCTCCCCACTCCCAAGAGTGGCCCCTGCTAGTCCTTAGGGGTCTGGCGGGAAGAAGCAACGTGCCCAGGCGGACGAGCTGGCACTTGCAATCATACCTTTGAAATACGAACAGTGAACTTTAAAGAAAGAAAACAACACACATGCTGTTTTAGTGGAGTTAGCAAATGTTCATGATGTATTTTCAGTTCCCAGTAACCATCACGACACTGTTCTCATGAGGCAATACGTTTTGTGGTCCAAACAACTCACTTACAAATAAACTTATGGAACCACACTTGCTTGTGCGTGGGTGATGCAGAAAGATTTTAGTGTCTGAATAAATGGCAGTAATTAAATGATAAACATTTCTTAAACATTGATTACAGTGGGAGGTCCTGACAGAATATGGGCCTTTCTAACTGGCACACGCAGAGCTTTGGTATTGATCACTTATCACTTAGTCGTTGCCTTTGATTAAGCAACTGGATGGGGGGTCTCTGCTTTATTTCTCTAACAAGACAGTAAAGCTGCAGTCTTATTTCCAGATGGTGCCCTGCTGTGGAGCCCTTGGGAATTTTTCTTTGCAGCCTGCAGAGAGGGAAGCGGGGGAGAAGTTAGCAAAGGGGAGGGGCAGGTGCCCCCTGCACAGCACACCTGCTTCAACGCAGAGACAAGGTGAAGCCAACCTGTTGGTTGAGACACTGTGATATGTGTGTTTACTGCTGGTCAAAACCTTTTTATTTCTTTAAATTTGCAGTAAATAGAATATGGCGATTATCAAAATATCACTATGAAATAGGAAACTCATTATTTTTTTATTTTTCAGGCTTAGCATTCAAAGGCATGTCTTATGCCAGAAATGCTGTGTGTCTTCATAAAAGAAATAACATATCAGGGTCTCCAATTATTGACTTAATAAATGTTTGTTGAATGAGCACTGTCAAGTCTCTAACCGAAGTTTGATCCTCCACCATACTCTAAGAAAGAAAAACAAAACCAAACACCCAAACTCTCTATTTTATGGGTGAAGAAATCCCAGCTTAGAGATTTTGCATGAGCTACTCACACATTTCACTGCCTCACACCTTCCACTCGGGTCTGTTCTGACTCCAGATTCTGTCGTCTTTGCGATCGACAACCTGATGTCCCCATCTCTGTTCATTACAGGAATAAGAAAACAAAGGGGGATATATTTTGAGCTAAAACACCCCTGTGAAAGGTTCCACCAGTATTCTTTTACAGTAAAAAGTGAGAAAGCTAAATATTTTTTCACTTGACCCATTTGTAAAACATAACTATAGGATAGTCAAGGAACGAAAAGGAAATTGAGATTTTTTCTTTTAAAACCTACACTAACAAGAAGAAGCAATAAGAACAAGAACCGAACCCTGATGTGGAGAAAAACTCCAGATGCAGAGTAATTCTGACAACTGTTAAACTGCCTAGCAGGGAAGGGAATCATAGATCCTCATAGGAGTCCCTGTTGCTGCAGCTCGTAGGAGGAGACAATCATAATATCACATTGATTGCAGATACACAGAGAAAGTTTGAAAGAGAAAACTATAGCGCAGACTGCACTAAGATTCTGTTTCAGTAAATATTGGACTGTATTTGTTAGAAACTCCAGTCAAGCCCAATGTCTTAGATATGAGACGGGAATGCAGATATGAGACGATGCCAATTATACGATTACGTGTCCCACGGAAAGCCATCAAGTGCACGGACTTGGCTCAGAAAGAATTGAAAGATGGATGCATTTTATCACAGTCAGTAGAACATACTGTGTTCTATAAATGAGTTGCCTGATTTGATTGTGTTTCCATTGTTTGTTTTTAATTAGCCAAAGAAACTTTCCAAACTTTTGTTTTCTAATCATAGGTCGCTGAGTTCAAACCAACCGTGCAGTGTCTCCTCTTCCTTGCCCCACCCCCACCCCTCTCCATAACTAATTTTAACAGCAAGTCAGCACTGTTTCACTTCCGGTCAGCAGCCAGATGCTGACCTCTCTTCCCAGTTTGCTGTCACCGTGAGGGGCCTCGAAAAGCTGTTCAGTTCTTGTTAATTTTGGAGATATGTGTGTTTCTTTCTTGTGGTTTTACGGGCATTGTTTTCAACACAGAACACACTAGGCAAAGTCTTGCTGGAAACAACCCTGGTGTTGCAAAGAGCCCATGTGCTGGAACATTCATCTGACTTGACACAGCAGGAATGAGGTGGCCGGGGGGTGCCCTTCGGGGTGAGTGCGGGCCAGGATTAAGCCTAGTGGCCACTGGCCAACAGGAGCAGGGTGGGAGAGCTCTGGTGTATCAGTGTCTTCCAGAGTGTTCGAACAAAGGGCAGGATGTGCCGTTTATGAAGCAGTTTGGAAATTATAAAGTAGAAAACCCTCTGGGCCTCAGATCTTAGTTTCTCCACTCGAGATGCAGAGAGGAGGAAAGAGGAGGCAAACTCAGATTCATCACCCACAGACTCCTCTGTGCATAAACCCCCCTGAGCAACCGCAGCTAATGTGTTCTGTGCTTTCTGTGCATTCTCTCCTTTCTTCCTAGAACACTTGAAGGATAAATTAGAGGAATACATGGCCCGGTTTTCCAAAGTAAGGATTGTTCGCACCAAGAAAAGGGAAGGGCTCATCCGGACCCGACTCTTGGGGGCATCCATGGCACGAGGAGAAGTCCTGACGTTCCTGGACTCCCACTGTGAGGTCAATGTGAACTGGCTGCCTCCGCTCCTCAGTGAGTACCCAACTCCCCAGGGGTGGGTGGGGAGCAGCCGGGCCTGGGGGAGACAGGCTTCTTTCCTCAGGAGGGTGTGGTGGCTTCTATTCTGTTTGCAGTCTGCAGAGGCTAGAGACCCCTTGTGCAGTTTTACGGTGGTGGCCTTGCATTCTACCTTAACCACCACCGAGAACAAAAACGCATTAAAATTGACATTTTAGATAATGTCATCGGCAATCTAACTGAAGGTTTGAAAAGGTTTCATTTATCTTAGACGTGCTCCTTCATTGCACTTGTATTCACTGGGTAAACACTGAAAGAAATACTACCTATAACTATGGTAAGATTAAAATTCACACGCACACACTCCACACAGTTTAACAATTATTACAGGATTATTAAGAGATGAAGAAAGAAAAACGTTCAGCCCCGGAGTACAGGTGAATTGTTAGTGCCACGACATTTCGTAGGATTTATAATACCAGCTCTTTTCACCGCCTGCACCAGCCTGTCTTCCCTAAATATATAACCCCCACGTTTAAGGAGAACCCCCGCAAACACTCAGAGCTGCCATCCAGATGATAATGTCTTGAATGCTCCCAATATAACTAAGAGGAGGTACAAAGACTCGGTCACGTTGCCCTTGAACTAGTAGAAACAGGAAAGAAATTGGAAGTCATTCAAGATACAGCACTAATGTGTGGCTCAGTTTGAGCTTAACTTTTTTTTAATTTCACGAGGAAGTCGGATATAACATCCAGTAGTGGATAAGGAACAAATTGCAAGCCTGGGGAAGGAAAGGGTTTCTAAAAGTTCCTGGTGGACACATATTGTACTCCTTCCTATTTTTTCAACTTTTACTAATTCAGCTTTGATTGTGAATATGTCCCTGGCCTTGGAGTTAAACCAGAACCTTTTTCACAATAGCTACCTCAGAAAGAATCATTTGCTGTTGTCTACTTTGTAGGATCTCAACTAGAACCAGTAAAGAACCATTAGTAAAAGTCACAAGGGAAAAAAATCAATTGAAGCTATATAGGATTAACAACAGGGAATGACCAGCAACTAACGCCCTACCGCATCGCCCGATCTGCACACTCCACACGGGGGACTGCCCAGCCATCCTAATCAACAGGAATGTCTCAGTGCTCCTGCAGCCAGACTCTTCTGAGCTTTTCATTAAAAGTACCTTGTCCAAGGACATAGCAATTTCGAGTTTCATCAGCAACAGTGAGATTCCCTCAAACTGAATTTGACCTACATGGTGTTGAATACTCAAGGAAGTCAGCAAAAGGCCTAATTTATTTATGAACCAAAGCAATCCCTAAATGACAATTACCAAGGCTCTGGGTTTTTTATTTTTATATGAGTCTAACAAGAAAAAAAAGATGGAAAGAAAAAAGAGAAACCCACTCTTTTTTCATTAAAGCATTTCATTTCCTGTAGGCCTGATGGATAAGAAATGATTCAAGCTCAGGATCACTATCTTTTTTTATTTTCCTCTATCAGTGTCTCGACACATCATCCAAAATGAAAAAACAGGCGGAGCCACACTGATTCTTGGTTCATTTTTCACCTTGGGATTATACCTGAATTTCAATTTCCCATTAAGAGTCTGTTTGTTTGATCCCTGGAAATTGAAATGTAGGCATAAGCCTTAGATGAAAAATTAGTCATGCTGCTTTCACTCTAAGCTAGTACAGCAGGATGAGAGCTGAAAGGAAATTTGAAGGGAAAGTTGACAGTTAATTTAACAAACTCATTCTCTTTGGGTCACCTTGGGACTCCTTGTTGGTCAAGGAACTTGTAAATCAACCTGATTCTGTATTTGATTGAAGATAGTTACTGAAATCTTAATGCTAAAATACCTGCAGAGATGGTAGAAGGAATATTTTGGACACAGCAATGATGGTCTTCTCTCCTCAGACATCTACAGGGAAACACCATTAGATAAAGATTAAAACCTATTATGAAGCGTGCCCAGGTGAGATGGATACTCACAGAGCTCTTGGTGGAGACTGACTTTGAAATAGTGCTGAGGGTATCTCTGTCTACTAATTACCTAAAATGAGACGAAGATGATCCTCAGACTCACTGGGGCCATGTTATCTAAAACCATAACCACTTCCACGTGCTGACATTCCACATTCCCCTTGCCCTGTTTTATTTTCTTTCCATCACATTTATCACCTTCTGGCATATATATAATTTAGTTAGTTATTATGTACATTGATTGTCTTTGTTCTAGTCCTAAAGGCAGGAAATTCTGTGGTTGTTATACACTGCAATATCCCTCAAACCTGGAAAAATGACAACACATAGTTTCTACTCAATAAATAGTTGTTGGATTTGAATGAATGAGTGAGTGAATGGGCATGTAGATGTGGAGGGAAGATCTTCCATAGGATTCTGTGGTTTCCACAGCCTGTCTCATCAGTGTCATCAAAATAATTATACTGAAATAACCAAACCTCGTTATTTCTAAACAATATGGGGTTTTCAAAGATATGTAAATGTATTTTGTTCCACATGCCACATCAGGTCTTCCAAATAACCAGGAAGCAAATGGTCATACTTAAAAGTTTTTCTGACCTGCCTGTCAGAAGGTATTAGTCTGTTATATTAAATCTTGTAGTTATTCTAGGTGAGGAAATTATACAAATGCCAGTTCCTAGCATGGGCTGTTAACATCACATGATAATATCTACATGGAAAAGGAAGGAATGATCTGGAACTGAAGAAGTTAGTAGCTCTCTGTTACAGAAGAAACACCATGGTGAACAGAAAGACCACAGATTTAGGGGTGGGTCGTTAAGCAGAAGGTGCACCCTCGTTCTTGCAAAAGACAAGTGACCTTTAACAAGTTATTTAACTTCTTGGAGCATTGTTTCCTCAATACATAAATTGAGAATGATATTAACAGCCACCTTACAGGGTTGATAGGAGGATTAGAAATAGCAAGAGTTCAAATCATTTAGTAGTTGCTCAAGAATTTAATAGTAGTAAGAATAGTAGAGGTAGTATCAGGCCATCTGATAGAGTTTTAGATATGATGGGAGAAGACAAAAATGTATAATTTTGATAAGCAGTCTATCTCAAAGAACAGTAGCAAAATAGCACTTGGCAAAATCTCTGATAAGCCTAAGAGCTAAGAATTCTGTGCATGATCTGTCAGCATTTAGGGGGCAGCAGTCATTACAGCCATTATAAGATTGGATGCAAAAAAAAAAAGCCATGAAGTGAAATATTTACATTTTGGAACCTCCAGAAATCAGGCCAGCATTTTCTCAGCAGGCTTTAGCTGTATACTTGAAAGAACACAGTACTGTTTGTGCTCCACACGTGTTGGATGCACTATAGAATGACAGATTGGGGACAGGTCAGAGCAAAAATTGTGACAGAGGTAGAGCTAAATGGACTTCTCCCAGTCTCTCTGGGACATAACTTTCTTAAAAGAAAATACAGCAAACTAATTGTCCCTAATCACTCCCCATCCCATTAGGTCCAGCATTCAAACTGAGATGCCACCAAGTGCTCTAACGACCACAGGGAACCAGGCTGCAAGCATTATGCATTAGGAGGGATCAGTAGGCTTCTCTTTGCTGAAAAATGATGGATGGCCTAGGTAGGCATGTCATTTCCTATTTTGTGCTTTCATTTTTCAGACCAAATTGCACTAAACCACAAAACCATCGTGTGCCCCATGATCGATGTCATTGACCACAATCACTTTGGGTATGAGGCACAAGCTGGGGATGCCATGCGAGGCGCCTTCGACTGGGAAATGTACTACAAAAGAATCCCCATCCCTCCAGAGCTCCAGAGGGCAGATCCCAGCGACCCTTTTGAGTGAGTAGCAGCTGAGGGAGGGGCCCAGGGAGAGAGGACAAGTAACTCATTCCAGGGTGTCAACCTGGGACCCGTGAGGAAAATTCTCTCTAATACCATGGGGTAAAACAGGTGGCAACAATCTGCAAGACATTGCAGAAAAGTCAGACCTACAAACTGTAGAAAAATGACAAACTGTGCTCAATACATGAACTTTTCCAAAAGTTAGCCCAGAGATTGTCCGTGCCATAAGTGGGATGCCCAGAAAGTATCCAGGCATGTAGTATGAAAAATGGAGGCATTTGTGGCTGGAGTTTTTTTCTGGGCAGCCCTCTTACTTCTATCTATTCCTTATACTTCCCTCTTTTGATCTCATCAGAATCTTTATAATTTTAAAACTATTACATATTTTTTAATGCAGGGAAAATGTCTGTGATTGAGGCTTTGCAGCACTCTCTGCGAGTCTGTTTAACATGCATTAAAATCAATATTATCTCTTCATTAACGATATGGGCTGTGAACGTTTGCGATAGAGATGCTCCCAGGTACAAAAGCACTTCTGCGACACTAACACTTGAAATTACAATAAACATTTGATAAACATCGAGAAAATGTTTCCTCTAATTCTGGTCCCTGGAAAGATGAACTCTTGAGAAAGCAAAGGGGATTTCAGAAGACATTAGTGTGATAACAAGAGAGAGAAATCATTGTTCTGTTTTGTTTTGTTCTGTAATATGAAATGCGCTCATTAAGTACGCAGAACTTCTGAAGGGAGGCCTCTTCAGACTCTCCAAGTGCTGGTGAGTTTTTGACATAAAACATAAGAAATAAAGAAGGCCTTTTGTTACTCCTCCAAATCCTTTGGCTGAGATTTCAAGGATATTCAAAACTATTAGGAAAGTTCTTTAGTGATCGAAATGGAGGAATTTCTAGCAAGTATTGGAAGTGGGCCCAGCTGAGAGATCAGACTTTCTGTTGAAGGGGCTTATGAGAGATTTAAAGCCATGTCGGGAGTTGGCGGCGGGGGGGGATGGCGGGGACCCTAAATATGGTGGAGTTGTCATTAGATGGCAGCAGACGGTGGAATAGCCACATGCCGGTTGTTACTTTCCGAGGTTGCTGTGTTTTAAGGGCCAGACTTCATTCTTGATGGCTTTTCAAAAACTGCAGTAGTGACTGGGTTATAATGTCCTCCTAAGTGGATTTTACTTCCCCTGCAAGTGCAGAGTAGAGTTCCTTCTTTCTGCAGAAATGGGCTCAGAACACTACCAAAGGAATCTCAAATGGTGGAAATTACAAAAGTGTTCTCAATCCCTGCACTGACTGTGGAAATGTTCGTCAGGCAGACCTAGGCTGTGGCTGTCACAATATCGGGCACCGTGCTAAACCCCAGAGGTAGCAGAGTTGGTACCTTTTAGAATTAAATTACTTCTTGTTCCTGACACTTACTTAGGTGGTTACTGCCCTGTCCAAAATGTCATTCGTCTGTTGAATCCTATTGCTTTTCTGCTTTAAGTCCCTTTGATTCCTATGAATGTGGACACTTTAACCTTTTATAATAAATGTAGCATCCAAGAGGTGTCCACTTTAATCTTAAAAACTGCATTTGCCTTCCCCATAATAAAATAATGGTTACCCAAACAGCTATGAGCAGGGTGTCAGCAATTCCATTACCAGAAGTCACCTGAATGTTTTCATAAACAGATGTGCTTTAGGCTAAAACTTGCTTCTCTGGACATAAAGCTTTAAGATATACAAAGCAAATGCAGTCTATCTATACATCTCATAGTATTTAATGTTGCAAGTGGCTGCTTTGAGGGGTGTGGTTTCCTGTGGGAAAAGGGGGAGGAGCTGAAAAGATGGGAAGTAAAGAATTATAGAGTAATGTATAAATGTATTGCAAATCCCAGGAATTTTCATACAATAAATATGGAAATATTACTTTTTTGGTAACAACTTGATCAAATGTCCCAAGTGACAAGATATGAATTCATTCAGTTATTCTGCCATCACTCAAACTGTCCAATGACTATTGACTACAGTAGTGTTTTTCAACCAAAGCCTGTGAAATTAGTGGGGCATGAACAATTAATTATTAATAAATTGAACTGAACTGAATTGAATTGAAAGTTTCAGTGTATTATGCTAATCTGTAAGTGTAAGTATTATTTCTCAAATATTTGATTTTATTTATAATGCATATATGATCCTGGGTCATGATGTAAACTGTACTTCTTAATATAGTTCATTAAAAGAGTTCACAAACTACTAACTTCCTAAACTGGAAATGAAGACCTTCGACAATCTAATTTAGGAAGACAAAGGAAATCTCATAAGTAATTTTAAACACCAAGACAAACTGCTCCTGGAATATGAGAGAAAATGCAATATTCATAATTCAAATTTTCACATGGCAGATACAATTCTGAGTGGATTGGAAACATTTGATAAATGTTCTTGTCTTTAAAATATTCTCAAAATATTCTCCTTTTCTGGTGGGTTATATCAAAATGTAATGCTTTGAGAAAAGTCTTGTTATTCATGGCTGTTAGAAGGTTCTCTTATTTCTGGTTTCTCTCTCAGGCAGAGCACTTAGGAACGTAAGCCTTTTCTGTGTGACCGAACAAAATGCTTGTTTAGTTGTGATGACAAAGGCAAAGGTGTTTATTTGCATTCAGACAACTAACTTACTTCCCCAACATTATCTCTGCATCTGAAAGTTTACAAAGGACCAGAAGAAATTACTTTTTCCAACTTAATGCAAGCAACCAGCAGACAATGTTTAGGACAGTAGACCAGCCTCAACTCCTCAAGGAAATATTTGCTATTTCAAAGGATAGTTCGTTCCACGAGACTGATTGACAAAAACCTTTCCCCTTGTACTGAGGAAATTTTGCCTCCTTAATTCCAACTTGTATTACTTGTAGCACAAGGAATGTCTAATTCCTCTTTGATGATAGACCTGTTAAAAATATTTGCAAATAGCCACCATACTCATCCCTTTCAAGAGGGAAACAATAAGAAACTTTTTCCTCTTCCAGGCTAAATATCTTCAGTTTTATCCCCATGTTTTCCAGGCCCTCCAGAATCTTGTGAAAAATTATGCTCATTGGTGTAACTGTTCAATATATATAAATTCACTGGACTACCGCAATCTCCTCCCTGTTTCCCCAACTTGTTCACAAGGATAGTGTGAAATAGTCCATCTAATATATCAGCTACTCAGCCCAATATATGAGTCTCTTGACCATAAAAACAGAGTTAATTGCTAGGGAATTTGCACTGGGTCTTAGAGATCATGCTTCCTTTTGCTGAGGACTCACAATTCAGCAGTTAATTCAATTTTGCAAGTTCACTGTATTTTTCAGAAATCACCTCTATCCTGCCTTTGAACTATAGAGAAATGACTTTTCTTCTGTCAGTCTTCCTCAGATAGATCTCCACAATTTCTCCAAAACCTCTAAAACTTAGGGTTTTAATCATCATGGGTAGACTTCTTATACACAATCATTAGCAATTATTGACATTCTCCATTTTCCACCTTATCTACCATCAATCTTCAAAATTTATAAAATAAGAGTATCTACACTTGAGGGAAAAACCTCACAGGCTACAAATATTCATTTATTCTCCCAGAAACCCCTATGTTCACTGACACATCAGTGTGAACTCAGTGCCTCCTCATCTAGGCCAGTTACCTAGCCCAGAAATATCCCAGGACGTGAATAGCAATGCCCATGACCTGTCGTGAAGCACATAAAGGTTGGCACATTAAATGCCAAACATCCTCTGAGAGTCCAAGAGTAAATCATAGCATCCTGATGGATGATTCTTCAATCCAGAAGTATGAAGCATAGCCCATGTCAAAATGGATAAAATTCAACCTCGCTGTTACAGAGTTGTGTTGCTATTACATGGAAGTGGAATGTCTTCTGAAGATTTGCTGACAGTGTCTTCCTTTGTTCTTCCAAGGGGCACACAGCAGATAGATATCCCTGGGAACTTGCTGACTCTTTTCTCTATATAGGAGTATAAGAAAGTATCAATGGCCAATAATCATGGGAAATTAAGTGCCTCTTGGGTGACAAATAAAATTTTGTGCTAAATTTAAGTTTAGAATAGAATCGAATCAGAAAAATAAATGTGCAAATAATCATAAGTTTTTCATGCTAGAAGAAACCTTAGAGATAATTCAACCTCTTGTTTTTATAGAGGAAATCCATACTTTAGAGTCTAAGTGACTTACCCAGTGTCACAAGTAATAATTTAACAGCTCCTACTACAGTAGAATCTGGGGTTGCTGTCTCACTATTCTGTGTCATATTCTTTCTTCTACACCATGGTGATAGGGAGAAAATTAAGAGTTGTTAAATGAGTCAAGCATGGGGCAAGAAAATTGACATATGAGTACATTGCTAACTCATTTCATCTTTGTCTCTAGTCTATGAAATAAATAATACTATCTGAAGTTTTACAAATGAGATCATTGAGGCTCAAGGAGGTGAGGCAATTTTTCAAAGTTTATATAAGAAATTGATTTCCACTATTCCATGGAAATTTTCACACACACCCCTTTGTACCCAGAGAAGATACATTCTCTAGTATTTAGGAAATAATCATGTTCAAATTTAAAAAAAGAAAACATTTTCAGAGAATACAATAATTTCTCCCCATGCACAGTAATAGTATCGGTAAATAAATGTCACAAAGCATCACTGGCTTTCACTAATTCTTGCAGCAAGTCTTATCTCAAGACATGTCCCATGTTCAGGACGCTGGGTAAATCAAAGTCATTTCAGAGTTGCCTTATCTAGATAGAATGTGCTTGCCCAAGAGTTCATGGTGGAAGGGTGTGGGGGGGCTGAGATCTAGCAGGTACCCTGCTCCAAAGACCATTGATCCAGGCTGGGCTCATCAGCCTGAAAGAAGGATTTTTTTCTCCTTGGTGGGCAGAAGAGCTTCACCTTATTAATACAAAGAATAGAACAATTCACTGAGGATCAAATTACTTGATCCCTAGAATGAATGACTAGCTTTGGTCAACACCTTATTAATTGCACTAATTGACATTCAAAATTTTAACATCCTGCTAGGATAATTCTGATGGGGATTGAACTGTATCTTAGCTTACTCAGAATTTAATCTTTTTATCCAAAACTTTGTCCACGTGGGTTTTGATCAATATTGGTCATCCTGAATTTAATCTATATTAACAAAGGATGAAACTGACTCCCCATGGAAAAAGAGACTGGTGAAACTATGAATTTAGTGTAGGATATACAGAAAGAAGGGCATCTTTAGGGGTCTTCACTTTCACTTATGAGTTGAGTCAGGTATTGATCATCTTTCCTTTTTTTCTGTCTACCCCTATTGGGCCACCTCCAGCCTGGAATATCAATTTGGTAGGGTGGGAGAATTTTGTTCATACTCTACTTCTCAAGCTATGTTATTGTCACGAATTTTGCTGCGACCTTCAAGGAATTGCTTTCAAGCTTTGCACCCTTTGCCTCAAAAAAAAAAAAAAAAAAAAAAAATCAAATTGACGCATAGAAACTACCTTAGTATTAGCTGCTTGACCTCGACCTCCAACCAGATAATTTTCTACGATCAAGATTTTGAAAGTGTAGTCTCAACTTTTGAGGTGATTAGGTTAGAAAACACATTCATCCCTTTCGTCTAGTGATGCATTCCAGGAAAGCAAGCTAGCACTTGAGCTCACCAAAATCTCAACCACAGATTTCACCTAGACTTTCCCGAAGTCCCTCAATTAATCAAACCAAATAATCTACTTCATGAAGCCTATGTAGTATGTAATGCAGTATGTAAAAACCTAACATTTGTCTAGCACTTCACAGTATGTAAAGGACTTCACTACATTATCTGATCGAATGCTTGTAATAATCCTTTGGCATGGGTAAAGTAGCTAATAGTTATTTTTCCAATTTGGCAAGTAAAGGAAACAAACAAATTAAAAAAAAATACATCTAACTAGTAAGAGGCAAAAATCAGGACTCGAATAAACATCTTCATTTACTTGTTCAGAATTCAAATCTTAGGTTTAATCAATAATCTCATTAGATTTAAATCAGTGCCTTCTTTCATTCATTCAGCCTTTAAATCCTAGAGTTAATCAATACTTTTTCTCCCTTTTGAAGAAAAACTTAGGCCCTCATTAAGTGGAGTCATTTTATCAATTAATGTTTCATTAGTGAGTCTGTAATAAGAGCAAGCGAGGAAACAGATTGCCTCATGCCCCACGCTGTATTTTGACTTCGGTCGCGTGGTAGGTTGGAAATGTCAGCTTTCAGTTTCTTCCTAATGAAGGAAAATGTCAACAATGCCAGCTTCTCGTCTGTGTATAACAAGATCTAACTCAATATTTGACAACTGCAAAAGGACAAAATGTTTAGGGAAAAATACTGTCAAATTTCTAACTGGTGTCCTACTACACAGAGGGTGAGAATAACAGAAATGACTCAAGGGTCTTAAAAGCTAATCAAAACATTGAATAAAACCAACCTCCCTCAAAACCCCAAAAGGAAACCCCATGGAATGTTTTTTTTATTTTTAAGTTAAACACTACAGCGTAAGCAGAAATGTTCCAAAACAAATTTGTTCGTCACCCATCTCTCCCTTTCGAAGACCCCTTCCCAGGGCTGGCTCCCCAGCCTGTCACTGCCCCCACCCTCCGTGTGGGAGGGAGTCACCATGTGATAAAAAGTTCTCACCACCGGGTTGTGAGAATGCTTTTTCCTTGCAGGAAGCTGCTCTTGGAAATGACTAGTTATGTTTTCCCCTCTCTGCCAGTAGGAATGGTCTTTAGCTCAAAAAGAGGCTCCCTATTACTTTCTCCTTTTTTAGCACCCAGAATGACATCAACAAAATTAATTCCTAAATGAACAGTCTGCCTCTATTTTATTGGGACTGCCCTGTTCTTATTTGGGGTGGCGGGTAGTTCCCCGGCTGGGAATCGAACCCAGGCTGTGGCGTTGAGAGCACCGAAGCCTTAGCCACTGAACCACCAGGGAACCCCTGGTGTGCCCTGTTCTTGTTTTCTTTGTCCTGCTCTCTTGAGATCTCTGGGTTCCTGAAGTGGCCTTGGCTTTCACAGGCCCTCTAACTGACCACGTGTCTGGACTCTTAAACTTCTTGTATCTGCCACCATTCCCTTTAAGGGTCATTCCATCACAGGAGATCTGGTTTGTTACATTATTCTGAAAGGTGGTAAGACCTAGTCCTTCACTGTGAGATGGATTTTTATCCATGTGTACCCATCATTCAGTACCATGGTAGAACCCCAGAACACCCTTACTGTGACTTGTGTTCTAACTAACCCCATACTTGTTTCTTTGGTAACATGTCCTCTGCATCCTTGGACTTATGACTCTCATTCCTGGTCTTGCTTCGTTGCTGCCAGGTCAGTTAGCTCTTCTGTAGCCAGGCAATAGATGGAATTCTTCATCCCAGGCACCCCTAAACAACATCTACCAATGGAGTCTGGACTTTCTATGCTATCCAATAGTTCTCAATAAATCTGTACCACCTTAGACTTAGCAGTGGCTTCCTGGGGATTGAGGAACTGTGGAATTCACAGACTTGGATAGATCACTTTCTGTTGTCCATTTACCTGTTCTTTTAACCATTAACCACTTTGCTGTACTTCCCAAACAGGTGTCCTGCATCCATCTTTCTGTCTTACGTGCCATGGCTGTTTGCTGTGTCCCTTTCTTATCCCCTGAGAAATGACATGCGTCATTTCTTCTACACTTATCCTTGTTTGGACTGTTTTTGAGGTTCTCTGCTCTGTGATACAGTCACACCGTGTCGAGATCACCTCTTTCTGGCTCCCTGGTCTTCTTTCATCCAAGTTCTGGTAGCATTTATCTAAGGAGCAAATGTCCATGACCCCATGTAAATATTAGCACAACTCCCCTTCCTCATATCTAAGATTCAGTAACATTTACTCCCCCTGTGATTATCATCATCCTGGAGCACAGCAGAATTTAACAGAGCCTCCTGCCGTTCACCCAATATCCACCTTCCCTCCCAGCAGAGCCGAACTTTGTTCTCTTACCTCAGGCTTTATTGCTAAAATACCTGGTTAGCTCCGCTCTCCCCTTTACTTCCCTTCTCAAGTCAACACCTTTTTTTACTGCCCTCTAATCATGCTAACATAGGTACTAGAATGGAAACTTCCTAAGGTCAGAGAGGACTGTTTTATTCAATTTCATCGGCACTGCATGGCTTGTTCCTGCACCAACAGGCACTCAATAAATATTTATTGATTAGAGGAAATAAATAGTAAGTTCAGGAGAGAAAATGGTCTGGCCAGGCTGTGTGTATTTGAAAAAGAGGTGACAAGTTTTCCAGAAGAATCTACTAGCTGAGAAAAATGCTCTGGCACAGTGTTGGCACAGCACAGTACCTGTAGGGTTTCACCCACAGACGAGTTTGAATACTGCCAAAATTCTTGAAGGGGAGCAGTAGAAAATAAAGAAGAAAAAATAAATTGTGGTTGAGGCTAAACTTCAAAAAGCCTTTATTCTACCTGTAGAAGGAAGAGAGATGATAAAGGAATCTTAGGAAAAGCTATCTAGCAGCAGAAGGCCTTCTGGGAGTCATTTACATTATGAATGACAATTAGAAACACTTTGTAAAGCACAGCCCAGGAGATAACATCTTTAACAAAGAAGCTAGTTCTCAATAAGGTAATGATATTGCTCTTTCGGTTCTGTTTATTTCTAACAAATTCCAAGGTGCTTATAAAAACGCAGGGCTCTCTAGATGCCAGGCACTGACTGAAAGCCATTGGGAGAAGTGGACCCTGAGAGAACAGCTCACCAGGCCGTGCTTGAGCACAGGGCTGAGACGGGCCAGTGGACCCAGTGCAGATGATGGTCTTACCTGGAGGGTAGCTAAGCATAACAAGCCTGGAGCGCATGTACAGATCTGAAAATTCAAATATGAAAACTAAAGCTTACATAAGGTATTCATGAAGCCTTGGACGTTCGCATTAGAAGAAATGCTGAAAGCTGGAGTTTGTATCCAGGAGTCCATGGTGCTGAGATGACCTTGGACTTTAGCAAAGAATCAGAGGACAGAAAGGTTTATAACTGGACCCAAAAGGTGGACAGTGGCAACCGAAAGTCTCTAATCCTGAATTTGTCTGTCCCAGAGATAGTCATTATTAGTAGTAGTAGTATTTTAAGTTATTAAAATCATTATAATGATGATGGTTGTGATTATATTCTCATTATATATGTGGTTATATATACAGTCATGTGCCACATAATGACATTTTGGTTAATGATGGACCACATCTATTAATAAAATGGTCCCATAAGATTATAATGGAGCTGAAAAATTCTTGTTGCTTAGTGACATCACAGCTGTTGGGAGTGTCGTACAATGCATTGCTCCATTATTAGTGGTGACATTGGTGTAAACAAATTTATTTCCAGTCATATAAAAATGAAGCCCACCCACTTATGTACCAGACATAACACTTGATAATGGTAGTAAACTATACTGGTTGATAGATTCTCACTGTACTGTTTGTATGTTTAGATATACAAATACTTACCGTTGTGTTATAATTGCACAAGGATTATCTGGAAAGTATCCAAACATGTAGTATGGAAAACAGAGGCATTTGGGGCTGGATTTTTTCTGGCCAGCTCTCCTATTCAGTACAGTAACATGCTGTGCAGCCTTGTATCTTAAAAGCAGCAGGCTATCCCACGTGGCCGAGCTGTGTAGGTGGCTGTACCCTCTAGATTTGTGTAAGTGCACCCCAGCATGTTCACACAAAGACAAAGTCATCTAATGACACATTTCTCAGAACACATATTTGTCATTAAGTCTCACATGTCTGTATACAGTTTGGTTGTAAATTGCTCCAAATTAGTTTGCAAGGAAGTGGATACCTATGAATACAGGAATGAGTAAGAGATAGCTTTGGTTTGAGTCTAAGCTGCTATCTTCTGAGATGGGTGGTCTTCATTTCAGATCCCACGTGGAGGAGGTGAATGTCTTAGTCTGTTCAGGCTGCTATAAGAAAGTACCGTGTACTAGATGCTTCTCAACAACAGAAATTTCGTTCTCGCAGCTGTGGAGGCTGGGAAGGCCGCGGTCAAGGTGCTGGCAGAGTGGGTGACTGGTAGGACGTTCATGGGCAGCTGTCGTCTTGCTGCATCCTCGCCCGGAGGAAGGGCTGAAGGAGCTCTCTGGTGCTTTTGTCATCAGGGCACCAGTCCCATTCCCACAGGGCCCAGGAGGCCATATCCACCCAGGCACTGGGTTTAGCCAAGGCTCTAATTTCCTCCTTCCAGGGAGGAAGCAATGGTTATAATGTCTAATGGCAGGAACGATTTTTGGTTTTTGGTTTTTCGTTTTGTTTTGTTTGTTTTGTTTTGTTTTGTTTTGTTTTGGTATAATATTTCTGGAGGGAGAACCATCTGGAAATATGTTAAGGAGAAAAGAATGTGTTTTTGTTTCTCGGAGTGCCAGTAAAAATTGGGCAAAATGAACTCCTGAAGGAGGGAGATTACTTGCCCTAATTCACTGGAAAGGCACAGGCCCGGGACGTCTGTCAGGGTGGGAGGTTGTGTGCTGGCTGCAGACGGACACCCAGCGTCACCGGGCCGCGGACGGACACCCAGCGTCACCGGGCCGCGGACGGACACCCGGCGTCACCGGGCTGCGGTTTCTGATCCAAAAGTGACCTCGAGGGCACCTTCTCGTTCAAGACTTCTTCAGTTATGAAACTGTGTGGCAACACCAAGATGTCTGTCTTCCTCCTATAGTTGGCTTGTTTTTCCATCAGCAGGAGCTAGAGAGGGAGACAGAGAGTGAAGTGGGCCCGGGTCCTGCTGTGGAATCCCAGGAGCGGGCAAGGGGGTGGGAGCCCCACAAGCCGCAGGGTTTCCCCAGGGGCACCGGACCAGGAAGAAAACTTATCCAGGGCTTCCAGGGGGAGAAAGTGAGTGAAAAAAGGATATCAGATGTATAAATGAGCGAGACAGAGACAGGGAGAGACACAGCTATAAGCCAGAAAAGAGGAGATGGGTCTGAACAGCGTGTACGTGGAGGCAAACAGGGAGAAGGAAAGGCTGCGTGACCAGCCAGGTACAATGGCGCGTAGGTGATGCCAGTGTGGGGGCAGGCAGCGTCTCCCACAGCCCGTCCCTCCCAACGCCACAAATTCCAAAGTTAAAGAAGAAAGCACACTTGCTATGTATTTTTCCTTTGCTTAACGCTGCTTCAAGAATTAAAATTTCACTTTTTATAGTAATAGAAATCACCTCGTGGACAATATTTTCAGCATGTATCACAGGTTTCAAACCTGTAGTCACAACTCAAGTGTGCATAAGTGTGACCTTCTTCACAGCTGAACTTGACAGAGCCCTGGAGTACTGTTTCCGTGAGAGCAGCAGGCCTGCTTCCAACACATACAGGGCAAGAGTGCAAACGAAGGCCCAGGGGGGTTATGTGTAAACATTTAGAAGTTACAAATCAAATCAGTAAACTAGCGAATTTTCTCCTATCCTCCTACCTGGATAAATATATCTTTCAAATCAACCTGGAGGGACAGGTTTGCATGCAGAAATCCTCTTTGAAGTTCTACAGCTTGTCCGGACAGTGTGCAGCAAGACATCAGCCCATGCCAACCCCCCGTCTCTTCCCACGTGTTCTGCCTACGCCTCAGCAGCCCATGGACATCTGCAGGTGGACATGTAAGCCCACATGTCCTACTGTATCCACAAAAACAACTGTCCTTTAGCCACTCCTCAGTCCTAATGTATAATAAACTCCAAGCCACAAGAGGGCAGCGCCAGGAAAGAGAATCAAGGAAGAGAATGCCCAAGGCCATAGAAGCAGGCTGAGAATTGTTTGTGTGGGGCATCCTTGAAACTCAGCTACCCAGTTTACAAGAGCTGTGCAGTCTGCAGCAGACACATCACTTTAGCCCCAAGACCTGCCCATCCTATAGGGTGGGGGACATCCGTAGTTGATCAGAACATAGGCCCCCTTTCTCAAGTCCAAGGTCACTGGGCAGCCCTTGATCTCACCAAGTAAATTCATTCTGATCCAGAACTCAGCCTCTTACAGGTAAATTCTCAATCAATTCTCAATTCAAAGTCAGTCCATTCAAACATCAAATTCTGTATCAAGATTTTTTTTTTCCAAATTGCTCTGCACAAATTTCTTTGAGTCTCTTCCTCTCCAGGATGGCATCTTGATTCTGAGAAGAGTCAGGGGGTCATCTGAAGTTGCATCTTTCTCAGCTAGCTTCCACTGGATTCAAATGGAATGTAGCAAATTTTTGAAAAGAGGCTTTGTTCTCTCATTGGACCCCTTGCTGGAGTGTCCAGTTGCCATGTCTCTGTCTGGTCTCTTGGCATGGCATCACCACCCTCTCTCTAACTCAACCCTATCTAAGTGCCAAGTCCTTGTTAAGTGCTTGTCCTGGAGACCCAACTGTGTGCTTTAACTGATCCCCAGCTTTGGTCTGTCTGGCCCCAAATCCCAGAGATGGGTCCTTTTGCCCTACTCATGGCAATCCCTGTCTCGTCTTCTAGATCTTAACCTCTCATCTACCTATCACTTGTTGTGCCCCCAGACATGCAAGACTATCTGGCTGTGGGGACCTGGGAGGCCGAGTCTCATGCCCCCAGTCTAACTCACCCAACCATACCACCAGTCATTCTCATAAGCTGCCTGATGTAGGTCCTCAAGCCTGTCTCCTAGCTTCCGGGAGTCCCCGGCGTTCCTCGGCTGGTAGAGGAGTCAGTCTAACCCTCCCTCTTCACATGGTGTTCTCTTTTATATCTTCACATTGACTTCCCTTTGTATGTATATGAGATGGAACCCAGGAAAGAAAAGGTACAAGATAAGAGGTGAATGAAAGACATTCACCATCCATCTAAATGCACTATTACTTGCAGAAAACAAATAGGGAAGAGAAAGAGAAACTGTGCTTGGTCCACAAGAATGTCAACAAAAGAGGGTATCTCTGCCCATCCTGCTGGCCTTGTCCTTACCACTTTACACTGTGACTACTGACAGTAGGCACTAAATAAGCATTCATGGTGTGAAGAAATGAGGGAAGAGTCCATATGTGCAGGGATACTCTGTGGAGATCATTCCTTCTATTCATCCCTTGGGACCCCATTGCTACTCGGGCTCTGGTGTGTTCTGTGTACTTTCATTCAGTACTTTTTTGTTGTTGTTGTTGTTGTATGTGGGCTGTTTTGTGTACTTTCAGACCAGCACAATGGAAACAGAAGTTAAAATATTGATTAGACAGTAAATAGGGATACAGAGCTGGATCCACAATAGAAAGACACATTTGCCCCTAGAATAAGAAAATACACTGAAGACGTTTAAATGCATATTTATATGCAAGTGAATTGGAATACCACAAATAATGACTACTTATAAATTACAATTGAGCAATTTTCTACTCTTTATATTTTCAGAGAATAATAAATAATACCTCTATCTTTTAAGTAATAGATTTCTGACTTGCTGATGTATTTCTAATCTTTGCTTCTTGGTATCCACAAATGTAACTAGGTGCGGTCTGAAAACTACTTCTTAGTTCCTCTTGCATATAATTCATCTTGGTTTGATTAATATTTTCTTCCCATTTTATTTAAGAAATTCCCTAGAAGTTATGGATAACTAAACAAAATCTGATAAGCTAAAGAAATGTAATTCTGTAAACTGTGCTGAGTCTATAAAATATACTGAAATTCTGTGCTGCTGAAATAACTCTTTGAAAGACACAGACTCCAATAAATATACATATTTATTTATGTCATACATAAGTTATCTAGAACATATACCCATTCGAATAAATTCCACAAAAAGACCATTTTTTTCAACTGAGGTCACATCAATAGCCCAAATAATTTTACCTTAATGAATATAGTGAATTAAATATAGCAACAAAAAAGATTCATTAAGATTAATGCATATACTAAAACAGTGAAAGAGAAATTTTCCTGACTTTTCTTTTTGGTTTAATATTTTCAAGGGCCAGGTATAAAGGAATGCTTACATAACCAGGGCTAAATTTTCCTACCTGAGGAAATACTTGCGAATGATTGGCAATGAAAAGGTAACCTATAGATCAAGTCTTGAGAAAGACCTTATCTTTTAATTTTAGAATTATTGTAGAAATTTAACCTAGAATGAGAATCCTGTTGCTGTGATTCCTAAGTGAGCCTGAGTCAAAACCGAGTTTGCTCAGGCCATTGTTTGTGTTATACCGCCACCTGCTGGAAGAAAAGATAAATTATTGTAAAAGAAACAAAAGGTCAGGATCTGTTTTTACAGCCGTTTTGACTCATAAAAGTCATGTACACCGCAAATCAAGTCAAATCGCTTCCAGGACGAATGTCCACAGTGTCCCATATTGATGAAGGACAAAAAAATCTTGATTATAAAATCAAGCAGCAGCCCTATGGCATTATTTATTTATATGTGAGTTGATGTAGTGACAAAAATATCTGATTTCACTTCTGACAGTTCTCCTAAAACAACATGGAGACAGAAAAAATATAGATTCCTGAGATTCTCAAGGGCACCTTAGGGAGTTATGTTAGATAAACAGCTAGCACTGACAATAGAAAACAAAAGTGGAAATCAAGAGGCCTTTGCTCATTGATTTGCCATGGGAATAACAGGCACTTGCTGGGCAGGCCCGGAGGCTGCAGCAAATTCGTTCTGCTCTAGAACCCAGAGTTAAGTAAAGCCTTGTTTACCCTCTCTCTGCTTGTCTGCTGATGAAGACAGAGACATAAACAAACACCCACCGCATACTGTGAATCATCCCAGGAGTTAGTCTGCCCAAGGGCAGGGAGCTGGGCTACACCTTGAAAGACCAGTGCTAAAAGAGAGAGGTGGGTGATGGGAAGAGAACTCACACTGGGTGGTGAACTTATTATACAACAAGCTGACAATGCACTGTAGAATTGTGTGCCTGAAACCTATGTAATCCTTGCTAACAGATGTCACCCCAATAAGTCTAACAATAAAAATGAATTAAAAAAAGAAAAAAATGAAAGAGAGAGGTGGGGGGAGACAGTCAGGGAAAGCGAGGAGAACTCATGACTTCCAGGGAGAGGAAACTGTATGCAAAAATGGAGAGGAAATAGAAGTGGAGTGGAGGGCTCTGACCAGTTGTGATGGGCTGAGAGGAGCCTTCACAGGCTTTAAGTCCCTCCAGAGCCCAGGTGGGCCACTTGTTCAATTTGTAATCTTGGAAAATTACTTCTCTAGACCTTGGGCTCCTTCTCAGTAGAACACAATAGTATTGGCCCTGATGGTTGCTAACGTCCTAAAGCCATTTCACTGAAGTCCAAACTTGAGCACAAAAAGGGGCTGCAGTGACCTGTGAGGTTGTCTTTCAAGCAGCTGTTCACCTCTGAGGCTTGATATGCATGTCAGAGGAGGTGGACCCGTGTCCAATCTCCCAAACTATAGGACTCACAGCTACATCCTCAGTCAAAGGTCAAAACATTGCTAATTATATAAGAATTACAATAATGGCTTCTGTCGCTTATTGAGCCTCCTCTAACTGCCACTTACTGCCCTAAAAGTTTTACTTTTATTGACTTTAGAGCCCTCACAACAATCCTCCAGCTAATAATTATTATCTTCATTTAACTGATGAGTAAATGCAGGCTCATGGAAGTTAAGTAGCCTCCTCAAGGTCACACAATTAAGCGTCAGAACTGAGATTCGCATTTAGGTCTGTCTGATACCACTCTCCATACAGTGGGGTGATTCTCAGACACACAGTTATTTATCTGTAACACAAGCTCAATAATGCTAAAATCTGCCTGTTTCAAAGAACATTGTGTGTGGATTGTGGAAAGTTATTTACTCCTAAGTCTTCAACAGACCTGAACTGGGATTTTAAACAGACTTAGAATGGAGTTTCACCACTATGTAATCACTGTATTTCTCATCTGCTAAAATATTTTAAATTGGACCGTGCTAATACTTCTGGAGACCCTAAAAGCTTTGTAGTTTGACATTCTTTTATTATCTCTACCAGTAACAAACCCTGATTTAATTCTCTGTGTCTGTGATAAAGCTTAAATTACCACCATTCTCTCCAAGCTGCAAAGGTGTGTGACTATACAAGCACAAAACTATCAATAGTACACCTCACCAAAGAGGCTATGTTTGCTTAGCTGACTAACCTGGCCAGTCCTTTGGGCCTATCCCTGCCTTCCCCAGCAGGTGTATAACTCAGGCCCTGGTTAGACAAGTGTCTCTTCTAAAATACATCCATCCTACCAGTTCTGCTCCCAGGAATAGATGATGGTGGGTCTAAGTGGTTAGAGTGGGACTTTATTGTATCCACAGAAACCATCTCTTCAAGGAGAGATTAGACCAGCCCTTAGTAAGGATATAAATGAGGCACTTTCTCTTCCTTATTTAACCCCCACATCCTATTTTCTTCCCTCCTATACTACCAAACAACCAGCGATATCCTGGCCCCTGAAACCCCAATGTTCTCTAGCACCCAGCCTGGGCCTCTCCAAATCCATTCCTTCAGCCTAGATTCACCTTTCTCCTCCTCCATGAAAACTCCCATTCCTTTAACGTGGTAACACTAAACTATGTGTTTGATGTTAAAAATTTTTGGTCATAAACCAATTCATATTCAAATATGGATATTTAAAGGAATGTTTAACTACCCGAGCGAATGTCTCTTATTATATCAGAAAATATAAACAAGATAAGTATGTTTCTCTAGGTATTTTCTCTAAGATGTCAAAATGTTTTTTTTTCATATACTACTAAATGAAATGCTATAATTTCACTTCAAAATAGTATTGAAAATACTGTTGCTATTATTAATAATGATGCCGTACATTGATCTAACACTTTACAAAGTAATTCCATATATGTTTTCTATTCAATCTTCCTAACATTTCTGCAGAAGCCTTCTTAAGTATTATAACATCCACTTTACACATGAGAAAACAGACACTTCAGTGTCTTGTTCAAAGTCACCTGGTCAACAAGATGTTGAAGCAGATTCTAAACCCAGAACTTCTAACTCCAAGCTCTTTTCATTCATGGGAAATGCTATTAAACTAATGTTCTAAAAAGAAAATGAGAGAATTAAAAGGTGAAATACTTTGCTCAAAACCAGAAAAATAGGAAAATGGGTTGCAGTCAAAGTCACCTTCTAACCAACTCAGCATCCTGTGTGCTTAGTTTTTAGGACCTTTTCATTTCAAGTGACCAAAACCCAATGTTCAGGCCAGCCTATGTAAAAGGGGGGCTGTGTGGGTTCCCATAACCTTGTTACAGAAGGGGCAAGGGCCTTGCTTCTGGAACTGCTAAATCTTAACCTTGAATACCACCTGGGCTCACTTCTGTCTCTGGTCTGTGCCTCTCCCATCTGGGTGGCTTCATCTTCCAGACTGCTAGATGGGTGGCCACAGGTAGGGCCTGTCTCACCACCTTACAGAAGACTAGACTTGTCCCAGCCTGGACCATAGCGGCTCGTGCCCCAGTCACTATTGCCAGGACAAAAGGAGCTGGGATTGGCAGCCCCACAGAAGCCTAGGGCGGGCGTACGTGCACACGCACACACGTGTGTAGGAAACGCTACCCTCTGGGCTGGCACAATAATAAATACCTGTGTGCCTGGCCACAGGACCAGACCCTAGCTAGATACATAACATCCCGCTATACAAGTCCCTCAGTACATCACATTTTTAAATTAAAGTGACCAATATTTTCTTTTCTCAATATTCTGGAAACCTTAGGTCGACAGTTTGTGGGGAAACTGTAATTTAAGGGAGAGATTATAACCATTTGTCATTCTGAAGATACTGCTCTGAGTGGATACCAGAGAGCCCTTATGTTGAAGACTAAGTAGAGAAGGCATCTTTCCTTGTCACCCAGTGCTGTTCTCAGCGGGGTGGATCAACGAAACCGGAGGAGGAGATGGGCCTTCCCGAGCTGAGCGTCGCTGTTGGCAGCCCTCTTCCCCAGCTGTCCGCCCCACCTCCCTGCTCGGAGCCCCATTAGTCAGAGGATTGGTTTGACCAGGTCCCAGTCATCTGTAACTAGTGTGGCTTTAGGCTGTCACTCTCCCCCCTGGAGAAGAACTCTAATACACTCCCATTCTGCAGTAGCGGAATGTTGTGAACGAAGGACTTGTCCTGATATGTTGGAATTATGGTGGAAACCTCCAAACTGGAGGCTTTTTTTTATTATCAATCAATAGCAAAAACTCCCTCTGTGTACAGAGAGATACTAAAGAGATATAAGAGAGGGGCGGAGTCTGCTTCCCCATCTCCCAATTTAAGAGAAAACACACACATACACACACACACACACACACACACACACACGCACACACGGAGACACGCACACGCACACACACACACACGGAGACACGCACACACATGCACACACACCCCTGATGGAGAGTATTTGGGTACCTCCCATCACAAAACAAACCCAGCAGCCAAGAGAGACCCACCAACAGCAGCAGGTGAGGACAGAGGTGACTGGCCCCTGTCCTCTGATCCCTCCTTCTCCAACCCCGGAGGACTCACAGGGAAAGCGAAGACAGAAGCTGAAGCCCAGGAAATGGAAAGAAAAGACACGGCTCTGTACCTTCTCCACGACTTTCTCCAGAGCCACGCGTGAGAACAGGGTTGCGGAAGAGGCTTTGCATTGGAGGAAAAATCTACCAAGTTTTGTTCGTGCTTGAAGGAGATTTGTTGAATGCCTGAAAATTCAACTGGCCTCTGGCGGAGCTCCCCTCACAAGCCATCGGGGCCTGCTCCGGGGGGAGCCAGGGGCAGGGAGGATACCCTGGCGGTGTTCCGAGCAGCCATAGGAGAGGCACAAGGGGCTTCCTGCTTTAGCCCGCCAGTTCACACCGATCAATACGCTGCCCGTGCTGCGTCTCATTGTTAGTCATCCAGGGAAAGGCTCTTCCCTTGGTGAGGGCATTCACAGCAGGGGGAGCGAGTGGGGGACGCATTGATTACTCCCAGAATAACAGGTGACAACACGTACCCGCCATAGCCTGGCGCTAGCAATCTCCAGCTGGGGATTGTTGGCGTTGGATTTGGCCCTTGAAGGACTAGGGTATCCGTGGGAAGGTGGAGGAGAAGATGACGCCCTTCCAGCCACAGGCACTATCACGTGAGGACACATGGAGACAGGTCCGGGCGAAGACGAAGGGCCTGGTTTGATTCGGGTGTTGGTTCTGTGGGGAGTTATTGGCAGTGTTAAAACCAAACATGTAGTGTGGAGTTCATATACAGTATGTTTAAATAAAATCTTAAAATTCTGGATTTTATTGTTTTTTGGGGGGCGGTTTTGTTGTTGTTTTTGCAGGGGGGGAGTTCCCTGGCTGGGAATCGAACCCAGGCCGCAGCACTGAGCGCGCCGAAGCCCAGCCACAACACCACCAGGGCGTCCTGGGTTTTGTTGTTTAAAGAAAACCTTATAGGAGATTACTGAGCAGCAGGCTATGTGAGCCTGTCTGTGTTTTTAGGAAAGTAACTTTGATAACAGGTTACAGAGTCCAGAATAGTTGGAGTTGAAAGAAACCAAACACGCGTAGACTGGTCAGGAGGTGAGGGCAGTGTGAACAGTGAAACAGATTATTACTGTGGCTCTGGGAACGGACAAATATAAGACAGAGTCAAGGGACACCTTAGAGGCAAGACAGACAGGACTGATAGTTCGTGCCCCTGCCTAAACTTGCGTCTGAAAACACATGATTGCTGATCTAAAAGTATAGCCTATCAGATGTCCACAGAGGTCACTTCATTCCCTAGAAATCTGGGGCCTCCGAAGGGCCTCGTGATTCCCGAAAGCTCAGCTGGGCTCATTAAGAGTCACCTTCTACTTGATGGTAGTGCCTTGGCATCTGGGGCCCCTGTTTCATCGAGGATAATGGGGTCACCTCTCCTGGAAGTGGCAGAAGCCACTCTGCCTCCTTCCTCAAGCTCCCAAAAGAAGTGCAGGGGACCCCTCTTCCAGTCCCTATCGGGGAGACAGTGAGAGGCTTCCCCAGCTCATCCATGGGCCCGTTGCACTCAGCATGGCCTTTCATGACTTCTGCAGGGATGGACGGAAAAGAGAAATGGTCAGAATGGATGTTACTGGTGATTACATGTGTTTTCCCACACTTGGAGCAATTCTTGCAACCACCACCACCAGCAAAGAGCATGACCTCCATGGTCATCAGCCTTCATGGCCCTCATTCGCACCTAGTTAAAAGTCTCCATGGATGTCCTTTAGGGTACTGGGCGAAGTTTCCTGTGTGTTCTTCAAAATAATACTGCGATTTTCTGTAGTGCCTTTCTCCAAAGCCTGATTGTATCAGCCTGTGTTTGGGGAATAGCTGTCAGTTACCCTTGAAAAGGTTTCCTATGAGTTTTGGCAGTTAGATCAAATTGGATACAGAAACCCAGATATCCTGAAGAGGAGAAAAATCAATGTAAATAAATGTAACTTCTAAATAAAATATGCTTCTACCTAATTGAAAAGTCATTATCAATTAACCAAATGCAACTTTAATCAGACATGAATGATTGAGGAATTCTATATTCAGAGCAAGAACACAGGTTGGCATTTTAAAACCTTCCTGTCTCATGCCATTAGCCTTGAAAACCTTTTACTAGGTAACTGAGGTGTGAGTTTTAATTTCCAATATCAAACCAAGAATAAAATTATTTTAATTATGGTCAACTGGGTAGAAACATTGATGGTCTAATTGCTAAGTAGTCATTCTGTATTCTGTCCCTGGGGGACTCACACCTGAGCCAAGTGCTTCAATAATTCATTAAAGCACTTCCCTGTGCATCAATTATCAAATCATGTGCCTTGATTACTTTACTTAGGAAAGTTACCCTTGTGAAAAAGACTTTTACCAATCATCAAAACATGGAAAAGTTCTCTAATCTATTATACATTTGATTTCCATGGGAAGAAAATAAAATCTGATTTCACTCTCAATTATCTAGCACAAGCATGTCCAACCTGCAGCCCAGGATGGCTCTAAATGTGGCCCAACACAAATTCTTAGAACATTATGAGATATTTTTGTGACCCTTTTTTTTAGCTCATCAGCTGTTGTTAGTGTTCGTGTATTTTATGTGTGGCCCAAAACAATTTGTCTTCTAGTGTGGCCCAGGGAAGCCATAGGTTGGACATTGCCCATCTAGAGCCCATGTGTCGGAGGCCGGAAGGCAGTATGCAAAGTAAGTACAAGGGCACAGCCCGACGACCTTCCTACAGAATTGTGCGGTAGGTGGGTTTGGGTCTCCTGCCTCTCTCATTCTTGTTTTTTGCCCAGAGTCTATTATAAAGAATTACTTCCATTCCCTTTAAATATCAACATATTTGTAGTCCAGGATCAAATTTTATCATTTTTATATCCTCATGATGCCAAACTCAATGCCTTGAATATATGTAGCAGATCACGAATTGATGCTTTCTGCATGGATCATTTGTGACTTTGATTACCTCTACTATTTTACCCAAAATACCAAAGTGAAAAATGTTATGAACAACAGGAAAAGTGAGTGAACAATACAGAAAAGGAGGGTCACTAGATGGAAAAGAAAAATATTTCAAAGGGTATTTCCCAATGTACGTAGAGAAATCATTTCACAAATATCTGGAAAGTCTACAAGTTGATAAAAGGACATTTTCAACTTGGGACCAACGTTTTTGACCACACTGCCAATGCGAAGGACCAGCATTTACTCATTGTGAAATTTAACTCTTCTTCATGTTCTAATCCAACTCCCTATGGCAAAGATAATTCTAAGTGCAAAATTGTGGGATTAATGACAGCCAAAGGAAAATAAATGAGGGACAGACAATTCACTGATTAAATCATCAGTCCTCAAGTGCTAAAAACTATCTTCATGGGATGTACCAACTCAAACTAACAAGAAGCTCTATCTCACCCTCTATAATTATCATCATCATCAACACTCTTCTAGATACTGTCGTTGTAAGTGGATTCTGGGGACCAATGTTGGCACCAGAACTGAGTGCCACGCTGGTGTTTCTCAGGGCATCTGCATGTTATTTATTTCTGCATCTGCTTTTGAAAGAAATGGCTCCAAACTAGGGACTCCACCTAGTAGACTCTGTCAGTGTGTGTTTGCACAACGTGGAAACACACTTTCTACATTTGGAAATCCCCATGGAGGTGGTGGGGGGCCAGTCGGGACAGGGGAGCAAGTCCTCAGGTCTGCTTCCCCCTCTCTCACCTCCCAGGCCGTACTTCCGACTCAGTTGAGGTCAGTCAGGGATTTTGCATCTTGAAAGAATGGATTATGTTCTCAGGGACAGGTAAAGATTATTCACAGTGGCAGAGCCGTGGGGGTGGAGTCGGGCGCCCCCAACATGACAGTGGGCGTCCAGTGGGCAGAGGCCAGCATGCGGCAGTGGTGTCCTTGGGATGTGCCCTTGGGATGTGCCCATGGCGAGGCTGTTCTTCGCAGACAGCTCCTGTGACAGAGCAGAGTCATGGCCACCACTTTACTCCATCTCCCACCTGTTTCCTACACCTGGACAATTCTGTGAGCCACCAAGGTCCTTCTGATAAAATCCCTTCTCTGTTTAACTTAGGCAGAGTGGTTTCTTTTGTTTGAAGCCAGAGTACCTGGTTTGTAAGGAACATAAAATACAATTTTTAAAAAGCAAAATTTTCTGGGAAGCGAGGCAGTTTCAAATACAAAAATTAGACACAAGTGTTTGGAAATTGCTTACTTTTTCTCATGTCTTACTCCTTTCTACTTAGTGCTTTCCTCTGAGGAGTGTGTGTGTGTGTGTGTGTGTGTGTGTGTGTGTGTGTCTTCTAGTCACTGAAGACCCTACTAGAAACCTGTTTACACTTTTGAAAAAAAAATACCCTTCACCAGCCTGATTATAATAAAAAGTAGTCATTGAATTTGGGGTTTAGAGGAGTTTACGGATAATCACATTAATGCATCACCAGAGAAAATAAATCAATGGGGGGAGGGAAGAATGTCAAGTTAGATTATCCAACTAGAGAATCTGTCAATAAAGGAGAAAAGCTTGACTAATTGAGAGTGTGTTTCGTTGTACACGCTCTAAACAGAGCCACTGGCTTTTCCGTTCGGAAGTCGTTATTGCAGGTTGTTACAATGGCCAGAGAGTTCTCAATAAAGAGAACGAGGCAGATACAAATTCATTTTTTGCTTTGATGGAAAGGTGTGAATGCACTGAGAGGGGCAGTCTGCACCACACGCCCTGCAGCAGGGATCAAAGTCACGGGTCAAACTGAAATACAGCAAGAATAATGCAGTCACATCCAGAGTGATTACTCCTGATATTTTATGGAGGACATAAATATTGAAGAATCAGGGACTACCTAAAGTTGCTAATCTACCAGTATTTCTCAGACAATATTAAATTTATGTAATACCAGTGCCAGTGTAGAATCCTAAGATATTATGCCTGTAGTGTCTGACAATCACTGACCTTCTTCTAAGAAAGTGACTGATTTAAATAAAAATTCTCCTATGTTCTTAAGTGTCTTGGTTAAATTATAAGCCATTGTAGTCATAAAAGCATAGAGGAATAAAGATAGTGAAGTATGTATATGTATGTATGTATGTGTGTGTGTGTGTGTGTGTGTGTGTGTGTAATATCTGAGATATTATTTTAAATTATTTTCTAAAAACTATTTCAGTATAATTTTTTGAAGGTATGGTCTAATATGTTTTCATCACTGTTCAAGTTGTTTCTAGACTGCAGAATTGATATATCTGCAGTCCTTATAGGAGATATTATTGATGGGTCAATGAAGTTTTGGCATGCTTAGCTAGTCCTGAAAATATAGTACCTGTTTCTATATTTAGATCAGCAAAGAGACTGATCTAAACATCACAAAATTTAAAACTTGTAACCAGACAAATATCACTCTTTCCTTTTGAAAATTGGGAAAGATAATTTCTTGACATACAGCAAAGATCCTTTTGGGTCAGACCTGAGAAATAAAAATTCTTTTCATGTAAACATTTGCAATTTTCAAGACGATTTTAAATGAAAGATACATAATATTGACAATCAAATTTCTGAAGACTACTAGTTGTCTTAGCCTTTCTAGGTATGAGTCTAATTTAAGTGCCAGAGTCAGAGATAAATACTTCAAAATATTTTCAGATATTTTAATATACTCAGCACTCAAAATGACCAAATCCTCAATAAGTGATCTGTACAAACAACTTCTAAAATAAATCAAAAAGCATCACAGCAAATATTTCTGTTTATTTTCCACACTCCTCATATTTCTGAAGGAATGAAAGTATGACTAATAATGTATTTTATCCCCCAAATTTTATTGACTATTTTAAAGCAAATTTTTATTCTTAGTCAGATATGTGACCATTACACGGAAAGTCTCTAAACACTGAGTTCAAATTCTTCTTTAAGCTTAGTTTTAAATCCATCAATTAAAACCATTTTAAGCCTTTATTTTTAGGCATGAAGGCTTATGAACATTTATCCCCCCCTCAATTGTCCACACATAGTTCTCATGTAAGGTAAGACCATCTGTATCACTCTCTTCTGTGTTCCACTGGTCCTTTCTCTGCTCTTCACCATTTAACCATTCACTTGCTTATTCCTGCAGTAACATTTATTGGGCCACTACTATGCACCGAGTACTAACTTAGGTACTTGGGAGGTGGAGATGAATTAAAACAGTCGCTACCCTCTAGCCACTTCGAGTCCACTGAATAGATCGATACGTGCAGAAGCACAACTTGTACAGAATTGCAGATTACACAGAAATAAGCAATGTGTTAACACAGTACAAATGTAACTGCCTCGGACCTGGCAAATGCCTGTCTCTATGATAGACAAACATTATGTGCTGCCCAGACCCCCTTTTCAAGAAAAGACTTGTTGCTCCAGCTGCAGGGAGAACTGTTGGTGGATGCCCCTCAACTGGGCCCCCTTCAGAGATTGTCTCAAGCCGTGCCCTTCCCAGGGTGTCCCAGACCCAATGGCTGCTTAAAGGTGGGGCCGGGCATGCCCCACACCATGCTCCCTGTGGGGTCAGCTGTCCTTCAGGCATCTAGGCTGTTCTCTCTGTACTCAGCGCTGCTCTCTTCACCTCCCTTCTCTAGGGTGGATTCTAAGGACACTTTCTGAAAAACACACGGCCAGCGTCTGCTTCCTGGAGAGCCCAAGCTGGGGGCACACCCTGAATGGGTTTTTTAGCTGAACTCTGGCTCTAGCTTTCTTGCACTAGAATGTAACCCTCAGAAACAGGCTGCTGGAGACTGCTGCATTAACTAGAAGAGTGGTAACAAGGATGACAATAACAGTAGCTAAGATCGACCTCAGACTTACCCCAGGCCAGGCACAGTATCAAGGGTTCTCTAGGTATCAGCTCCTTTAATCCTCACAGTAATTCTGTAAGTGAATGCTATTATGAATTCTTTCAACTCAGGGTAAAGGGAGTGGCAGGGAGATCAAATCTCTTGCTGAAGGTCACACAGCTACTAAATGACTTCCAGGCAGTGCAGCACCTAAGTATGACCTCTGAGTCACTACCCTGTACCATTTGTCTAATTCCCTAGTGTCTTAGGTTTCATAGCATCAGTAGTAACTATGGTGGAATTACATGTTAGAAGCACTTTTAGATAGTAAGTGCCACCTAACACTCATGATCCCCTATCACATGCCAGCACTGTTGTAGGCCCTTGAAGCATTTGTCATAACGTCTCTATGAGTTTGGCCAGGCTTGGGTATCCCCATTATACTCATATGAAAACAGGTTCCAGTGATCTGGGATTCACCCGAAGCCAGAGTTCCCAAATAGCAGAGACGTTAAATGTAGTATTTTTGCTTCTAAAACAAATCATCTCAAAGCCAGCTTTCACATCTACATTTATCTCAACTGTGCTTAATCTAAAATGGGTCAAAGTCACCATCTTTCGGATCCATCATTTTTAAAGGTACCACCTTAGACTCATTCCCAAAATCCCCCTAGTGTGGAAAGCAGCACCTGGCCCTTAGCACTGCTGTCGCTGTGGTCTGGGACCTAGAGATGGCTTGGACAGACTCATTCCCCGAGGATTCTTTTAGAGCACCCCGAGGGAGCGCAAGAGCTTCCACCCGAAGAAAGAGAGGCCATCTTCTTCAGTTTTAAGCTCACATGCTATGAGCGAATCACATTATATATTTGATTTTACTTTTAGAGTCTTGATGCAAATTCTAGGAAATCCCAGTTTACAACATATAATACGACGTCATCATCTGCTCTTTGAAGATACATTTGATTGCTAAGAGACAACTGGGGCTTTGAGTCCATGAATAATTAATTAAATTCAGCAAGCAGCAGTCTTTCCTGTGGCTAAGATTGGGGAGTTTGGGGGAATAGGGGTGTGTAAGAGGTTTTCCTTCATGTTATTTGTGTGTGTGTGTGTGACAGTGAGATGTTATGTGGACCTGTCACCTGGAGAAATACAGGGTGATAAAGTCTTCCTGACCAAAAAGAAAAAAATAGAGGTGTGGGGGTGGGGGAGACTTCTGAATCATTTTGCTATAACCAAAGTGGGCCCTGGAGGAAGAGCTAATCTAATGCCATGTGCCTGGGCAATACCAGCTTTTTGGCAGCAGGAACAAATGGACAGAGAATAACAATTCGGGCCAGGCTCGCTGACTCGGGAAATGCACTCCCTCTTTGTCTCTATTATGTGTTTGCCTGACAATCGTCCCCAGCAGTGAAAGGCAAGCTCACCCTCTGGGAATGGGTTCAAACATAAATGACTGAGATCCTTGTGAAAGGTCCGCTGTGGCTGACACCCCCTGCGCTCCCCCCCCCCCCCCGCTCCCCTCGAGGGCACTGTATTAGCTTTTCCATTCCAAGGGCAGGCTGAGGTCCTGGGGGCGGGGGGTGGGGGAGGGGAATGCCCTTGTAAATGGAGGTTCTTGATTACAGTCCAAATGTCTGCCGGGTCTCACTTCCCACTCCCCTCACTTCCATTCTGTCTCTTTCCAACATTACCCTTTCCTGCCATGGCAGCATCCTGGGCCACCGCTGTGGTGCTTGAGAGTAGTTCGGATAACAACTGCTGTAATACCCTCCCTCAACAACCCCTAATGAACATGTACAAACCCTGCAAGGCGTGGCTTTGCTGGCCATTTACTCTGCTTTCAACATGACAGCTGACAGCCTCCTGTGCTCCGGGAAAGAAAAGCATGACTGCTGAGAGCCATAAAGTGTTTACTTTTCCTTTCTTGTGTAAGTCAGGTTGACTCATCCAACGCGCTCCGCGATGACCTGGTGGTGTGAAAATTGCAGTCATTTGGCTTTCTCTGGAGACGTTAAAGAAACCACATGACAGCAGCATGGCTTTCGAAAGACTCCCAAGTAATAACAATCGTGCAATGCTTCACAAAAGACATGATAATCTTGAAGTAACTCGTAAGGATGCAATTTAACAGCCTCTTAAAAAATAAAGGTTGTTAGCCTGACTTTGAAAGACATATATGACAGAAAAGTGGTGGCTCAACTTCTACAGAAGAAGGCCTTGGTTCATTCCCATGGGACGCATTGAGCTATATGTAACTTGATTTTCAGTTACATGATTTCCATGGTGGGAAGACTGGGAAAGGCAGCTCAGCTGGGCATTGCAACAGCTGAGACCCAAAATCACATTCACCAATATTGTCGTAGTCAATCCTCCCCACAACCCTTGTGAAGTGGGATGGCAGCTGCTCGTGTCCCCACATCTGAGAGAGAAAACTGAGTCTCAGAGACACTCAGTCACTCCACAGTCATCTGCAGCTAGCAAGTGGCAGACCCAGAACTCACACTCAGATCTTCCTCCAAAACTACTGTGTTTTAGTCTCTGCACTGGATTTTAGTACCAAGTTCTGTGAGGGTTTTGAGTTAAAATTAATTTTTCCTAGGTTAACTTAAATCTGTTTCCTTAAAATGTCTAAAATGAGTTCTCTTTTCTTTGTCAGGTAACATGGTGACCATGTGGGTGTCAGTGTATGAGAATTAACATTGTTTTAAGTGAGAAGTTAATTTACCTAACAGTATTTAAATTGTATAATGTGTATTTTTTCACCCAAATTTGTGAGGGAAAGATAAGGATGAGCATTATACATGGGTACTACTAATCCATATCTATCTAAATGTTTTAAATCCTTTTATTTATTCTTGTGGGTTAAAAGTATAACTCTAGAAATCAAAAATTAAAACATTAAAGCGAAAAACATTTTTCTCTGACAGTTTGGGCCAAAAACGTGGGTGTGCATTATACATGGGAGTGCATTATACACGGCAAAATACGGTAAAAAAGGTGCCCGACGTGGCGATGTTCTCACGCTAGCCACCACACATCAATTACATAAACAGTTCATGGGCAGCTCTTCATTTCCAGTTTATATTAGATCCACCAGAGACTTATTTACCTCTGGGAAGAGTCACAAGTTCTGCATGAAAGCAAAACAAAAGGTAACGTGCTTATTCATAACAGGTAAAATTTGAAGCAAAGATGAAATAAAATTCACCTTATTCACATGCACATAAGAATTGTTGTTTTTTTTAAAAAAAAAATCAGATTTCCTGGGCCCTACCTATTAATCCAATAGCTCTCAAGTGCATTCCAGAACACTTGATTTTTGTGCCACTCTCATGCAGGCAGCTCCCCAGCCACACTTACAGACGTGTTGGACTGTGGGTAGGAGGACATGAGAAGGAAGTGGGTTTCCAGCTATGAGGTGCAATTTTAGATTTGCAAAATGTTATTGGTTTTGAATAGGAGTACCGTTAGCAATAATGTATGATCAAGTTCTGCCTTCAAAAGTCATTGAGTGATAATAATATAGTGGCCAATAATTTCACTAGCTTTTAGTTTGATGTCTCTGCCTCTTACTGTTATATTTGTAGCTACAATAAAACCTCATTAATAGAGACTTCTAGTGGATGGAAAGGAACCTCTAACCTATTATAAAACAAAATTGAAAACAATGAGGATTTTTTTACCATCAAATTATCAAAGTGTTTGTTTTTATGTTAATTTTCAGTGCAAGGGAGACAGGCAAGTTCAGATATTAACTGTAGGAATATAAATTTGTGGACTGTTTCAATAATTCTAGAAAATAGTTTGGAAATTTGTAGTGAAAGTTTTCAAAATGGCCATACACTTTGGCTCAGCAACACAGGTTCTATCCTAAAGAAAAATGTGCACAAGGATTTATGAATAAATATGTTTATAAGAGTAAAAATTTTGGAACTGCATGAATAGGGAAATAAGTAAAATATAATATATTTCAATGATGAAAAAGAATATATCTCATGTCTTAGAAGAGTTAAAATAATATGAAAAAACAATTTTTTCATGGGAAGTTCAGTCTTTATATTATCTTAAGTTATTCATGGTATTATTTCTTGACTAGTTTAACAACAACAAAAAAATTAGCACCTAGAGAAAGAGATTAGAAAGAAATACTCAAGGTGTTAAAAACAAGTATCTTTGAAGGGTGATGTTGTAAATAATTAGTCATTCGTTTTTATATTTTTCAGGTTTTCCACAGTGAAAAGTGTGTCTTTTATAATTTTATAAATATTTTTCTTAAAAAGGAAGTTTAGCTTGCCATTAGTCCACAGTTACAGATTTACTTCTAAGTACTCTAAAAACTGAAGAGAAAAGATTGCTTCTTGATTTTGGTTGTTTCACAGTATGGCAGCTGGCTTCCCTCTGAAGGAGCCAGTGAGAGAGGAAGTACCCAAGCAAGAAGCCACAATCTTATTGTCACCTTCTCTCAGAAGGGACGTTCCATTACCTCTACCACATTCTAGTCATTAAGTCATTGACTGAGTCTAGGTAGGCATCACTTAGTGGGAGAGGTCACACAACAGCATGACTACCAAGACTCGGGGACTGTTGGGAGCCATCCCCATTCCCCCTGGGGGAAAAGACTCTGTTTCTCTAGAGGGTGACTTTCTACAGAGTGACGTCTCCCAAGGGTGTGTTCCTGTTATGCATATAAAGGGTTATCACTTATGAATGTTCATACTCATCTCCTGTCCTTCCCAACTGAGCCCTGGTCCCCAGGAGCTGCGACAGGAAGCGGGGGTGGAAGCATATGCCCCTGATATCTCTAGTTGAAATTTGGAATGCATTTTCCTAGAGAAAAAAGTACAGGGTCTGACAGAAGTAACACCAGACCCTGTACATACGTGTCTCACACAAGAGGGACAGCAATTTGAACATTTCACCTAAAATATCACCTAAAGTGTGCTTGAGTGTGATATTGTGATGTTACAGAATTACATGCTTATGATTTTGTAATAATAGATTTTATATTGCTCCTGGTTTAGGTTTCTGACAACTAGAATCTAAAAACATTTCTGCAAATACAAGTCACAATCATTTTTTTACTCATTAGCATGAAAGGGCAAAACAAAGGGATTATATTTTCTTTTGCCTACAGCATTAAAGCAGCCACTTGACCTATAGCAACCAGAAAGCAAATTTCATCTCAGAGGTTTGTCATTTCAAGGGTAAACATGGGGTTGCATCTCTCTGGAGGAATTTATGTGAGATAAATCTATGAAGCTTATTTGAGTTCTTACCAACTGTCTTGGCCTGAGATGTGGGTTTTGTCTTTCTTTTTCCTCTTTGGATCTAGCAGTACTTTCTATTCCATTATAGAGTTCTCTAAAGATGAAATATTTATATTTTAATATTTTCCCAGCCCAGGTAGATACAATAAAGGTATATGAACCAATGAGAAACTGTGTGTATTCAACTTCCTATGAACAGAAGATGAATTTGCTGTGTGTATGAAGTGCTTGTGTGCATGTGTGCATATTTGTATTTTAGGATTATTCTCTTCTAAGTAACTCCCTTTGTTGAGGCACTTAATCTCACTTCAGCTGTTTGAATTGCTTTGTTATTACCAGACTTTTTAATGGATGGATTATTTCAGCAAATATTTACTGAGCTTCTGTGTGGACCAGGCATTATAATAAGTATTAGGAATTGGATGAGGAAATGAGACATTGCCCTCATTAAATTGCCAATGAAGAAAGTGGACATTAGCTTGATGTTCACACAAATATCATTATATATTACCTTACTATTTGTAAGGATATGAGGACATCTGTAGAAAGGAGCAAAGCACACTCTGGGTTGATGCACACCCACCCACTTTGATATCCGAAGGGACTTACATTGTCAGAGGTGGGGAGAGAGGGTGGTTGGTTCACAGCATCATGAGTTCTAGGTCACTCTGCTATTTAATGCCAGATAGTGTTCTACCAGGTTAGACAGCACAGTAGTCAACAGGTAGTAGGGGCATAGAGGATTTAGATTGCCAAGGGGAAAGAATGCCAAAAGCTAGACCACAGTCAGTTTGAACAAAGTTCAGTTTCAGGAACTGCTCTAGTCCCAACTCTGGTGTGTGGGGTGACTCCAAGTTTCTCCATGTGGGAGGTGCTTAGACATTGCCTCTGGTTGAGAGCTTGTCTTGAAACTGCATTTATAGAGCATATTCGTTAAAGTTACTCTTACGGATTTTATGTTCGTGTCCTCCCAACATTCATAGGTTGAAATCTTAATCACAATTGTTATGGTATTAGGAGACAGAGACTTTGGGAGGTCATCAGTTCTTGATGGCAAAGCCCTTTTGAGTGAATCGGACTGGTGACCTTCTAAGAAGAGACATGGGAGCTTGCTCTTGCTTTCTGTCCTCTGCCCTGTGAGGACACAGTGAGAAGGCAGTCATCTGCAAGCCAGGAAGCGGGGCCTCTCCAGAACCCAAGTCTGCCAGCACCTTGGTCTTGAACCTCCTGGCTTCCAGAAATGTTAAGTTATTAACATCTGCTCTTTAAGCCACCCAGGCTATGGTATTTTGTTATGGCAGCCTGAGAAGAGTAACACACTGGTCCTGCCACAGTCGAGGGGGGTCTTCACACAGGTTGTCAGCACCACAGCAAGAATCACGGAGCCACCTTAGACTGCCTGCCGCTCTGGGCAATCCTGTGCTAGGCGTCATTATTTCCAGTTTACTGAAGGGAAATCTCAGTAAAGATGGAAAAAAGTCAATTAATTTAACTATTGCTATAGATTTGGGAAATGATAAAGCAGGGGTTAAAATCTGGTTGATCCCACAACCATCTTGTCACCACAGGGTATGACAAAACTGTCTGTAGGATTTCCCCTTTCGCACTTCCTGATCCCTCTGAGTGTCCACGCCTCTCCTGCCAGTTCCTGCAAACTGGGCTCGTTACCATGAAACAGCGAGTTTCTCTTGGTTCTTTGTTTCTCGAAGGAAAGAATTCAGTCAAGAGACAGTTTGTGAAAACACAGAAAATTTGAAAGTTTATTATAGAAAAGTTAAAATTAAAAAGTTCACTCCGAGACGTGGAGCGGGATGACCCCAGAGCAGGAAGCAGCCCCTCTTCCATTCTCTGGGGTTTTTATTCCTGTGGGTGGAAGTTTCTCCCCCGTCCCTCTCGTGTGAGTTACAGGAAAGCAGCAAAGCTGCACAGTAGCAGAGTTCTGGGAAGCAGGGCTTAGGGGTGGGTAAGGGGGGCATTTCCCCTTTGTCCTGCACGTCTCTGATCATCTTATCTTCTCCCTTTGAGGACAGCTGATAATGGGCCAGGGCTGATTTCCTTATTCTGCATTTCTTCCCTGAGAACGTTGTCTCTTTATTTTGGGGGTATCTAGTGGGGGAGGGGGATGAGGAGAGGGGGGCAACAGGCCAGTTCCTTCTTTTGCATTTCTTTCCTCCTTAATTTAGGGACCCTGTTAATGAGACTCCTAACAGACGAGTTTCTTCCTTTGCATTACTTTTAATTTAGAGGTAGCTGATAATGGACAGGGACAATTAATTTCTCCTTCCTGCTCATATCTACCTTCCTGCCTACTCTGTCAGTCTGACCATGGTTGTAAATATCTGACCACCCAGGATAGCAATTAGTATTGAGAGGCTTTGTTCCTCAACCACTCACTTAATTGCCCAACATTAGAACCTGACAAGGCGACTAACTAACTAATGAAATAAACTAAATAGTGCTAATAGCTTATTGGATTCTGCCACTCCGGTAATCTATTTGTATTGTGAGAGGGCATTATGAGAAAGAAATTATGACAGATTTATATTTCTAATATAATTTTTATGTTTTTTGCTTTATGGAAACTGCTTTCCAAAGCAGAGTGCTAAGTGTCCTATATAGCCATGGCAAAGTAATTTAACCTCTTCATAAAATGAGAGAAGATTCAGTGACCTCTAATATCCTCTCCAGCTCTGTTTTCATGTTTTTGTCTTATTCTTTCCTCAGTAACTTCCAATGACGTTTTACAATGTAGTTGTCAAAATTGCTAGTCAAGCATTTAAGAAGCTGTATAATCTGGCCGAAGTCTTCCTTCTCAAGTAGAGTAGACTCTCTGTTAACCAGAATTTAAGCAACCAGCACTGTCACACAACTGGCAAAAAAAAGAAAGAAAGAATACTACGTGTATCCAACACGGGTGCTGGTTAACTGAGAGTCTACTCTATATTCACTTCATTTATATTTAAGTCAAACTCTCCTACTCAAATATACCATATGCATTTCTTCCCAGAATGTTTCGCCTCTTCCTCAATGTATTTCCTGGTCCCACCTTTCTTCAAGCCGAGAGCAGATCTCCCCAGCTCCCCGCAGCCTTCCCATCCACTTCAGCCCATACCCTATCCCCTAGCACCCTATAAAAACTTACCTGCACACTCAATGGGCCCTTGGACTGTCCGAGTTTCCCATGAGTATCTCTGAATGAATTTTAAGCTCTTTAAACACAGAAAATACCTTCTGCATCTATGTATCTCTCTCAAGAATATAATCATATATTTTATGAAGACAAAAAGAAAATTCTTCATTCAGTGGAAATAACCCCCAAAGATGAAAACGAGTGATAAATTTCAGTCAGCAGTGTGACTGAAGTAGAAGACCTGGGGAGCCTTACGTATATACCCTCTGACCACATAACCTGCTGTGTACTCTCCCTACCGAGACTGCATCTATCGTCTATACTCATCATAGCGGAATACCCTAAATTCTCCAATCCCCCAAATTCCTCCTTTCGATCAGAATGTCTTTTCCCATTCTACAACCACTTATAAACCAAACCCTCCAAACTAAATCCCCTCTTCCCTTATGGAAGTTTCCTGCACCTTCTTGGTTGGAATTAAATTCCCTCCTCATTGTTGTTTTCTTACTTTCTTGTCCCTCTTTTTCGACAGTGATTTGTAGTTAGTTTTATTGCCTCTCTGACTCACCACATTGAGATTGGAAACTCTTAGAGAATGGGACCACTCCTTTTATGTTTTTCTTTTATATGTTTTGGAATACCAGGACAGACCTTGCAATAGTAGTTGGGAAAATAATGTTTTTTAAATTAATTTGGGAAAGGTGCGTCAGCAAATCTAGCCTGCCTGTGTCCTAAAGGAGACTGATGCCTTACTGTGCACTCTTCTAGAAATTAATTTAAAAGAAACCATGCTTTAAATCTGAGCAAAACTGTGTTTTATTTCAAGCAAAAGTGAACAAAGAGCGAAAAAGTCCATCTGAAGAGGGTATAATTATGCTAGTGGAAAGCCAGCTAAGATCCTGAGAATTTCCAAGAAAAAAAGAAAAAGAAAAAACAAACACACAGGGATTGGTTTTCCAAATGATTTTCCTAGAAGGTGGTTCGTGTACCACTGATGGTGCTTAAGCTTGTCTAATGGGTAGAGATGTACACTTGTTATTTTTACCCTTTTGTATTTATTTTAATTTGTATTAAAAATAAAGAGAAGTTCAAAGGTAGTTTATATTAGGATGAATATCAATTAAATTTTAAAACTTAAAGAGCAGAGTAAGTAAATAATAAATAGTTCAGATAATAACGGATATAATACAAGTTGTGAGAAGTGCACGTAAATGCAGTTTAAGAAACCTTGACCTGTCCCTCATCCTAACTGGAATCAAGGTCACAAAATCTCACTGGGACTTGTGATTTCTCAGTTCTACCAGTTGATTTGAGACTACCTCCTGAGGAACCATAATCATAAATTTCTCTCAAGGATTTTCAGCCCAGCCCGGAAGTAGTTGCTTTGTTTTTTAAAGAACACATCATATCACTAGTCATATTAATGCAGCTTCCACAAGCATCCCTGACTTTCTCCCACCTGCACTGGCTCCTTTTTGTGCAGCTCTGCTTTCCCCAGGCCATCTCAGGCTGTGCTCTGCGGCCTGTGTGATTAGGCTTCTTGGTTATTGCTGAAGCCCCTCTGTTCTTCCTCAGAGAGGCCTGGCTGATTGGCAGCCAGCTCCAGCCCCAGCCCCACCCCCACCCCCACCCCGTCTGTGCTGCAGTTGCGTCAGTTTGTGTTCAGTCTCTGGCCCTGGTGGGCCGGGCGGGGAGCTCTGTGCTGCATCACTTACCGAAGACAGGGCATCTCTCTCCAGGTCTGTCGTTTCTAAAACAACACTGCGGTGGGCTTCGTGTGCAGAAAACTGCTTCATCAGGTGCACTGTTACCTCACTTACTGTCAATGCCTAATCAACACACTCCGTCCTTCCCGCGATTCCTAACTAAGTGATTGGCTATTATCCTTCTTCTGACCACCTGAGGATTCCCGACACAGTGACTTTACTCGAGTGATTAGGCCAACTCACATCTGAAATCAGATCCAACTTGACAGCGCCAGATAGATCAGACAAAACGGGAAATGAAAATAGCGTGAAACAAGGGAATCAGTCGTTTCAGTATTACCTAACGCAAAGGCCGTGGGTACAGCCTCACAAACGCTCAAATTATGCAAAATGTCTTATTAATGACACGGGTGCATATTTGCCAGTCCTCTCCTCTGTACCCCCCTTCTGTGCTCCTGCTCTACAAGGAGATCAGAAAACACAATGCAAATTCAAGAAAACACCCGCGTTAGGGCCGTAATCACAAGGCAGGGCCGTTCTTGCTGGTGTTCACTTCCTGGGAAGAGAAAAACAATTTCTTTCTCTTCGTGGCCTGATAAAGCCCGAAGCTTCATTGACGGTGGCTTCTCCTCCTCTACCTGTCTAACTCTCCCACCGCTTCAATGAACACAGGCCCTGCGGAGGCACAACCAAGTGTCCGAGCTCATCAGCTTTTCGCTCTTTTATGCTTTCCGGCGAGGTGGCTTCCACTGTGTGTTTTTTGTCAAGTCTATTTTTGAGAAACCACTTTCACAGCTTTTACAAGAAAATGTCCCTGTGCCTCTGGTGCAGGCAAGGGGGAATCTAATTTCATTACAGCTAAGTGCCTGACTCCCCATTACCCTCCATAATAGCATAACATGTTACATTATAGGGCTTTAATAAATAGGAAGGGTGTGAGCTGCAGCACATTTCAGTGGAAACCAAATTACTTTGGGCCACACGTCTGCCTCTTCGGTTCACCCTATTTGCCACCATTTCACAACCTAATTACAGGATTTTCTAGAAATTGCTGTCCGGAGGTAACCGAATGACCTGCTTGATGCAGCAGAGACAGGCGGTTTCCATTGGCTTCAGTCTTCATCACTGTCACCATGTAATTGCATTGGACTTCCATGTTAATCCCCGTAGGCGGAGAGTAAATGAAATGTTATAATTACCTTTTGTTCCCTTCCCCCGAAGCCTGGGTGAGGGCCGTGTGTGCCCAAAGGAGGGGGCAGGGGCACTGTCTCCAAGGGTGTGACTGATGGTCTGATCCAAGGGAAATCGTCAGGCTCGTCCCCAGCTTTCTGCCGGACATGAGCCACATCCTTAGCCGTGTGTCTCATTTACCCACCACAGTGTGGCCCCCATCTGTTTAAATCAGGGTCCTGTGAGACACGGCGGGATCCGGAAGGAGAGACCACTATATCTATATCTGCCCATCTATCTGTGTGTGCACGTGCCTATATTCGTACGTGCAAGGCATCAGAACGTGAAACGGTGTATTTGAAGGAAAGGACCGGAGAACAGAGCTTAAAGAGAGAATGAGCATTTTCAGACCATCCATAACGTGTATAAACGCTCATTGCTTCTCTTTCTAAGACAGTTGTGTTGGGATCATTTAATCAAGACACCTAAGAGTGACCTGAATTTTCGGTAGGGCTCTAGTTCTCTAGGCTTGTAGAAAGGGCTTTTAAAATCCAGTGATTCTTTAGTGAATAGGGTAAAAGCAATTCTCTGGATTTAAGTTCTACTCATGAGCCTCTTAAGGAGTATAAAAATAATCCCTGATAAGGCAGATCTTGACTTGGAGGAAGTCACTGTGCTTTACTTGCCCTTGATCGGGGTGGGGGTGAGAGTAACTGAAGACTAATCACTGGTGACCTGTTGTCCCTGATTACTCTGCAGGCAATTCTTTGAAAATATAAAAGAGTGGAGTTCACTTCATTTCTCCTTCCCTGCTGAAGACTTCTAAGCCAGAACAAGAGTCTGTGTCCTGGAGATCTCTTTTGAGTTGCACTTTATGGGAGTTATATAGATATAATTTTCCAAAACACATCTTTCAATGGTTCAGCGAAAAGCATGGTGAAAGAGAGGAGACATTCTTTTGGGACAGGTGACTCCTCTGAAAAAGCAACAGCTATTCTCAATTTTAAAGGGCTACTTTCACTCAGTATTCAATCATTTTCTTTTTTTCATTTAGCAACTGTTTATTGAGTGCCCACCTTGGCATTGTGCTCAGAGTTGGGGACACAGGAATAAATAAAGTAGGCAATGTGTCTGCTGTCACCCAGAACTCGTCGTGTTCCAGGAAGGAGTCGTCCGGAGAAGCCAGTGTAACACCCAAAGACGTAGGTGCTCTGAGGAGATACCAAGCAAAGCAAGGGCATAGGGAGCACAGGTGGAGGGTTGGGGAGTTCTTTTCAGTAGGGTGACCAGGAAGTCCTCTCTCATATGATAACATTTGAGAAGAAACCTGACGTGATGAAGGAAGTCATGCAAATCGGAGAAGGTAGAGCCATTCCAAAAGCAGACTTCAGCTGGAACAAGTCTGGGTGTTCTAGAAACCACACAGAGGCCACTGTGGCTAAGGCAGAGTAAGTGAGGAGCAAAACAAGGTGGGAGCAGATGGAATCAGAGAGTGAGCTGCCATCCAGGATGCAAAAATCCTTGCAGGCCGGGGTGAGAGCTGTGGGCTTTCTGTGAGTGACATGAGAGGCCCCTGGAGGATTTGAGCAGACAAGTGACGTGTTCTGACGGGCGTTCCTCTGAGTGCCATGTGGACACTGAAGTAGGGAAGAACACAGAGGACGAGTTAGGAGGTTACTGTAATCAGCTAATTAACAGAAGATGAAGGCATTGACTGGGTCCTACTTAGAAAGTCATTTTGTAACCCCTTAATGATCCAAGCAAGGATCTTCTTTTGGTGCAGCTATCAGGTGAATGGCCGATGGAAAACTGGTTATTCACGGGGTGCCAAAGTAACACGATACACACGCCCTTCTGATCACAAGGGGAGCATAACTGTACAATTAAGGGACCATGCTGTCACTTTTCTAATACAGAGGTCAAGCTGATCATGGTAGGACACTCCCTGTATGATACAGTGAGAACTATGTAGAGGGTATTAGAACTGAAAATGTTTAAATTAATATGATCAATTCTTTAAATCTCATTTCCTGGAAGAGAGAAACACGCTAAACAATACCAGCAGGCTGCAATCAGGCAAACTCAGTAAGTAGCAAATTCTATGGGGCAAAAAATTCAATCTCTTTAGCAAGTTAGTGTAATGAGAAAGGAAGTATTCAATTTAGAGACACAGAGAGACAGACAGAGAGAGAGAGAGAGAGAGAGAAAGATTTAAAAATATAACATCCAGATGCAAATCGTGGTACTGGATTGGATCCTGGTTTGAGCAAATCAATACTAGGTATTTTGAGGACAGTGCAGATATTTGAATAGGGACAGCTATTAAATTCTATTAAGAAATTGTTACTATTTTTTTAGGAATAATAATGCCATTTTTAACTTTATAGAAAAATTTTTGCTTTTTAAAGATATTTGCAAATAAAATGGGAAGATACCTATAATTTACTTTCAAATCCTTCAGCATGAAAATGTAAGCTTAACAATAAAGGCATATTCCATATTTTTCCTAGGTCCCAACAGTCATACCCATACTATTTGATCTGGGGCAACTATGGCAGTGGCGAAGTCAGAGTGGAGAAAGACAGCAGTATTTCCACTTAATGGGATCTTCTCTGTATACTTCAGTAAAGATTATTTTTAGTAAAGCTGGTCAGTACAAAGAAGCAGTACTGATATTTTATCTGTTGTACTTTTTAGTTTGCTACCCAGATAAGGTCCACCTATAATAAGCCAATTAGTTGCACATACTCACCTGAGCCACACATGAACTCTACTAAGCTGCTGGGCTGATCTGATTGCAAAAGTTGCAGAGAAAGCAGAGACCAAACTACGTCTCCACGTTTTACCTGCCACCATTTCAAATTGTAATTTGGCAAGAGCAAATAATACTTGTAGCTTTTAATTATATTTTTTTCTCTAAAATGAGAAGTTGAAGGAACATGCAAGGGGAGAAATCAGGAGACAAGGTAATACATGCTTAATGTAGAAACAACATCTCCGTGGCCTGTTTAACATAACACAAAGTTTGGGGTTGCATTGACAACTAATCTGAATGGTTGAGATAGAAAAAGAACCACACAAGTATTTGAATTATCCAGGTTATCTAAGCATGTCATCAGACAAATACGAGGGAAACCTGGGTTTTTTTAGCCTGAAAACAGCTGTGGAGCCCCTGAGAGAATGGTACGTGAAAACCAAATATCTGAGCAAATCTGACGAGGTGATCCTTCGTTTTTTTTTTTTAGTTTTACTTTTTATTTTTTGTAACAGTTTTATTGAAGTATATCTGATATACAAAAACAACCGCTCAGAGGTAATGCATATAGTTCGATGAGGTGAGCACGTGCGCAGTGAGTGGTTAGGGACGACTTCCGGTTTTGCCCTCTGTGCTTAGCAGAGTTGTTGAGAACAGAGGCTCCAAAAACAGACTGGGCCGCATGTGGTTCCCAGGCGGACTCCTCACTATAAAAGCACCCTGTGCTTTGTTTTCCTCCTGGGGTTATTATAAGAATTAAATAAAATAAAACATGTAAGGCAATGAGAACAGTACCTGAGGCTTGAAGAATTTAATAGATGCTATCTTACTTTTATTGTCATTAAATATCATGAATAGATAAAATCCTAATAGTAAAGACAATGAAAATTCATTATTCTCTTGAAAGGCATACTTGGAAATAGACCAGGTTTAAATATTACTGATCTCATTCTGTCCTTTATAGCATGTACATTCTATTAGGCATTTGTGTATAGGTTCTGCACAAATTTCTGCATGTGCATATCTTGTTCACTTGCAAGGTTGTATCCAATTTGAGGCCAGTGAGCACCTCTTTCTATGATGCTCATGAACTGCAGCATTATACTGAGTAAGGCAGCATTAGTATTTTAATGTCATTCAAGAGCTGTGAAATTGGACAAATTTTTGTTTTTAAGAAAATCTAGTAGAAGCATAATGACAAAAAAAAACCTATCATCTAATTGCTTTCAAATACATCATGATGAAACCCATTAGTGATCGACAATTGGGCCTTGTTAATTTGTATTTCACAATGAAAAAACACTTGGTTTAAAATTTCCCAATCTTTTACCTAAAAAAAAGTCAGCCTCTGTGCTTCAGAATACTTATTCTTTGTTTCAAATAACAATATCATGTGGAAGTACATCATAATGTATTTATTAAACAACCAGATGTTCTACAGAGAGGTACAATGGAAACTAGGAAAACTAATAAATACTGCATAGGACATAAACTCTTTTATTCTAGTGTTCATAGATGAAGTAAAGGGAGATTTTCCTAAATGATATTTATGAGGAAAATATAAATGATGCCTAAAATCGTTATTAAAATATAGCAGTTAAAACCAAATCATATTAATGAGGCTTGAATCACTGGTATTGTACTCAGCCATTCGTGCATTCTGCACATGAGTTTTACACTGTTATTTAGCAACAGTTACTTACCAACTTAGAAATAATCTTTCCCTGATAATTATGACTGTTTTTGCTTAATAAGTGCAGAGCTGAATTAAATACGGCATCCCATTATGGCCTCTTCATATGTAAATGTCACTCTACCCATCAGCAATATAGATAACATCAAGGAAAACTATCTATAGCTCCCAGCATTGTGTTTAGTTAGCAGAAGAGAAACTTGAATGTTATTTTCTTTTGTCATGAAAAATGGAGACTATGTTCTTCAAAATGATTGATAGGACATATAAACTTAAAAACTTCATTCAGCAGAGAAAATATTCTGGAATGCACTGAGTTAGATGAAATTTAAGGAGAAGCCGGCGAGAAATATACTTCATGAGCTATCTGTAGCATATACCTAAACTCACCTCTTTCTAGGACTCCGGCAAGTTTTACCCTCCTAGGGTACTACGTGGCTGGGCTTTCGTTTTTGTGTGTCTGTTTTCTGTCACTCAAGCCCATTTCAAAGCATGTACTCAACAGAGACTTCCACTTACTGGATGGTTCTAGTTATAGTTCATAAGTCCTTAAACAAGCCAATTACCATGGTGATTACCATAGTGAGATCAATGTCATGTGCAAATTAGGTAGGCAGAGAGTCCAGGAAAAAATTACATGGAAGAGTTAGACTGGTGGCATGTCTGCCATGGAGTTTGAACTTTTTTCAATCTACCCACAAACTCTCTCTTCCTGGCTTAGAAATATTCCCACAGAATTCCTTCTCTGATTCTGTCACTTTGCCTATCCTTTATCTACCTCCTGAAAAGCACATAGTGATCCAGCCCTATCATTTTGTCAATACTCTCTGTCCTCTCTTAGCCAGTGTCTTTGTCCGTTCACACCACCGTAATAACACACCACAGACTGGGTAGCTTATAAGGAACAGAAATTTATTCTTCACAGTTCTGGAGGCTGGCAAGTCCAAGGTCAAGGTGCCAACATGGTCACCTTCTGGTGAGAGCCAGAACACCTCTCTGTGTGCTCACATAGTGAAAAGGCAGGGATCTCGCTGGAGCCTCTTTTATAAGGTACTAACCCCATTCATGAAGGTTCCACCCCCAGGACTTAACCCTCCCTGAAGCCCCACTTCCTAAAGCCATTGCCTTTTAGAGGTTAGGATTTCAACAGAAGAATTTGGCAGAGACGGGATGGAGGGTGGGACACAAACATTCAGTCCTTAGCAGCCAGAATCATAAATAAGTAGAATGAAGCTCACTTAGCAAGCTGAGGCACGGCTTGCAGTGCTGGAGAAAACCTGAGGACGAAGGAAGGAATAGAGCCACTTGAGAAACACTAAAATAATTTGTGAAATTAAACAAGCATGCTCTGTTCATATATAGAAGGCGGCATATGTAACTTGTATGTGGGCCCATTCTGTTTCTCATACAGTATGCTATTTCCTTTGGAAAATCCGTGCTATCTCTACTTCAGTTTCAGCTATGAAATACACCCAAGTCAACAATTTACAGGGCTAATGAGAAAATATGAATCAACAATTCTTTCACATACTCGAAAGAAAGTTTATTTTAACTATTAGACGTCTCAAAGCTACATGTAATGTTAAAGCAGATCATCTAAATTAGACTCTCAGTTAACCAGCACCTGTAGGGATTGGTTGATGCTGGATAAATGTACATAGACCCTCTGTTAACTGGAACTTAAGCAATAAGCACTCTCAAGCAACCTGTAACATCTCAAGCAACCGGTTGCTTGAGTTCCAGTTAACAGAGAGTCTACTGTATTTCTTTTCTTTTCCTTTAATGTTCTATTTCTATTTTAACTATATTTGTATTTTTGCTCCTTGTTTAAAAATATTTCAAATAACTTTGGAAGGAGATTGGTACCAACAAAAATAAAATAAAACTTATATAAACGCAAATTAACCCTGGGACAAAACACATACAATGTCACTATTGTAATTATAGTGATGTTATTGGATCTCCTCGTCTGAAAGGATTTCAGTTTTGTTATCTTCTTAGAAAAAAGAAAATTGAGAACCTATTAACCTTTGAAAACCTTACTATATTTTTGCAAGTTTGCCATGTGCCGCCAAGGGAGCATATCCAGACAGAGCAGAAAATTCATTAGACTTGAGTGTTTCAAATATCTGTATCGAGGACAAGGTCAAAACTGCTGTCGTAGAGAAAGGATTGGTACACTAGGGCACTATAACTTCAATTTTTCTTCATCTGGATCTAGTGACCCATTCCATGAAAACACCAACCCTAACACTGCACTGTTTCATCCAGATGAACTGGGGTTATGACATCAAGACGAACGCTGTTTGCTCGGAAAGCCCCGACGCACAGTCCTGCAGGGCCATCTTCCTGATCATGTTCAGAATCGCACTCAGAATCAAAAGCGCCATCCAGTTTGGATGACATTTGCAGAAGTTTTGGCCAAAGCCTTTCTGCCTCCCAAAGGCAAACACTTTAAATCAATGGGACCACTGTTAATAGATTTAAATTAAGGTAACATAAATTAAATTAATGTTAATAGTCAGATACCATTAGAATTGATTGATGAGCTGAATAGCCACTATAACTCTGATGTCTTTAAGTACCAATTAGCTTTGTAATATTTTCAAATAGTCATGAAAACATGTTTAATTGTTTTGTGAAAATACATTAGCCTATTTTTATAAGTACATACTTTTTCTCCATTTGTAGACGCTAGACCGTGTTGGTTACTTCCCACCTTCTATCTTTCCTCATCATCTCCTCTTTGATTTCCCTCCTGCCTCTCTCCTCTCCCCCTCTCAGACCCATTCCCAGGAGCCTCTACTATGTATTCTCATATCCTGGGCCCTGTTCTCCTCTTGCTCTCTCTTGGACCATTTCATCTGACGAGGCCTGTGTCTATGCCACTATCCCAGGTCTTTTTGTCGAATCTCAGGCCTGCATATTCTACTACCTGTTCAATAAACCCATCTCAATCTTACACAGACAACTCAACCCAAACATGCCCCAAGCTGAACTCATCGCCTAACCTGGTTACAAACCTGATTGCCAGTTTTAGAGAATTCCACCACCTGATTCAACCAAACTTTTCAGCTTCCCTCTCAAATTCTGTTGATTTTATGTTTCAAGAGTCTCTTGGATCCATTTTCTCTTCACTATCTCCATTGCTTCTGCCTTGGGTCAGGTTCACAGCCTTCCCACCTGGATGCTTGGACGAGCCTCCCAGCAGTTCCAATATTCTAGCAGTATGCCCCTGATACCAGTATCCAATTCCCAACTTCATTCCCCAACTTCCTCCAAGGTGTCTTTCTAAAATACAAGTGTGACCATGTTGTTTTCCAGCTTTAAGCCCCTCAATGGTTTCTCATTGACTCTGGGTTGGTGCATGAGCATTTGCATGTCTGAGGGAGAACAAAAGAGGAAGAAAGGGGGAGAGAGAAGTAGAAAGAGAATATGCTGGCTTTGGTGTCAGATGCTCCAGTTCGAATCCACACTCAACCATGTGACATCAATCAGATCAGTAAACTCTCTCTAACCTGGGTCTTCTCGTGTGGTAAATGGGGATAGCAGCTATATCTAACTTCTAGGGGAATTGTGAGGGCAAATTAAGATAAAGTATTTAAAGAACTTACCCTCGTGCCTGGCATCTAATTAGGTGTTTGATCGATGATAGTTACTGTTGTTCTTCCTTGACAAAGTCTGAACTCCTCAGTATTATTAATATTTGCAGACCTTCCCCTCACTCAATCAACACTTACTACTTCCCAGTCCATCTCTAGTCTCATCCTTTACACTCTAGGATTTTGCTATGTCAACGAAAGTACTGTGATTTCTTTTTTTTTTTTTTAATTGTTAAACTTACTGGACTGACATTGATTAGCAACAATTACATAGGTTTCAGGTGTACACTTCTACACTCTGTGTTGCACTCTGCGTGTATCACCCAGAATCAGTTCTCTTTCCATCACCATATAGTTGACTCCCCCTCCCTCCTCTCCCACCCCTCTCCTCTTGCCCTCAGATAACCACTAACCATTAAACTATTGACTGTGTCCATGTGTTTTTCTTTGTTGCTTTCCATTTTATATTCCGCATATGAGTGCAATCATATAGCTCTTGGTTTTTTCTGTCTGGCTTATGTTCTATGATTTCTCATACCTCTTGTTGTTAATAAGGTGCCGTGCTATCTGAAATGCCCTGCCATGTGTCCTTCTTTTCGTAGTAAGTCTACTCACCCTTCTGGGCTTTGATCAAGCATTTCTTGTTCTGGACAACTTTCCCTACCCGCACCCCAATCTGGATGATAGGCCTGTGCTATATATTTAATAATTATTTTTATAAAAAATGTAGTGCCTTCTTGTGCCAGTTCGAAGCCAATTAAGAATAAACTGATGTCTGAGAATGCAGATTTTGCCCTCAAGGAGCTTATAGGTTATAGTAGAATAGAAATGATGTGACAGGTGTTTTTCCAAGCTTCCTGGAAATATGCAGAAGGGGCCTCTAATCCTGCCTTTAAGGGTCTGAGGTAGCTATCTGGAAAAAATGGAATTTCCAGAATCTTCTCAGTATAGTCAACTTGACATACATTAATTCACTGTCCAAATACGGACACCCAGGAATAAAGGTGGGTGCTATTGATAACCACCATGGTCGATAACCATAAACCAGGACCGTCCAGGACAAACGGGATTTTTTTATTGTTTAATTTATTGGGGGAACATTGATTAGTAAAAATTACATAGGTCCCAGTGTACAATTCTATAATACATGGTCTGTGTGTTGTAGTATGTGCTCACCACCCAGAGCAGTTCTCTTTCCATCACCATGTATTTGTGTCCCTGTCCCTTCTCTCCCCCAACCCCTACCCTCAGGTAACTACTAAATTATTGAGTGTGTCCATGAGATTTGTTTCTTTGTTGCTTTCAATTTCATGTTCCATGTTTGAGGGGGATGATGTAGTTTTTGGTTTTTTCTGTCTGGCTTATTTCACTTTGCATGATGATCTCAAGATCCATCCAACAAATGGGATATTATTAACATCATTGTACTTAGACATCTGTAATGAATATGTCTGCCTTCCTGGTTACAGCTGAAAGGGACCACCTATAGTACAGAGCACAGTTCCTGACAGCGCTCAGGAGATGCCCAGTAAATGTTTGTTGAATGGCTGGAGTTCATGAATTTTAGAGGGCAGAGGTGGTATACCTTGGAAGACTGCCAAAGCTGATGATCTCCAGACCAAAGAGAAGAGCCTGCCTTATGCATCAAGTGGGCCATCAGGAACATGGCAGCCATGAGCAGGAGGAGAAAAGGGAAATGAGCTTCCTAAATAGCTATTGAGTTAAATATTCCCCCCGTGGTTCTGTTGATTTGCTCATATAATTCCAGCCCACATCACCTGTCAGCAAAGCTTTAAATTCTCCAGGCTCTATCAGGCCTCGTCACATGGCCAGATGTTCCTACCTTTGTAGCACAGACAGGTGTACCAGTGACCCATGATATCCAGCAAAATGAATGGCTTTCTCTTTTTTAGCTCCAGAGAATAGAGATGTTCCCTACAGCCACCAAGGGAGGTAACTGTACCCTTGGAATATGGTTATCTGAACCATACAATTGGAGTGATCACAGAGTAATAACTTCTGAAACACGTAATTAAGGATAACCAATGCTTACTAGAAATTGGTGCACATAGGGAATTAAGGAGAGAGCCCTTTCTTCCACAGACACTCTGTACATTTAGTTCCCCACAGGAGTGCCTGACTCATGTCATATTGCAAAGTCCAGAAAAGGATTTGGGGGCTCTTTTTTTTTTTCTTTTTATCAGAAAATAGCAGTGAATAGAATGTACTACAGGCAGTTTTGTGTCCTATTTCTAGCCCAAACTGAATATTTAAAAGCCAGTGGTGACCTGGTGACTGCAATTTACAATCCCTGAAGGGATGTATAACTAGATAAAATCTGAGAAATTCCATAGCAACCCTACACAGTAATCACAGGCTCTTCGAGCCAGGCCCGCCCAGCTGAAATGGAGAAGATGCCCCCATGCAGGTCAAAGTACTTGGCAGATCCTTTTGACACTTCATCTTCTCAGCATCTTTGTGAGCTAGGGAGCAAAAAAGATTATAACATTTAGCGAGATAAAAAAGGCTATGAATATATCATATAAAAACCTCCTAAGAAGAGAGAATCGAGGCAATCAAATGTTCATTTTTCTGCCTTTTTATAACAGAAATCCTGCTTTTAAGATGCATATTACTTCAGAACCATGTGTCACTGGGTCTTTGGTAGCTCTTCCAATTCCAAGAATTACTGGGGAAATAGAAATGTGGTTGTATCTCACTGTCTCACTGATGGAATATAAAAGGAGCTCCAAGGTGGGAATCAACCACCTGCATTAGGTCCCGTCTCTGCAACTTCTACCTGAAGTACCTGCTGGGCACTCATGGGTCCAGTTTCTATTAATATGTGAGAACAACACATTGTACTCCCATGCTGATCAAAGCATCAGGTGAAATCATATACAGAAAGAAGGCCTGACCATCCATGAACATTACACACATCCAAAATACTGAGTACTGTTTTTTCTCATCCTGTGACTTGAGGGCACCAAACAAGTGAATTTGGCAAACCCAACTCTTCTGGCTGTTATCTCAAGAACATCGTAACCTATCCAGCTGACATGCTCTATGACGACTTGCTAATTTGTGGGAATACCTGGTGCATTCCACTAACTGTGTGGACATAAATGCTGGACCTAATTCCAGTTGGAGCTCCTTGATTTCTTGGGTCTATCTGATGGTATTCTATGCATCATAGCAAAATCAGATGTGGATAAGAACATTTGTTTCATTCAAGGGGAAAGAATTTTCCCCTAGTGCAAATCATTTCTAACCACAAGTTTAAAATACAAAAATCTTTTAAAAGTTTAATATACTAAATATAAATCAATGCCTCCTGTCATAACAATAAGCAGTAAGAAAACTGATTTAGGGGGTTTTCTGGAAGTGGAGCTTGAAATGGGGATTTGGGTGCATTTTATTTCCTGCAGGAGCTGCTTTAGGGAAGATATACAAGAGAGCAGGGGAAGGGGATACGGTCAACCAGGGTGGGGCCTGACGCCCAGGGGCCTGGAGCAGAAATCACACCCACTCATGCGTGCACACACACACACACACACACACACACACACACACACAGCTGACCTTCTGTGAGAAAAAGGGGTGGGGCTTTCTCTCCCCAATGTCAGTCAACCAGTGGCCACCCCTGAAGGTAGCCCAGGGAGCAGGATGTGACCTCTCCAGCTCCTCTGGACAAAGCAGTTGCCTTCAGTCAAAGACAAGTTTGCAGGGGAGAGAGGCAGCTGCCAGCTGTTTCAGAACACTTGCCAGGGCTGGGGAATGCGTGTTCCAGCAGAAATAGGGGATCCCCTGGGGAGCCAGTGGCTTTGCATACTGAAATCACGTGAACTGTTTTATTACTACTGTAAAGACCGCTGGTGAGCTAACTTGAAATAGCTACATTATCAGCTTTACAAAAGTTCTACTCTTAGCTACCTTAGTTCCAAATCTGAAACTACATTATCAACTCCTCTTGAGAAGAGACCCTGCCCTGATTCTCTTTTAATTTCCGTCACTCCTTGTGGTGTGGTTTCCTGAATGAATGAAACAGAATGAAGTGCAGCGGCATAGGGTGGAATAGAATCAAACAAATCTCCTAAAATGAGTTGGAGTTCTTGGAAGGATGTGAGCCTACATATTCATCTCATCACAGAAAACATGCTAAGTGCAACTACACTGATCTAAAGAATAATACTGAAATTTAGCAAGCACCTGCTATGATAAGCATGTGTAACACTTTGAATCAATTTATGAATTTATGCTGAAACATAAAGAAGAAAGTGAGCCTTTCAGTGAAAAATAAAAGGAACTGAAACAAATTGCTAGAGCTTAAGAGAAAATGCCACTGGCTTAGCCCACCACTGGAGTGTAGCTCTGGGCGTGAGGGAGGACTCCAGGTTGTCTATGAGGAAAGAAGCACTATCAGTCCAAACCAGGTGGCTGATGAGTGTTAAGTACTGACCAGCTATGTTAGTTTGATAAATGTGGTGATGGTCACTACCTTAATATGAATAGAAGCCATCTATGGAAAGCACTCCCCTCACAAAGAAATAAAAAATTACAGAATTCTCCGAATTCTGTTTTTGAAGTTAAGTAGAGGCAATAATATTTCTTTCATATGAGCTAGTTGTCTGAGCTCTGAAAACTTGAGCTATCCTTACATCCCCACACACTGCTGGCCTATAACAATAGCCAGTGTTCACTGACAGCTCATTGTGCAACAAGCTCAATGCTGGGTGTTTTGCCTGAACAAACACTCATTCTCACATGTGTATTACTCTCAGCCTCATTTTGCAAAGAAGGAGACAGAGTCAGAGACAGTAAATAACTTGTCTAAGGTGAGTTACCTAGAAAGGACTTGAACCCACGCAGTCATGGCTCCCAAGTCCATGCTCTCAACCATTACTCTATGCTTAATTTTACCATTCATTTGCAACAGAGTTCAAACTTATGTTCACTGTTGTCTAAGTTTACATTATGTGTGAGCAAAAGCCCTCTCCTGCATGTCTGTTCAGGTGCCAGCTAACATCCATTTACTACCTTCTCGCGACCACACCGATTTCTCTAGAACAACATCCTCCTCCGTTGTCATTCTACGTGGTTCCATGAAGCTGATTCTACTCTTTGCTCTAGTGATGGAGCAATCAACCCGTATGCTATCAATGTATGTATAGCATCTTATTCATCCCCTCATGGACTCTAGGCAGACTCACTCAAATAGACAAGGATGGAGATGGGCCACTCAGGAAGCGAAGTGGATTATTGATACCTTCTTCTTTCATTTCCTGGTTCCCTTCTCTAATCCCTCAGTTCACACACCTTGGTATTTGTTCTAAAGTATGCAGGTCTGGGTGATCATCTGTCATCATAATCAATTGTCTAAAAAGACCAATCAAATGTCCCCCTCTTCCTGTCTTCTGGGAACCACAGGTAAATTAGAAAGGAGGAAAAAAACCCTAGCAATCACAGAGAGTCCCTACTACTTGGATCAACATCTGTATTGTCCCATAACTGCTATATAATTGTTTTTTTGTTGTTGTTGTTGTTACAGGGGCATTTTAAGCTTTATAGTATTTTTTATTATAGCAGGGTAAAGAACCCGTTTCTTCTGTATTTTATAACATTAGACTATTTTAGGTAATATCTCTTGCTTTGGCCCTGGGCCTGTGTGCATTCAGTCTTTGTTCCCTTTTATGAGGATAGTTTTATAGGCAGTTGTTTGATACAAAATGAAAAGTTTGTTCCCCTAGACTTTATATAGAACAGAACAGGTCACAGGACACTGCCAGCTATAGGATAAATCAGGTCCTGCTCTATTGTGGAGATAATGAAGGAGTTCAGACCTGCCTATAGCAACAAATAGCTGGTTTACTAATGATAAATCTTTAACCTGATTATAGGTACATGATAAATCCATTTTAGGCTTCATGGAGAAATGTGGCCAAAATTAATACAAGAAACAATTTATTCAGAAAGGATCAGGGAATAAATTCCATGGAAATAAGTATGGTATTCTCTGGGCCCATAAAAACCAAATTGCCAAAGCCACAGGGACGGTGGAGACTGCATTTTGTAAGGATTTAGATATTCTTACAATTTAAAAACACTTTTTTGTTCAGGCCCAGTGTGTTTAATTTGCTGACTCAGAGTTAGAAGGCTACAACTACAAATTTATATATATATATACACACACATATGTGTGTATTTATATTTATTTATATTTATATTTATATTTATATTTATATAGTAGAAGAAGAGGCACCTTTGCCTCTCTTCACAGAATTTCTACAAGTAGACCCTCATCCCTTCTGGTACCAGACCATAACCACAGCCAGGCCATCTAAAACATCTCTTCCACTCACCCTCTGACTTCTAGATTTTGTCCCTTCCTCTGGAGTTGATGGCCTTTATCTGATTTCCCCGTCCTCCCAGGTTCCTGCACATTGCAACTGGCCCGTCAGTAAGTTGAACGTGTACTTACCTGGTTCAAGAAGCTCCTCTGAGAGTGATGGACATGCCCCGACAGGAAAAGGCTTATGAAGCTCCTGGAGCGTCTCATCCTATGTCTCAGGCTTCCCACCCGGGAAGTGAACCTGGCACAGAGGCTCTCCACACTGACTCCCCTTCCTTGGTTCTTTGTCCATATTTTATCAGTCGTGGACATGTCATAGGCTTTACATATATGCGTCCCAGCCTTCACATTCATAGTCTCTATCCCAGCGGAGGGAACAGTAGAATCTGTGGTCTCTGCCTCTGGTGTCTCTCCATCTGTGCGTGTGTCTGTGATACTGTGCACATAAAACTTGGAAATGATGCTCAAAATTGTTCCACAGTTGCATCTCAATGGCCAGTTAGGAGTGGCTGGTAAAGTTCAATATATTCTCAACAGAAAGATATAGAGATATTCTGTGATTTGCTTCTGCCATAGCAACAGTGGTATTTGTCAACAGTGGCCCTAGGAAGTTTAAATACAGTTTTGATGGCATGTATCCTCCATGCTAATTTGCAGAGCAGAAATAGGAAGCAATTATGTGTTAGTGGAAAAAACAATCCTTCAGATTATTTTCTGGATAAGAATATGACTGAAAATAGCATTTTTTTATTTGTGATTTTTAATGAATTTTGGCTGACCTTCCCCTCAATTAATACAAATTAGTGAGAATATATTCTGACTTCTGTTCATCTCGATCATTTTAAGCATTATCCACTTTAAGGGTTATTTCTAAACAAGTGCTTGAACCTCACTATAAATATCTTCTCCCTTACAAGGCAAAGATTGACTCCCTAAAATAAAACAAAAGGAAATACCCATCCAAATAAGTCATCCTTCAAAAACGAGCGGCGCATGTTGAGCCTCAGGAGATTATTCCAAAGAGTAAGTAACTACAAGAAACACTAGAAACTCTTTCAGAGCTCATTTTCCCAGGTTGCTTTCAAAGTCTGTTTAAGAGTCAAGAACCCATTTTCACATCTTTGTAGCGAGAGCTTAGTTTTTTATTCTAAACTGCAATGTTCACTTGATCTTTTTATGTTTCTTCTCAACCTGCATTTTCTCTTTTGATAACTGGATGTTTGCCTATCCCATCCCTGCTCACCATTGTCACTCAATGGCTACATCCTGCCAATTTTACCTCTTAAATACTTTTTTCCCACCCATCCGTGCTTCCACAGCATAGCACAAGTGCTTCATCATTTCTCATTTGGACAGTTGTCACCCCAGTTGCATTTCCACTTTGGCATTGTCACCCTCACACCTGCTCTCTACATTGCCATCAGAGTCCTCCATCAAAAATTGGAATGAAATCTGAATGTGCTAGTATGCTGGTTAAAATACTTTGGGGGTACCCACTCATTTAATCAGATTATTAACCTAGGATTCATGAACCTCAGTTTGGCCTTCCAAATCTATCTGTAATTCCCCTTGAATCCTTATGCAGAATTTTGACTGGACATGCATTTGTTCAAAGACTACACACAACTCTCATCAGTTTTCATGACCCAGCAAAGAATAAGAATGGAAAACTCCAGAGCAAACGCATGCCGCATAATGTGGCTCACAAGGCCCTCACGTGTTGACCCCCGCCGCCTTCCCGGCCTCACCCCTGTAAGCCTCCGCCTTGCAGTCGATGCTTCCGCTTTAACCCAATGCTTGTGTTTCTACGTAACATCACAGAGCCCGCACGCCAGCTCCAAACACCACCGGAAATACGTCATGCTATTCTCCTCTACATACTTTCGTCTGTTCTGGTTCCTCTGCCTGAAATGCACCTTTTCCTTTCCTGGCTAGCCCTTGCACATCTCACTATCACACTCGGTAAGGTATATAACCTTCTGGCGATACCATGGAGTGCTGTACACAGTCACTTCCCACACCCAACATGTTGGTTCTGTCCGTCTTCCCCACTGACCCTGATCACCACAGGGGCAGAGGCTACTATTCACATTCGCTCCCTGCACTCAGCACCTTGACCACAGGTTCACAATAGTTGCTTGTGGCTCTGAACTGCAAAGAAGTGGACTATGCATTTGCTCTGGACTTCCCTTTGGCCATCTGTTAGTTAGCTGATGGAAGAAAACTAGCAAATTTCAACATGGACTGAATGTTTGTGTCCCTCCAAAATGTATATATTGAAATCCTAACCCCCAATATGATGGTATTAGGAAGTAGGGTCTTCCGGAGGTAATTGGGTCATGGGAATGGAGCCCTCATGAATGCGATTAGCGCCCTTATAAAACAGAGCCAGAGCTCTTTCACCTGCTTTGTGCCATGTCGGGGTGCGATTAGAGGTAGGCAGTCTGCAACCCACCAGAGAGTCTTTACCAGAACCCACGGTGTTGGCACCCTAATCTCAGACTTCCCAGCCTCCAGAACCATGAGAAATACTTTTCTGTTATTTATAAGCCATTCTGTCTGTAGTACTTAATGGAAGCAGTCTAAACTGAAGAAGGCAACATCTTATAAAATTGATGCTACAAAATCCACTATAGATAATCATCTTCATTCTCTAGAATTGTGAAGAATTTGGCCCAAAGGTCCAATAGCTCCCAGAGCCCACTGTTCTAAGTGCCACTATTCCAGTTTTCAAGATAAGAGTAAAACACTAGGGACTGTGTGATAGAGTGTGGCAAAGGACTCCCGCCACCACGCCACCCCCGATTCCAGTAACAAACCCGGCATCACTATCCCCAGAGGTGGGCTGTATTCTGTCTCATTCTATGCAAAGGGTAGATGTTGGGTCCAAGCAAAGCCCATCAAATTCCCTTCCTGGTATTGACGTAGGAACAACGTAAGAGTCTTTGCGTATCCCAGGGTAGCCAGTTATAACACAGAATGCTTGGTTAAATTCGAATTTCAGATAACATTGTTTTATAGTATAAGTATGTCCCAAGTGTGGCATATTTTACAACACTAAGTTATGAAGTAGCTTGTTACATAGCAATAGATAATGTGACATAGATTTAGTGCCAAAGATAAATTTATTTTTGTTGTTCTGAAAAAGTATTAATCTAAAAAAGTAAGGAGCATAAAGATCTATTTTTTAAAAAATGACCTGGGAAGTTAGGGAAGAGAGTATTCATCAAGACTGAGGGACATTTCAAACTTGCTTAAGCAAGAAAGGGACCACAGCACGTCCACGTGTCTTCTCGCTGTGACCTGTGCTTCGTCCTGCTCTGGTGGCTGCAGTGGTGGCTGGATTCTCATGTAGTAGCTCAGAGGTGCAAAGTCAAATGTTCCAGTGAGCAAGGTGGAAGCTCTGTGGTCTATCACAGACCACCGTGGAAGCCACAGAGTGTGAATTCCACCATACTCTGTTGATCAGACCAGTCATGATCCCATCAGATTCAAGGGCAGGGACAGAGACCCTACCCCTCAAATGAATAAGGGTCTAAGAATTTGTCAACATGTTTGAAAACCGCTCTGTAATGGGAGAGAGATAGAGCTAGAAACAGACACAGGGCATAGCAGGGTGTCCTTTTACTCTCCTGCCATGTGTAGTTAGATGACTTCTTTGTGGAGAGGTTTGACCTGGGGAAAAAAAAAAAAAAGATGATTCTTTAGTCTGGATTTTTTGTCAATTATAGTTATAGCCTTGTTGTTGAACACATCTTTTCTTCAGTTTGTTTGCTTTTGCTCTGTTTTTAAGGCCATTAAGCAGGCACTAAACATACAGTGTGACATTATTAAAAGGTAAAGGTTTGATAAGAGACATTAAAAATCCCTGCCACTTATAGTCAATTGTAGATTGACATAAAATGCTAGGAAATAAGATAAAACTTGTCTTTGAGTTGCAATCAGTGCCAAAAAGAGAGAGAAAAATCGTATTTTATATTCCTTACTAAGATGTAGGGGTAATGTTTTCCTAAGAAGAAATTGTCAAATGCTTATTAAATAAATGAAGCATAAAACAAGCTTTCCTGCAGTTTCATCTAGGCTTGAATTTTAATAACTAGCATTGATCCCTTGAATGAAAAACTACATTTGTATCTAAGAAGAAAGGCTCCCCACTCTGCACTTGGGGTTTTGAGCTCTGAACAGTCTTCATTACTGATGAAATAAGTGATTTGCTCTATTTCACAGTCTTAGTCTTACTCTGTTCCTTTTTATGTCAGTACTGACAGGAGTGACAAGAGCCAGGACCAGGGGAGGGGACAGCAGTGAGGGAGGGTCATTCCAGGAGTGGAGGGCAAAGTGTAAGGGAACATGGAACCTAATTGACTAGACCAGCAATGAAACGAGGAACTTAAGTGACGTACACTCATCAACGTTGCGTAGGAGTCTGCAAGTGCTTCCATGTCCAAATACGGATTTTATTATAAGAAGAAATGAGCATTGTGGTGGAAGATAAATAAAGTGGGAAACAGGAGGGCTTTGGAGTCTCCATCCTGACAATGCTAGGAAACCTGATCTTAGAAGCCAGGTGCCTTTGCTGGGTCCACATTGGGATTCAGTGGGGGCGGGCGGATGCATTTTTGAGCTAAAGAAGGAGGGAGGATGTCTTAGTCTGTACAGACTGCTATGACAGAATACCACAGACTCGGTGGCTTAGAAACAACAGAAATGTATTTCTCACAGGTCTGGAGGCTGGAAGTCCCAGATCAGGGTGCCATCATGGTCACATTCTGATGAAGGCCCTCTTCGGGAGGCAGACTGCCAATTTCTTGCTGTGTCCTCACATGGTGTACGGGGCAAGGGTGCTCTCTCAGGCTACTTTCCTAAGCCCATTTGTGAGGGCTCTGCCTCGTAATCTCATCACCTACGAAGGGCCCCACCTCCTAACGTTATCACTTTAAGGCATCAGTTTCAACATGTGAATTTCGTGAGGATACAAACATTCAGACCAGAGCAGAAGAGTTCAGGTAACAGAGAGGAGCAAGCCCACAGTAAAAATAAAAACAAAATCTCAAGGTGATGGATTGGCATCTGCCCCCTGTCTGGCCTGGGAGACTGATTGGTTGGTGGCCCCTGTGGAGAGCAAGGTTAATTCCAGAAGCACAGAGTTGTGTTGATGAACGACTGTAAAATTCTGAACATAAATTGTGTGGCTTTGGCGCTCATGCACAGCATATGTGGCACAAGGCCTATGCTTCAGGGCAACCTTGCCCAGGCGGGCTTGTTTAAGGAAACCACTGCAGAGTGTGACCATGGCTGGTGGGGAAGCATTCTCATGGAGGCGGACTGGCAGCAGACGAAAGAGCGAAGTGACTTAATTGGTGGGAGTAGAAAAGCATAAGCAGACTTGCTCCCAAGGACACAGTTGACATTGCTTGGGACCATCAAAGAACTGGAAGAATCTAGAGGGCAGGGCACTGAAGGCAGGTAGACCCAAAGACTTTCGAAAGACAACTATACTCTGATTATTTGTTTTAATGGGACCTCATCTGTCCCTTCAAGCAGGGGAAATTTACACCGTTTAGATGGGATAAGGAGAGGATTAGTAATTGAAACACTCTCCATGGTCATTGTCCTAATGGGTAACGGGATGGCATTAAATTATGTGGCCATTTAGAAATTAGAAATGAATGAGTCCAATAAGAATTTCAGGATAATTCTCCTGGAGGCATATTTTTGGAATGTAAAAAGAAATCCAAAACTATACCTTGACCCAGGACGTCAGTCCTTCACACTGCTCAAAGAGAGAGGTAGACAGGAAGTGACTTATGAAAATAAGCTGTCACTTTTACACTTCCAATGTCCCCAGACACCTTTGAAGAGATTTCACTGGGGGAGAATAAATCTATTCTGCGTTTTGAGGAACGGGGTGTGGGTGCTCCCAGTATATTGTTGGCATGCACCTATTTAAAGGGCAGGAAATAAAGCTCTGTCCACATGGGTGAATCCATCCATCTACTCACTGTAGGAATGAGGAAAGGTATTTTGGAACCCACCAATCTGGTCCCCATTCTTGGTAGGTCCTCCATTTGTGTATATATAAATACACACACACACACACACACACACACACACACACACACTATTTTGGGCCACAGAAGAATAGTTGAGGCACACAGCATGTTGGTCACATAACAAAATACCAAGCCTGAAGAATGTTTAGCGTGTTTCACCCATTCTCCTCCTGTACCCTCTGAGGCAGTTATGACGTAAGCTTTTGACATTCAGTGTTTTCGATTTCATCTCATGTTAGTTCAGTGCCAACCACTGAAGATACAGAGGCAGCAATAGTCTCAGAAACTTCAGAACCACCAACTTAATTGAACCTCCAACCAAGGCCATCACACTATTTTTATGGCAATAGTCTGGTTTAATGCCCCCATATAATTTGTACTGACATTACGAGATTTCTTCCTCCATTGACATTTTATATCCTTTCACAGGAGAATCTCCTACACTAAATATGAAGTAGGCAGCAAAAAGCATATTCAGTTTTATAAAAGCTTTTAAATGATTACATAATATTATATGTGCTTATGTTCGGGATTAAAAATAAATGTATAAATCACGGCATAAAATGGTACAAAATTTGTACTATGCTAAGCCTCTTTCCTGACACAATTTTTCTCAGTTTACACATGATCAGAACCACTTCTCAAATGTTATACAGCCATCGTCCCAGGAGAAAGCATAGGATTGGAATCAAAATGTCCCTCCACTTCAGCATCCTGGCCTTCCAAAGAGGACAGCTTTCTCCCAACCCAGGACCCACTCCATCCCCTAGAGGGACCACCTCCTTCCTCCCTCACCTCTAGAGTCCTCATTACACAATAAATAGTAAGGAAATTGTGCCAAAAAGAAAAGTGATTTTTAAAGATACAAAATACAATCAGTAGTTATTTAGTCACTCTTTTCAAAATTCTAATTAAGTAATGATTTAATACTGAAAAGAACAAAATTATTAGAAAAAATACTACGTTTTAATGTACAACATTATTTTAATCAACAATTGAATTCTAGTTGAAAATAATTATATTTTAGCCATAATTGTTCTGAGTCATGGGCCAACTAAAAATTGCTAGTTACATAATTTAAAATTATATGGTTCACCTCTATGTTGATTGACTTGGCTTGATTGAGTCCTGAGGGAAATCGGGACACTTCATTTCTGATCAAGTTCACACTGCAACCCATATGTCCAGAATTTTCTCTGTACCACTAAAATGAATGGAAATCGAGAGCCAAATTATTTTCTAAGAGGCCAAATTGAAGTAAGTGTTCTTTAGATTTCTGGATGAAAGTTTCAATTATTTGTAAATTTTAAAAACAACTTTTTATGTATATTTTTCTTTCTAATAATAATGATCGAATTTCCAAAGAACACATGAGCTATATTGAAATTTGAAATAATGCTTTCTGGCCAAAAATACAAGAAGTGGCAAAAATTTGGAGAAACTTTTTAAACCCTACCATTTTTTTTTTCACATATGGGGAAGAGTCAATGTGTGAAATGGGGACTATTAGGAAGATCAACAACTCCTGAGAATGCAGTAAGAATTAATTAATTCTTAACTAAGCATTAAGAACTACATACATCCTGGTTTAGCAAAAACAACCAATTACACCCTTTCAAAGAATGTATTTGCAAATAAGAACATGGAGAGTGTTTCATTGGTACCAAATAAAGAACAGTTTAGTACACTTGTACATTATAGCCTCATGAATTTAAAGTCAGGGAAGTTTAGAACATAAAATTCAACATATCTTCCTGGGAGAAGTGTCTGTTCAGGTCCTCTGACCATTTTTTAATTGGATGGTTGGGTTTTTTAATTGTTGAGTTGTACAAGTTCTTTATATATTTGAGATAATAGCCTCTTATCAGAGGCATTGTTTGCAAATATTTTCTCCCATTCAGTTGGCTGTCTCTTTGCCTTGTTGATGGTTTCTTTTGCTGTGCAGAAGCTTTTTAGTTTGATATAGTCCCATTCATTTATTTTTGCTTTTACTTCCCTTGCTTTTGAGGTTAGGTTCATAAAGTCCTCCCTAAACCCAAGGTCTATAAGTTTATTTCTGATGTTTTCTTGTATACAGTTTATTGTTTCAGGTCTTATGTGAAAGTCTTTAATCCATTTTGAGTTAATTTTGTTATACTGTGACAGTTTACAGTTCAGATTCATTCTTTTGCAAGTGGTGATGGAAGGAGAATTGACTGGGTGAAGAACACATAATACAACACATAGATGATGTACTGCAGCATTGTACACCTGGAACCTATGTAATTTTTACTAACCAATGTCACCCCAATAAATTTAACAATAAAAAAATCAATATAGAAAAGTAAACTAGTCTACCATAAATAACAAAAGAAAGCATATTTATTACCCTGTTCAATACACTTAATATAAAATAGAAAATTGATTTCCATTAAATATTAGAAAAATTATATTTCTATAGCCTGGAGAATAAAGAATCCTTCATAGGAACATGTTGCTTCATGCTTACATTAATTTTAAAAGGTATACCAAGGATGACAGGTTTTTTTAATAACAAAACTCAGAATGTGATTTGTGATATTATGAGCAATACTCATAAAGTACATTATATATTGAAAGTTCCGTGGACGGAGAGCTGACATTAAATATGCCTACAGCGTGTTAACCACTCTCCAGGGGACAACACAGGCAAGGATATTTTGAGGAAAGAACAGAGAGTGTGGAGATAAACAAATGAGAGAGCGTGGGAAATGGGACCAGTAGGGAGAGTCTCAAGCAATTAGTATTATATTTAAAAAGAAAAACAACAGAAGACCATGCTGAAAATAATAAAAGTGCTCTTCTTCACTTCCCCTGGGGAGAAAATCAGGTCGCCATGAGCACCTTTTGCCTTTACTATGTGAGGGATACCGCCATCTTTCTTCCCTTGACTTCAGTGCGACATGGCACGGTCGCTAACTCGTATTCGCACTGCGGGTTGGACAAGGCTGACCACACCATTGAAATGGGCCAGCACCATTGTCTTCTGCCCCATTTAAAACAGTACATCTGGTCAGCCTAGGTATCGGCCCCCTTGTGTTACACACAGGAGGTCTGGCTGTCAGTGGCACCTTCACAGTCCAGGGTGGGGGTCTCTATCACTGCGGGACTTGACCCCTTCTGGTTGGGGAGTCTAGCTGCTTCCTCTGTCTCTTCCCCCATGGGGACGTCCTGCACGATCTCTCCAGGCTGCTTAGGCACCCTGAAGAAGAGGAGGGTCAGCTTCCACTGGCCTTTTGGCAGCTGCTTTTTGCCAACACGCATGAATCACTGAGACTGATGTCCTGGCTTGCTTTGCGCTTGAAATGAGAAGCGTGATGGCCATTAAAGGGAAGGAAGAAATAGTGATTAATGTATTAGTAATTATTATGTTATACGGGTATTGCCTACCTCACGTACCAGTAGGAACTTTTAGGACCCAGTCTGTGTGGGCACGACACTGGGCACTTGGCATTCATACACCCCTCACGCCCTGGCTTCAGCAGGCCTGGCCTTCTTCCATTTCTCGTTACAATTCTCCTTCCTGACTCAGGGCCTTGGTACAGCATCTCCCATAGCCCCAGATCCATCCTTTATGCTTCTTTCCACTTTTTAAAATCATTTACCCTGTGAAACTTTTCAAGAATTCTTCTCCAAATATTGTCATAATAATGTCATGTCCTTTGCAATTTTTCTTTAGGGACTGCATTATATTAATATCTTATGATAATCTGTAAATTCTCAGGAGTATTGCTACTTTTATCTAGCTTTCCTCTTATTTTATCAGGCCCTAAATCATTGTGCTTGGACCGGTAATAAACATGAACTAAAACTTCAGGTTAAGACACAAGTTACAACGAACTTTTAACTTCCAGAAGTGGAAAGTAAATCAAGTTTTACACTTCTACTCTTTATAACAAACCACAATAGCAAATTCTAAGAATCTGTACTAAAGATATCCTCGCATACATGTGGATATGATGTCTGTACAAAGCTATTTATTGTAGGAATTTTGAAACAGCAAAATATATGCATAATAGAATAATGCTTCCAGAAGATGTTAGAAAATAGAGCAGAGCTCTTTTCAACATGGCGCGATCATTAAAATATATTAGGTAGTTCTTTTAAATTAGGTAAATGTTTTAAATTAGGTAAAGAACACTGTATGAAATTTTATTAATTAAATCTTTGAAGAAGATAATTGACTACTTAAAAATAATAATCACAATATAATGTCAGGTTTATAACATATGCAAAGTAAAATGTGTGACAGCGAGGTACAAAGGATAGGGAAAGAGAAATGAATGCATACTATTAAAAGTTTCTTATAATACATGTGCACTGGAATAATATCATAGGAGAATAAACTATGATATAAGTAAAGATATATGATGTACACTCTATAGCAACAACTAAAAACAAAACAAGGAGTTTCTGCTAAGTCAAAAAAGGATACTAAATGGAATCATGAAAAATACTCAGTTAATCAAAAAGAAGACAGGAGAAGAGGGAAAATGAAACAGCAAAGGGACAAATAGAAAACAAAGAAGATGATAGATTTAAACCTAGCCACACAAACAACCATATTAAAAGTAAGAGTTGTAAATACCCAAAGGCAGAGATTGTAAAAAAGCAAGATGCAAGTATATGCTGCCTAGAAGAAAACCACTTTAAACAGAAAGACACAAATACTTTAAAAATTAAAAAGATATAAAAGTTATAAATACTAATGTTTCAATAATACAAATGTAAAGAAAGTGAAAGTTATTAATATCAAGACAAAATAAATGTCAGAAAAGACTATTACCAAGGATGAGAAAAGTCTTTCAGAATGATAATGAGGTCAGTTCATCAACAGCAAACAAAAATCCTAAACATTTATGTACTTATTAACAGAGCTAGAAAATACATGAAGCAAAAAACTGATAGAACAGTAAGAAATAAATCTAGAATCATAGTAATAGATTTCAATATCCCTCTCTTAATAATTGATAGAACAAGGAGACAGAATATCAGTAAGAATATAGACGACTTAAATACTATCAACCAACTTTACCTAATAAATATTATAGACCACTCACTCAACAGCAACAGAATATACATTCTTTTCAAATATATATAGAATATTTACCAAGATAGACCATATTCTGAGCCACTAAAAAGTCAATTATAAAAGGATTCAAGTCATACAAAGTATATTTTCTGACCACAATGAAATTAAATGAGAATCAATAACAGAAATAACTCAAAAAAATCCCCAAATATTTGGAAACTGAATTATATACTTTTTCATAACCCATAGGTTAAAAAAAAAAAAAGGAAAAGAAAAGAAAGGAAAAAGGAGAGAGAGAGAGAGAGAGAAATTAGGAAAATAAGATAAGTCCCATATCAATAATCTCAGCTTCCACCTTAAGTAACTAGAAAAAGAAGAGCAAATTAAATTCAAAGTAAGTAGATGAATTAAAATCATAAAAACCAAAAAGAAATCAATGTCATACAAAACAAGAAAACAATAGAGAAAATCAATGAAAGCAAATGGTAGTTCTTTGTTGTAAAATTGATAAATTTCTAGCCAGATTGACTTTGTCAAAAAAAAGAGAAGTCACATAAATACTCTCAATAACACTAATCATTATGGAAATGCAAAATAAAACCATAGGAAGATACCATTATACTCCCATTATGATACTAAACTTCAAAAGACTGTCCATATTAACTATTCATGAGGACATGGAGGAACTAAAACTCAAATACTGCTGGTGGGAATATAAAATGATACAAACATTTTGGAAAACAGTTTGGAAGTTACTTAAAAGGTTTAACATATATGATTTAGTCATTCCACTCCTGGGCATTTCCTCAGTAAAAATTAAAGCATATGTCTACACAAAGATTAGTACACAAAAATAACAGCTTTATTTGTAATAGTCCCAAACTGGAAGCAACCTAAATGTTCATCAGTAGGTTAATGAATAATCAAACTGTTGTATATTTGTGGAAAGAGAGTACTACTCAGCAACTAAAAGAATGAACTATTAATACACGCCACAACATCAGTGAATCTCAACGGATGCCCAATATTAGAAGTCAGAACTTGAACAAGAGTACATAATATGAGTCCATTTATAAAAACTTCCAGAAATTACAAACTGATCTGTAGTGACAGAAAGCAGATCAGTGGTTGCCTAGAGGAAGAGAAAAAAGAGAGGGTGAGGAAGGAGGGATTACAACAAGGAAACTCTGGCGGATGATAAATATGTTCATTTTCTGGACTATGGTGATGGCTGCACGGGGCCGTACATGTGTAAGTCAAAACTTACCAAACTGTACACTTTATGTGCAATTCATTGTATGTCCACAATTAAGCTATTTAAAGATTAACGAACAAATCTGAATTGATACATAAATAAATCAAAGGTTCATTTCTTACCATTCACACTACTCAAGGTAGGAAACACTAATTTATCTGAGCCTAGGTAAAAACCTCAATGAAGGCAAAGAAGACCCATTTGAATTTATTTTATTTTGTCTAAAATCAACCTAAAATATACTCATACTATATGGTTCATTTTTTATAAACTCATTAAGAAAACATGACATTGTGTTTCCGACAAATTACTTACAATAAAAATATCAGCATAGGTCTTTCTCTTCCCCAGTGTCCATATTAATTCTCTATCTATGATAACTCTGGTTTTGAGATTCATTCTGCAGTGTGAATGTTGATATACTTTGGTCTGTGAATTAGGATCTTTTGATTTGTGCTCCAGATTGAACAGGATTGAGCATTTCTGGTCACTTACGCCCAAACCCTACAAAGCAAAGGTTACACTGCAGCAACGGGAGTCGCACCTAATACAAGTTGCAGTCTTAATTTGTTCCAGCCACACTTGTAATTCCATTCTGAAACTCAGTGCATGAAAAATGGGAAAAGATTAGGTTGCTGGAGAGAGGGATAAAGTAGGGTGCATCTGGTTCTAGGATTTTTATTTCAAACAATATTAAAAAATTGCATAAGATTCTTTACATATATATATATGTTTTTGAATCCTCCTCACTTTCCCGGGGTGCAGGGGAATAAATCTCTCTTCCTGCCTTCTAATATTTCCATCTACATAAAGCATACACATTAAAAAACATTCTTAAACTGAAGTAATTAGGTCAAGTGCCATCTTAACATGTGAAGTCTTTGGAATATATAATACACTTGACAAAATTCAGGCTTATGTTACTCAAATGCCTCATAAAAATTTATCCAGAACGAGTTTTCAGTTGATCTGTAAATTGGTGTGTCTGCTATGTTTATACATGTTTTAAAATGTGTATCTTCAGCATTTAATGCCTTTTACTTTTACAAGGCATGATAAAAAAATACAGTGAATGTTTACATAAAAAATTTATTATAGTACAAGATACATTGCCATTAATCCCCCTCAAAATACTCTCCTTCACTTTAATCACACTTACATCGTTCCAGCCACATTCTGAAGCAGTTCTGGAAATCCTCTTTCCTGAGTGTCTGAGAAATGGGCAAATGGTTTCGTCCTTCCTCATTGACAATGCTCCATGTCACAAATCTTCTGCCAAATTGCCATACCTCATCACCTTCCTCACTGGATCTGGCACCGTGTAACTTCTGGCTCTTCCCCAAAGTCAAAATGACCATGAAAGGTAAATATTTTGAATCAAATCAGGACATCGAGGCAGCCACAACAGTGCAACTAAAGACACTCATGAAAAAAGGACTTCCAGAACTGCTTCAGAAAGTACCAAGAAGGATGACATAAGAGTGTTCGAAGCAATGGGGAGTACTTCTTGGGAGGGGAGGGGATGAATAATGGCAATGAGTTTTTACGTAATAAATATTTTTATGTAAACATTCACCATACTTTTTTTATCATACCTCATATTTATAAATGTCCTTTGTTCCAAAACATTTTTCAAAACCATCACAAAAACTATGCTGCAAATGTGTGTGTTTACAGATGTGTTTGGTCTGCCTAAGGGTGTTCTTTAATTGTTTTATATGAACATTTATGTGATTCTCTCTTCACCCACAAACACTGAAAGAGGAGCAGTGTGGAAGAGCTCAATGGCTTTGAAATCAGAGCACTTGGGTGCCAGCACCCTCGCACACGAGCTGCAACCTTGGGCACTGTTCCTAACCTCTCTGCCTTTTTCCTCAAGCAGTACATAAGGATGATATTCATAGGGTTGCTGTGAGAATTAATCAAGGGAACACATAAAGCAAGGGCCCAGCCCATAATGAGCACTCAAAAAAAAAAAAACACCAAAAAACAAAAACCTCAGGTGCAGTTCTGTGCGCAAAGCGGCCCCTGAAAAGAGCAGAGCACGGCCGCGACTGGGCCTGTGAGGCCGAGCCGCCATGTTCCGTGTGGAAGGCCTCGCGCCCAAGCTGGACGCGGAGGAAACGAAAGGGAAGATGTGCAAAGTTGTGATCTCCACATGGAACTTCCTCATCTACGTGGCCCTGCTGCGAGTTACTCCTTTTATCATAAAGACATTGGACAGCATTTAAGATTGGACATCACATGGGAATGCATGATATGAAGAATGTGGTTACAGTTTCCACTCTGCGAATGAATAGGCCCAGAAAGACGTAAGAGACTCCTGGACTAAATGGACATAAAATGTCTGCTTGTTAAAACAAGCTTGGATCTGGTAACTGACCTTCATAGCTAAAATAGAAAACTATTTGGGACGTGCGAAAGATGTTTTGTGGCCACAGGATGCCCTTAATACCTGTGATATGCAGCCTCCATGAATGTTGGTGTAATTGTAAATAATGTTAAACTCCATTTAAGCAAGTATTGATTGTATAAGGGAATTATGTCTGCAGTGGCGCTGTCTTGTCAGTCATTTCTGTTTACCTTTTTGCTTCTGTCTGGAGTATATTTGGTAAAGAGCTCTTTGTGATACGTTATAGTTTATGGAAGCCACCACACAACCACCACATTTAAGCACAGGGCCATTAATCTCTATTTTTAATTAATGTACTAATTTTTTAAAAAAGCAGGTGCTATCTTTGAACCACAAAATGATTATAAATTATCCCATCACAGAGCAAAATGACCACAGTGCATCCTAGGAGAGGTGAAATACTTAAAAAAGTACTGTTTAACACAAAGGAATATTTGTTAGAAAGCAAAGGAAGCCTAGAAATAATAATATAATTAGAGTGAAAAGACCTAGTTTAAATGCCAACTTTGGCATGTTAATCATATAACCAGTTCTGGTTGGTTATTGTGTTCTAGTTGTCCATACTCTGTGAAATGGACTCGTCCTACGAATGGTAGATGCTTGGTGAATACGCACTGAGAGATTCAATCAAACTGCTATGTATGGCAGCGTTTTCCGTACTTTTATCTGATAGGCTGAGATTCCTTTCACTTGGAGGAAAAGCCATAAAATTGAGAACTATTTCTCAGTAGACCAGGCACTGATCGTCACGTATTTCTCTCTAATGATAAACATATGAAGCCAATGTAGTGATATAGAGCACTAGTGGCATTGGCACCTGCAAAGTTCCAAGTTCACGAGAATCCCAAGAGCAATTTGACTCGATGAGAACCTTATGTCCATTACCGAGAACTGGTACTGAAAAGCTCCATGCAGTTGACTACTGAAACTATTTTGAATTTGCTTCTTTTGCTTAAAGCAAAATGCCATTGTCCCCTGGTGTTCATAGTCCTTTAAAGATTATTTTATTCATTTCACAGGTCTCCTGTTATGGCTGGAGGTCTCTTTGCTGTGAATCGAAAATGGTTTTGGGAGTTAGGTGGCTATGATCCAGGTTTAGAAATCTGGGGAGGAGAACAGTATGAAATCTCTTTTAAGGTAAGCCACCAAGACCATCTTCATACTATGTCTACATAATTTTGATAATTCAGATAGAATGTCATCATTTTGTACTGTGACCTATGTTGTGAGATGACTTAACAAAAATCGACATATCACTTTGCCATGTCAGCTTTTGGATGAGAGAGGCTACTTCCTTCTGATGTTTCTGTGAGACGTAGCCATGCCATAGCAGAAATGCACACAAAAAGTCATTTAAAATCCCATATGCAGGTAGGAAACTGTGTGTGCCAAGAAGACCTACTGCTCCACGGCCAAGTGCATTCCTTCTGAAGCACGTAGAATATACACCTAGAAGAATTAAGGTGAAAGAAATCAAATTTATCAGAGCTTTTCCCCTTTGTTTTGGTTCTAGAAATTGTGGTGCACATAACCAGTTATCCCAAAATTTCAATGACAGAAGAGTAATTCCAAATTATCAATGACAAATTAAAACAGTTTTCATATAATTCCAAAATAAGCAAAAATTTTTTTTTACTGATTTTTATCTGAAATTCCCGAAGTCTCTATTTACTTTGACCACAAATACTCAGAAAAATTATGTACTTTATTGTATGTATGTATATGATCGAATATCAAATTTCAGGGCTTATAAATGAAAAAAACTTTACCATAACATGTGAAGATCATATAAGCAAAGCAAAATAAATGCTACAAAAGGTTATACTCCAAACTTCCAAGATGTTTTTAAAAAGTGGCCTCATAAAAGAAAAAAAATCATTTTTTACCTTACCGTTGTCACTATATAGAAGGCAGATGGATTCTTGAAGATTAATCATTTAGAAATCTCTTATTAAATAAATCAGCTTTACCTAATTGCTTCCATTATGAAATCAAACCAATTGTTGCTCAGGAAAAATAAATGTATCCTACATAATAAAAGTCAAGCTTAAGAATCCAGATAAACCCTTTTTTGAATTATGTATAAAAAGGAAATGATAAAAACTGATTTTTATAGAATTGTAATAGCTACAGCCAATGTGTTAACAGAAATGGTATATTGTCCTCAAAGTATCATAAAATAAATGGCCCCAAAAATATATTCAGGAGGCATAATTGCAGGCTTCGGGACATCTAGAATTTTCTATGTCACTATGCGGGAAATGTTACCTAAATACTTTATTAAATTAGTGGGGGTTTTTTCATCATCATTTAAACACATCTAATATCACATCTGAGGTACATTTTCCTTAACCTTTTTATAAATAACATGCTTTAAAACTCCTTGAATTTACCAATATCTTTTGGGTTCCTCTGTTATAGCTGCACACTTGTCACATTGTATATGGCATAAGGTTATAATAGTAGAAGTAATAATGATAAAAAGAGCATCTACTACATGAACATAATGGGAGGAGCCAGATGCTGAGCTAAGTACTTTACATGCATTCTCTCATTTCAAATCACAACTCCAAGAGTTGTGATTCCACTTTACAGATGAAGAAACTAAGACTTAAAGTTTTAAAGATTTTAGAAAACAAATTTTAAGTTTTTTTCCCATTACAGTTGATTTTCAATATTATTTTATATTAGTTTCAGGCATACAGCATAGTGGTTAGACATTTATATAATTTAGAAAGTAATCCCCCCAATATGTCAACTGACACCATACATAGGTATTACAATATAATTGACTATATTTCCCATGCTTTACTTTACATCCCCATGACTATTTTGTAACCACCGATTTGTACTTCTTAAGCTCTTCACCTTTTTCACCCAGCTCCCCAACACCCCTCCCATCTGACAACCAATAGTTTGTCACCTAGGGATTAAAATGCTCCATTTCTCCTTAATTGCAGAAATGCAGAAATATGAAATTCTCTGACACCCAGTCCTATCTACCAACACCATTCTAGAGTTCACTGATCTCTACTTAATGGTTGCTCTCATTAAACAGAGGCAAGTATCTTCATTATAGTCTAATAGCAAAGCAGCAAACTTTGGGCTGACCCCAGCAAAATACCACTGATGATCCAATATTGCCCAAAGCTGGGTGCAAAGTTTACAATAATACCTTCAATTGGAAGAACAGAATATTACATTTGACCCCAGCATTAAAGATAAAAGTGGCATTGCAATATTTGTACCATCATCAGAATTCAAGGAATATTTTTTATATTTTACAGTTCAAGGGTTTTTTTATTAAATTCTCTTAATTCATGAATTGTTTAAGTTTAAAATATTACTAAGGAAATCTCAATTAAGCAGGGGAAGCTTGGTTTTGAATAATGTGCTGGATAATGGATAAAATTGCTATTGAAAGTCTGGATAGTTTGCAGAATACACATTTGCATTCTGAATTACCAAAGTATTTTTTTAGACCAAC